>RRZL01000083.1:2059887-2126115 GCA_006782975.1 Chlorella sp. Dachan | reverse complement strand
CTTATTTGTGCAGGCCACCATGAATGCGGCAATGGCGGCCCACATGGCACAGGTGCGTTTGTGCGCTTGGCCTCCTTGCAGCTTGTTTGGCTTGCGCCTGGCTTGCCCTGCCGGCAACACAATGACTGAGCGGCGGTTGGCACCCCTTCTTCAAGTGAGCCTCACGCCCAACCCCCACTCCAACCTTCATTGCATTCGCTCTCCAACCCTCACTGCAGATCCAGGCAATGCAGACGATGCACGCGGCTGCCGCAGCCGCCAGCAAGCAGGGGGCAGGCGGCAGCGGGCGCGCCGCGGCGCCGTCGCCTTTCACCCTTACCCCCGCCATGGCGGCAGCAGCAGCGGCGGCGGCGGCGGCAGCAGCAGCAGCCAACCCGGCGCATGGCCTGCCGCCGGGCCTGCACTCGATGTTCCTGCCACAAGCCAATGGCGGCGGCAGCAGCAGCAGCAGCAAGAGCCAGAAGAAGCGCGGCCGGCCGCGGCGCAGCTGAGCCGACCTGTTGGCTGGTGCACAGCCAGCTGCGGCTGCCCGGTTGCAGCCTGCCAGCCGCGGTGCCTCCAACTGGTGCACTGCCAGCCGAGGCGCATGTAGACTACAGTGCATTTACGTGTCACATTTCCCTGCTGTCCTCTCCTCGCCGTTTTTTTTCCTGGCACGCGTCAGCGTGATGCACTGCCTGACATGGGGGGCTTGGGCAGGGCGCCAGCGCTCACTGGCTGGCGCACCCGCCCGCCCCTCCCTAGGGCGCCTGCCCCGCGCACGGCCCCTGACATTTGGACCCGCCGGTTGACCTTTACAGTGCTTGTTCGAGCTGCTTTCGGTTCGCTCCCTCGCTGCGTGCTGCCTCGTGCTCCCGCCCAACCATTTCTTGTGTGTCCCTCCTAAGGCTGATGCCAGCCACAAGCCCCCCCACCACTCTCGCCCCACTCCGCTTTGGGTCCTCTGGGCATCTCCGGTTCCTGCGCCCCATCCAAATGTAATCCTCTGCGGGCCGCGAGGCAAGGGCAGCTGGCTAGGCGGGGAGGCATCAGCAGGAGTTGCTCGCTCACGAACACCCAGGAGTTGTCTGAAGTTTCAGCCATTACGGACGGCTGATTAGGACGTGACATTAGCGTGAAGAAGTTGAAGTCAAGAATCCAGGAAGGGGGAGAATGTGGAAGAATGGGGGAGCAATTCATTTCGGTAGCAGTCATATGGGTGCGTGTATGGAAGGATTTCGTATGAGAGGGTGCCCTTGATGCAGGGCCGGTACTGTCTGCAACTTTCGAGAGTTAGCACTCGAGCGTGGCGGGGTGTGCCGTGCAGGCGGCCCCCGCCAGGCGGCTGCGCAGCCCGCCCCCCAGCCGGCGCAGGCTGTGGCGCAGCGCAGCCAGCAGGGAGATGGCAGGGCGTGCGGCGGCAGCAGGGGCGGCGGCAACTTCCTGGATGGCGCAGTGTGTTGTGGTGGCGACAGCAGGCTGCTCTGGTGCTGGTGCGGGTGAGGGGACGGGTGCGGGTGACTCGGGCAGTGCGGGGGCCTGCACCAGCCACTGCGTCTGCGAACGAGGGGCAGGGCTATGGGAGGGGAGCGGTCAGTTGGGGGTGGGTGTGTTAGCAGGCTGCATGCCCAGCACGCCTTCCCTGGACCGATCTGTCGCATGAGACACAAAAACCGAGGCCAGCTGACCTCCTCGGGGCTGAGCTCCAGGTCGAGCGAGAGGCTCAGCTTGGCGGCGGCGGCGGCCACGGCGGCGGCAAACGCGGCGCTGCCCTCCAGGTCTGGGGTGGGCAGAGCTGCCGAGGGTGCGGGACACGCTGTCGAGTCGTGATGCGGTGCATCGGAATGCGTGCTGGCAGGGGTCAGCAGGGCCGGGATGAGCCACGTCTCGGGCGGCGCGGCGGCCAGGATGTTGGCAGCAGCGGCGGCGACGGCGGCGGCATCGCGCTCGGCGGCCCTGGCAAACCCCAGCTGCGACCTCTTGCGGTGCAGGCTGGGCCGGCGGAAGGTTTTGTGTCCTGCGCAACGGGAGCCAGAGGGCGGGCACGCGTGGGCAACGCGCTTTTGGGGGGAAGGGCACGGCTGGGGCACGCATTCCGCCCGCTGCACCGCTTGTAGCAGTCGCGCACCGGCTGGGGTGGCCGGCAAGGCGTCGAGAGTGGCGGCAGTGGGCGTGGAAGCCATGGTGAGGGGGCTTGTGGGCGGCTGGGGGAGGGTTGCAAGTAGGTATGCTGCCTTGTGAGAAAAGGTAAGAGTACTCAGGCCGAGCGCAGGCGGCCCCCTAGACGCGGCGGGGCACACGCTTCGCCCGCTGCGCTGCCCCCGCTGTGGTGGCCGCGCATTGCAACAAGATCTTCGCGCTTCATGCTAGTCTTTTGCACCTCCAGCTTCCTATCCGATTACTGGCGCTATAGTTAAACAAGCCGGCCCATAGGGTTACTTCGCAATTGAAGGGCCCGCATGTGCATGCCACTTGCTGCCCGTCGTGTAATCATTGGTTTGACGGTGGCGGAGGGGCGGTTTGCACATCAATCACAACTCAGAAAAGCGTAGTTCCGTCTGTTTGCGCAGAAAATATCAGTCGTTCCTCAAATATGAAGGACCTAGTACACTGAGCGACAAGTGAGTTGAGAGGCTGCCCTCGAGTTGACGCCTGCTGCTGCCTCACTCCAGCCTGGGCCGGTTCTCCAGCCCGCTGGCCCAGGGCCCGCTGCCGCTCACTTGTGCAGCGGCCAGGTGGCCCTCCATCCTGCAAGTGAAAAATGCAGGCGGGGGGACAACAGTTCAGCGTGTCCGCTCCTTATAAGGACCGCTCTGATTCGGCCGTGCAGGTACACTGTCTGCTCGTGGCGCACTGGGGAGCAGGGCACACAGCCAAGCAACCATGGCACAGCCCTGCCGGCAGGCAGGTGCACGCAGCGCTGCATGGCGCCACCCAGCCGTGCGCAGGTGCACACCACACACAGCGCAGCAGCTGCAGCTTACCGGACCAGCGACCGCAGCTTCGCCCAGTCCGGCTGAGGCACAGTCATGGGCCGGAGCCGGATCTCAGAGCGGTGCAGGTGGGCAAGCGCATACCGGCCAGAGCTCGTGGCCGTTGCATCACTGCTGCCGTCGCCGCCCTCCTGCGCGGGTGCTGCCGCTGCACTGCTGCTGCTGCTGCTGCTGCTCGCTGCCGCCGCCGCTGCCAGCATGTCGATCGCCATAGCCGGCGTGATCACGGGATTGCCATTTGCGCAGGCTGTGCGCACCCGCACCACCGCCTTGCTGCTGCCGGGGGCAGGCAGGACCTCAGCAGGCACTCCGGCTGCTGCTGCTGCTGCGAGAGTGCACGCCTGGATCTCTTGCAGGGCCCACTTCAGGTCCACTTTTGTCGGCGCCAGCTTCTTGCCGCGCTTCTTGCCGCCCGAGCGCTCCACCACAAACTCTGGAGCAGCCAGCGCTCCAGCCACAGCTGTCGTGAGGCGCGCCACGGGGCTGCTGCTACCGCTGCCGCTGCTGCCGCCGCTGCCGCTGCTGCCGCTGCTGCCGCCGCTGCCGCTGCTGCCGCTGCTGCCGCCGCTGCCGCCGCTGCTGCTGCTGGGAGCATCCAAGTCCTGGTCTTCCAACACAAGATAATACTCCTGTGGGTGTGGGAAGCGGGGGAGCAAGCAAGCAGCGAGTGGGCAGGCTGGCGGGCAAAGAGAGAATTGCAGCGCCTGCAAGCAAACGCCATGGCTCACACGGCAGGCGTAGCAGGTGCAGCACAAGCACAGCAGGCGCTGCAGGCACGGCCCCGCACACCATGCTGTCCAGCAGCTGCGCCATCTCCTCGCCATTGTGGCCATACAAGCGGAATGCATCAGCAAGACCAACCACAGCAGGCACAGCGGGCACAGCGCGCTTACCACGCTGTCCAGCTGCTGCGCCATCTTCTCGCCGTTGCTGCCGTCTGCCTTCTTGACCAGAGCCTCCTCCACTGAGAGCAGCTCCAGGCCGCCTGGCAGCTGGGCCTGCGGGCGCATGGGAAACCGGACGAACGATCAGCCGGCAGGCGAGGGCTGCCGCCTGGCAGCTGGGCCTGCGGACAGAATGGAGTTTGATTGGAGGAGCGCAAGGGGAACCCGACCATCGATCGGATTAGACTAGCCAACGGCAGGCGAGGGTAGCTGAAGGCGCCTTGGCAGCTGGGCCTGCGGGCGGCAGCAGTGTGGAGTGCAATATGGGGCTGGAACTGCGCAGCGGCCTCTGCAGGGACAGCAGGTCATGCCAGGACAAGTTGACAAAAGCGCAGCGGCGGTTCAAGACCCACGCATAGCCCACCAGCGGAGCAAGCCGGGCAACGCTTGTCCCTGCTGCTGGCAGCGTGTCGCGCCCTCACCCCATCAGCCGCCCCTCCCTCAGCCGCCCCACCCCCTGTTGCCCCCTGCCCACCTGCAGGCGGCTGCGAATCGCCTCCGGCTCAAACCGCTCCGTCAGAGTGATCTCCAGCCATTCCCCAGCTGAGGTGGCACCCAGCGGCAGCGGCAGGGCAGCATAGATGCGCTGCCGCACCGCGAACGGCGACTCATCGGCTGTTTGATGGGAGGGCAGAGAGGGCAGGGAGCAGTTCTGTGTGTGTCGACTGGTTGGAACCAGAGTGGTCAGCCGTGGGCTGCAAGCAGGCTGGGCAAGACGACGCGCCGTGCAGTGCATGCCAGCAAAAACCAGCCACAGAGCAGGCAGGGCATGGCAGAAAGCTGATGCAGCAGCGCACCTGAGATGGGCAGCGCGGCGCGGCGGCAGGCCCGATCAAAGGTTTTGATCAGGTCCAGGTGGCCCACGAACACCATGTCGCCGGTCTTGCTGAACCTGCAAAAGCAGGAGGACAGGGGGCCTTGGCTGGTTGGCTGGAAAACAGGGGGGCATCCAAGCGACCACCTCCTAACCCAAGCGCTGAATGCACAGCATCAGTCCCGCGTGCAACTCCAACTCAGATGGGTGGTATCAAGTGGCGAATCGCGCACCTGAAGCGCAGGCGCTGCGCGCGCGTGGAGTTGGGGCGGTAGTGGCCCTCAAATGCGGGGATGGGGGGCGGCTCGTACACCACATTCCGACCAAAACCGCGGCTGCCGCCGCCCTCCTCAGCACGCTCCTGCGCCTCCTCCTCGTCGTCGCACACGCCGCACTCGGTGCAGATGCCTGGGGTGTGGGAAGCATTCAGGACCACTTGTTAGTGTGGGAGATGAGACATTCAGTTACTCGGTGCAGATGCCTGAGTGTGGGCGATGCGATGTTAAGTTTAACGTTGTTAGTGCAGTGTGGGAGATGAGACATTCAGTTACTCGGTGCAGATGCCTGAGTGTGGGCGATGCGATGTTAAGTTTAACGTTGTTAGTGCAGTGTGGGAGATGGGATGTTCAGTCTCTCGGTGCAGATGCCTGGGGTGTGGGCGATGAGACATGCAGTTTAACGTTGTCGGTGTAGTGTGGGAGATGAGGCATTCAATTACTGGGCGCAGATGCCCAGAGTGTTGGGAGATGGGATGCTCAGTCCCACGGCGGAGATGCCGGGGTGTGCGAGGCATTCGGTTTCACGCTGTGGTTGACCCTGGCCAGGCGGCCAGGCGGAGCAGTGCTTCAATCGCATGGGCTGGCAGCAGCCAGCAGGCCCAGCTGCCCAGCAGGCAATGGCAGGCGTGGCGTCGACAGCTCTGCAGCACACGCCATGCAGCCCCCTTGGCACCTGAGTGGCTGCAGTCGGGCACGGTAGCTGCCTCCAGGGCGCGCTGCAGCCAGAGCCAAGGGGAGGCGGGAGGGGGCGTGAGGCGCGGGGCACCCATGCATGTGACACCCACATTTCCATGCCCCAAACGCCCGGCAGCTGTCCCCGATCCGCTGCCGACAACCGATCGATCTGCCTTGCCAATCAACCGGGAACCCAAAGCCCAATGCCAGTGACCATCGCCAAACGACAGCTTAAGCAGCACCCTCCCAACAAACTCACCTGCAGGTCGGCCTTGAGCCACCACTTTGAAATGCCGGTGTCAATGTGATCCCAGGGCAACGGCGCGTCCAGGCGATCGTCTGCATGGGGGCAGGAGCAGTGGGAGGCGCTGGAACAAAGGCCAGCAGCGCAACATGGGGCAGGGGCGGTGCGAGGCGCTGGAACAAAGGCCAGCAACACAGCTCTAGGGCTGCCATGGTTGTCGACAACATTTGGCAGCAACCCAGAAGGCCTGGAATCAAGATACCAAAGCGAGCAAGAACAAGCCACCCACTCCCTTGCCCACCAGCCAGCCGCGGCGCCGCCTCGCCGTGCAGCGCCAAACAGGCTTGCGCCCAGCTACCCAAACCAGGCTTGCGCCATGCAGCACCTAACCAGGCTTGCGCCCAGCCCCCCAACCCAGGCGCCCTCAAACTCACCTGCCAGCTGGCCTCGGTCCACACGCCCCTTGCCGCCACCGCCCTGGCCGCGGTAGCGCCCATCGCCCTGCAGGGGGGGCAGAGTAGCGTGGGGCAGCCAGCATGAGGCTAACAGTGTGATTGCAGGGCCGTACAGGACAGTGGAGGTAGGCCGTGCCCATCAGGCGTTGTGTGCATGGTGAGACAGCGCCTGGTAATGGGCACGAATCCTGAAGTACTGCCCAGTGCACAAAGCATGGGCTACGCACGTGCTGCTTTGGATTGGAGCAAGCAGTAGAAGCCAGGTCCTCACCAGGGCCTCCAGCACATCCCACTCGCCGCTCTCCACCTGCCGGTACTTCCAGTCCATGCCCACATCTGGGGTGGGGCAGGGCAGGACAGGCGTGATTCTTGTTGGACACGGTGACAGGCGTTGTTCTTCTGTAAGACATGCATGATTCTTGTTGGGTAAGGTGGCAGGCATTGAGGCACGTGCTGCTTTTCGGGGATTGCTCACATGTGCCCATGCCCACATCTGCAGGGCACGCGGAGCACGCCGAGCACAAAACGGCGCTTCCACCCCCACAGTGGCCAAGTGCGCTGGCTTCCCTAGGCACGCGCGGACCTGCAATGGCCTGGTTCCACGCTTGGAAGCACTGCTCCTCGCTCTGCCACCTGCAGCAGAGAAGGGGCGCAGCACATCAGCCAGCAAGCGGTGTGCCAGGGGCTGCAGCGAACTGCTCCTCCTCCTGCATCCTGCAGAGTGGAGCGCCAGGCGGTCGAGAAAGACAGAAAGAATACGCCCTGGGCGTGGATCGAGGGGGCCCGCCGGGTATTAGGCCCAGGGGGCACCAGCCAGCCACCATCGCCAGGCGGCCAACCTCAATGCAGCCGCCATGTAAGCGAGTGCCAAGCTGAGACGCCAGCCGGCTGGGCGCTAAGACAGGACACCGCGCACACACAAGGCCCAACGCTGCTCACCAGCTGTTGTTGGCAGCGCCCAGCTTCCGCGCCTGGCTCCCATGCCCGCCGATGCTCACCCACACTGGGCACGACGGCTGATACTTGCACTACCAATCAAGCCCGAACCTTGCACTACGAATCAAGCCCGAAACTTGCAGTACGATTCAAGCCACTCACCAGCTGTCGTTGGTGGCGCCCAGCTCCCAGGCCCGCCGGATCACTTCGCCGATGCGGCGGTCCCCGCGGCCAATAAAGTCCTCCATGGCTGCATATGAAACAGGTTAGATTTGCGTTTGAAACGAGTGCATAGACAGGCTGCGTCATGGCTGGCGCCCAGCAGTGTCCAGCTCGCCAAGCGCGGCGGCCTTTCTGCGGCCAATGCATTCCTCGATCGCTGCGCGGTTGGCCTCAGGCCCCACCTGAGATGCCCACGGGCGTGAAGTTGGCTTTGATCTGGCGCAGCTCTAGACACTGGCGGCCAGTAGGAACAAAGCCTACAGCTGTTCCAACCCAAAACCCACCCGAGATGCCCACGGGCGTGAAGTTGGCTTTGACCTGGTGCAGCTTGCCCAGCGCCTCCCGCAGCATGGCCTGTGATTGGGCAGGGTCGGGTTTCAAACGTGTTGCACGGCAGTGGCGGCGCAGGCTCCGACAGGTGCTTCGACGGCCTGAGCCAGCTGGCAAGCCGCTGGCTGTCGCTTGACAGCCCCCTACAGCACGAGTGTCCACGCACGGCAAGCCAGCACACCCGACGCCAGCTCAGCGGTTTGATCATGAGGAAAAAGAGATGAGATCAAACGGGGCGCCCACAAAGGCCACCTGCTTGCGCAAACACTCGGCGGTGGACAAATTCCATATAAATGAGTGAGATTGCTGGAATGAGCGACCAAGCTTAGCAAGCCAGCACACCCAGCGCACGGAGCGCCCACAAAATGCCTACAAAATGCACCTGCTTGCGCAGGAACTCGGCGGTGGACACCGAGTGCCATTGGAAGGGCGTGTGGGGCTTTGGGGTGAAGTTGCTGCGGGCAGGTTGCGGGCCGGGGGTTGTGTTGTGTTGTGGTCAAATCTACTAGCTTTGTAGCCAGTGGCAACCGGGCGGATGGCAGAGCTGCCAAGTGTTGACAACCCGGGGCCTGCCCTTTACCAGGCAGCACACCCAGCATGCCACGGATCAATGGTCAACCTGAGGAGGATGCGTTTAAAAAAACGCAGCTGACTGGCGCACCCAGCTGAACACAGCTGACTGGCGCACCTGATGGTGACGTTGACGGCGAGGTGCCACTTGCCCTCCCGCACCTCCTGCTGCAGCCAGGCGATGGTTTCGGCAATGCCCATCACATCCTCATCTGTCTCGCCGGGCAGCCCAATCATAAAGTACCTGCATGGAGGAGAGGGGGACCCCAAAGGATTGAGAGTTGTGGGTATGCGAGCATCGGAATGGCCACCATAGGCCATGCAACAGAATTGTCAGCAGCCCATGCAGTGCAGCCCCATGCCACTGCCAACACGAGCAGCAGCAGCAGCCGCGCCGACACACCACCACAACAACCACCAGCACCAGCACCCGCTCCCAGCTTGATCTGCACCGGCACCAGCCCCCGCTCACAGCTTGATCTGTCTCCACCCTTTATTCCACGCCGTCTGCACGCCCCGCAGCAGTTCCTCATTGGTGAGGCCTTTGTTGATGATGTCACGCAGGCGCTGCAAAAGCGTGTAAACATCAACAGGTCAATTGGTTAGTGGGGCACCCGGCGGCAGCTCCTCAAATGGCAAGGCCCTTGTTGGTGATGCTGCGCAGGCGCTGCATGGGGCAACTGGACAGTGCTGACAAGGTTACACAGCGTAGAACGCGCACAGCAGTGAAGACAACACGCCCGCATGTCTCGGCCTCCCCGCCCTCCCTGGCCACCCGCCTGTGTGCCTGCCTCCGGTGCAAATGTGAGGCCCGAGCGCTTGGCGCTGTTGGTCACAATGTTGGCGATGTCGTCGTCAAAACGGTCCACACGCTGCACAGGAGCGATATAGGCAATACAACAATAATTTCGGCGCTGCATGTGGGGGCGGCCAGCAGTGAGCGGTCTGGAAGACGGGCAACATCGGGGGCAGCCGCGCGCGCGAGCGGCAGTTGTACGCCTGCTTGCAGAGGTCTCCTAAAATCCAAGCAGCGCCTGGGAAGGCAGGGAGAGCGCCATCGTGCCGCCCCATGCAACGACGCTAACACCCAGCCAACCTCTGCACTGGAAGCTCTGAACAAAGCTTACCTGGGAGGGCAGGGAGAGCGCCACGTTTTCGTCCTTGAGCCGGTTCTTGATCTGGATGCCCACCTGGGAACAGAGGAGAACAGGCGGCGACGCGCGATGCATGGTCAGATATGCAACATTGCCGCCCCGAGGCCGGTTGTTGATGTGGATGCCCACCTGTGAACAGGGCGCATCCACAAACGATCGAAACGTTCCCCAGGCAGGCAGGGCCCCTAAAGGCCCCTGGCGGGCTGGCGCTAAGCCGTTAAACTTGAATAGACTAGGCAGGCAGAGCCAGGGTCGCACAAGGCGCACTGCACAGGTGCACTCCTGAGCAGGCAGGCAGGCGTCAGGCGCAGTGTGGGAGCGCCCCCCAAGCCCGCAAAGCATGTTGCCAACACATATCGGCAAGCCCAGCTCACTGAGGGCAGGGAGAGGTAGTCGGAGCAGGAGAGGGACAGCAGGGAGAACTCGTTGTAGCCCTGCAAGAGGATGGACGCAGATGTTAAGGACTGTGGCTGCAAAATACACCCAAAGATGCGAGGCCAGGGAGAACTCGCTGTAGCCCTGAACACATAGCGATGCGCAGGCAGCCAGTCAGCGATGACAGCGGCATGACATGCGCGGACATGCAAGCTGCCCATTGCGTTGGCGTGGAGGTGTCCGCTGGCACTGCACAGCGTCGCACTGCCGTGGACTGCCAAACCGTCCAGTGATTCAACGCCAGGCTGGCAGATGACTGCATTTTGGGCACAGCAAGACTCACTGTAATGCGCATGCCGTGCTCCACTGCGTCCACAACCCGAGACGGCTCCACGTCGCGTGCCGGCCGCGTCAGCATGCCTGGCTGGCAGAACCTGCAGGGGGACAGTGCACCAAAGCACGGTTTGAAACGGCAGCGCCGAGCGCGGCGTGCTGGCTCTTGCAAGCAGGCGGCAGGCAGCGCACAGCATCAGGGTGCAGCAGGCATGTGGAGCTGCAACAAGAACGCCAGGCAGGGCGGGACGGATGCCAGGCCGCACCGGCAGCCGCGGGTGCAGCCGCGCCGGATTTCAACCGTCAGGCGGTTGTGCACGGTGTCCACATACGGTACAAGCCCTATCTGTACAGGGAGCGTAAATCAAACGTACTTGTTTGAACAAGTGCATAGGAACTTGCGATGGAACACTTGTGAGTGTGTCAATGCAAGCAGCGAGGGGGCCCCAACCGGCCACGCACTGCCTGGCCGCAGGGCTTGCCTGCTGGAAGGGGTCGGGGGTGCACACACGCCGCACGATGCGCGCCGGCAGGCCCTCCCGGTTCGGGAACACCGCGCCGCCCCAGCTGCATTGCACAACAAGCAGGGTAGGACGAGTTGAGTCCAGCAGTAGTGAGTGCAGAGCGGGAGGGCAGGGCCTCTCGCTAGGGAACTTGCGGAGGGCAGGGTCGTTTCGGAGTAGGCAACACTGCGCCAGGGAAATGTGTGGTGCAGTGTCCCCTGCGTGCACTTGTGGCTTGCTGCTGCCTGTCCGTGGATCACAGGCCAGCCTCAGCAGGACTCACCCGCCGGGCGCGTCGTAAAACTGCGGCACATACACGCCCTCCACTGTGGTTGCCAGCCGGAACAGGGTGGCATCGCGGTCCAAGCCCTCCGCCCGGCACTGCCGCAGGCACCTGCAGCAGGGGTGCAGCCAGCACGTTGCAATGCATGAGTACCACGGTCGCTCGCGATCCAAGAACGCGGCACTGACGCAGGCACCTGCAAGCAGGGGCCAGCCAGCACGTTGCAAGCTTGAAACTCCACACCAGCTTGAAACCCCACACCCAGCTCAAAGCCCAGCTTGCCATCCCAAAGCTGAGAACACTCCCGCCAACTCACTGCCCAATCTCAGCGAGCGACTCCTCGCCATCGCCGAGCGCCACAAAGTCGAAAAACATGGCAAACGGCTCTGCAGCAGCCGAGAGCGTGGGGTGGAACACGTGCAGAGCAGGGCGGTTGGGGAGCAGGAGTGGGAAGCACACGGCAGCTGGGCGCGAGAGCGGGGTGCGGCTCTGGCTTGGCATGCTGCAGCTTAGCAACACCAAGCCGCCCGCCAGCCAGCACAACGCAATTTGACCCTTCCGTTGGGCAGTTCTTTCTGTGGGACCAGCAGCAGTGTGCTGTTTCCGAATCAAGTGCCGAACCGGCCCCACCTGGGTTGGACGTGGCAGTTGGGCCGCCGGCAAAGATGAGGGGCCAGGAGCCTTGGGCGGGGTCCCAGGGCTTGCCTGCCTCCTCCTTCCGCTCCTGGGAGGAGAGGAGAGGGGCAGCACATGTTTGGAGGGAGACCCATCAGATGGCGGTTTGAACCAAGGAGCCTTGGGCCATGCCCCGAGGCGTGCCTCCATACTCTTGGCACTGCTGCCTCCAGAGCACAGGGGAAAGGGCAGCCATTGCAGGCACAGCTGTTTGGCAGCCATGCCCGGTCCGGACGGCTATTAGCTACGCAACATCCTGAACAATCTACAAGCTATGCGACGTCTTGCACAGGCAACTTGCCTCCCAGGTGACGGGCACGCCCGCCTGGCGCAGCATCTCCAGAATGTTGGTGCCTCCCAGCTCGTACGACAGGGAGAAGCCCAGTACATCGAATTCGTTCAGGGGCCGGCGCGACTCCACACCAAACAAGCGCTTGCCGTGCTTGGCCAGGAGCGCCTGCACGGGTGGGAGCACAGCGGGCAGCAGGCAGGTCGGGGACAGCAGGGGGAGCAGCAAGTCGGGGGCAGCAGGCGGAGCAGCAGGTCTGGGACAGCAGGCGCAGCAGGCACAGCAGGCGGACTGTGGGCCCACGCGACACGGGCGCGACAGCGACAACGTTCCACCCCAGGTCTTCCCCCCTAGGTGGCGGGCCCCGTCGCGCAACAAGCCCGGCTGCTGTGTCACGCTCCCTCCCTCACACGGGCGCCACAGCAGCAAACTTTCATCTACAGGTCTTCCCGGCTGCTATATCACACTCCCTCCCTGTCAGCCGACAGACGGTTCGCACCTGCAAGTCTTCCAAACGCAACCGAAATAAGACATCTGAAATTGCAATCACGCCGTTCAAGGGACGATTGTTCGCACCTGCAAGTCCTCCCCAGGGTAGTACGCCCGGTCGCACAGCAGGCCTTCCTGCTGGTTGAGCAGCGCGTACAGAATGATGTGGCCCAGGTTGCTGGCGCCCACTGCGGAGGGAATTGCACAGGGCTCAATTGGGTTTCAGCAGGGGGGCCAGTGAAGGGTGACGTGGCCCAGGCTGCTGGCGCCCACTGCAGACGGACGACGATTGAAAAGGGGGCATGCCTTGCTCGGTGAGTGCGCAGCAGAGAAGCAGCAGCTGTCGTTGCCCGCCCGTCTGTGTAACGAGCACGCGTGCAGGCAGCAGCGGCATGCCCGAGCACGCCCGTTCCACCGCTGCGCAAGCAACAATGAGCTCCCACCTTCGTAGATCTCTGGGTAGGTGAGCGCAAACCGGATGTCCGCAGACTCCCAGGGCTTGTGCACCGCTCCAAACTCGTTGCCTAGGCTGCACAGCAGGCGCAGCAGGGACAGCACAGCACGGCTCAGCAGACAGGGCGGCACCAAGAAGCAAAGGGCGGCGGCTGCAACTAGGCGGCGCAGCGCCGCTTGAAGTTGCAAAGCGCCACTGCCCAGCTAGCCCTGCACTGGTGTTCCCGCCCGTGGCACGGCCTGCAAGCATGCCGCTTGGCCAGCAGCACTCACTAGCGGGCGGGGCTCTGCAGCTTGAGCCACTCGGCGCGGGGGATGCCGTAAATGTCGCCGCTGCCGGCCGCCAGCGCCAGCTCCTCCCGTGCCTCTGCCTCTGCCCCACTGACCCCGGGCACTGCCACTGGTTGGCTGTCAGGCAGGTCGAGCTGTGGAGCCGCGGCGGCCCGGGGCGCGGCCTGGCGCCGGCGCTNGCGGCCTGGCGCCGGCGCTGCTGCCGCCGCCTGGCGGCGGTGCCGCCCAACAGTGGGGCAGTAGCCGCCGACCCGCCCAGTCTGCATGAAAGTAGAATCTCAAGGAGCGCATGTTGTGCACAAGGGCAATGGCACGGCAGGCGCGCACTTTGCCAAGGCCGGCGCTGCCTGGGCTTGCCTGCTGGCGCTCAGGCCCAACATCGCGATTCTTGGGAGCCGTTCCAGCAAATCGGCGGGTGCAAATGCCCCGTTTGTGGAGCCGCGAGAGCGGTAGGAGGGTGTTCGCTGGTTTCCTGTGCCTGCGAGCGTGCACTTGGTTTCAGTAAACTAGGTCGAGTGTCGACAGTGCGTGAGCACGGCAACAACGTTGCAGGAGCGAACTTGCGAGTCTCGGCTGCCGGGTGCCCCTGCTGGGGCTTGCCTGCTGGGGCTGCGGCCTGTGCCTTGCAGCCCGCGCTGCGCTGCATGCATGGTGTCTGATGGATCGTTCAGTCGAATTCAGGACCATTACTGACCGACAGCCGTCCGCACAGTTCAGGCCGCTCGCGCTCTCGCCACTGAGCTGCCGCCTTGCACTGCTACCAGCATCGTGCGCAAGAGCTTGCTTCCTGCATCAAGGCACTGCGTCATCCACTGCTAACGCCTCTTTGCCGCCGTCGCCGCCGCCGCCGCCTGCTGCAACCTGCTGCAGCGCCCTTTCCGACTGTCGGCCTTTGACCAGCGACAGGCATGCTGGGCGCAGCGCTGCAGCTCAGTGCGGCATGTGCGCTGGTTGCGCACGCCATCTACCAGCTGCGGCGGCTGGCCCGCACCCAGGCGGCGCTCGCCAGTGCAGAGGTGCGCGCAAGCGGCAGCCCAGCTACCGCCGCCATGCAGGGGGCTGTGTTTTGCAGGCATTGCAGTGCACAGGCTGGAGTCGTGCAGACGCTGCTGCAGCCCTGAGATTGAAAACTCCCAAGGTGTGTGTGCTGCAGGAGGAGGCCCGGTTTGCTATGGATGAGCGGCGAGCGGAGCGCGCCGGGCGGGTGAAAGCCGAGGTGCACACTTACCGCTGCCGTTTGGTTCAGGCCTCCGCTGGACCCCCCATGGCAGACGTTGGCTGTTGGCACAAGCCCGTCACAAACGGGGGCAGCCGCAAGGGCCTGGATGGGCCCCTGTGGCTGGCCCGGTTGCGGGCTGCAAATGAGTCGTGAGCTCTCAGCTGTGCCTTCCATCTCTCAGCTGTGCTTCCGTCTCTCAGCTGCGCCTCCCTCTCTCAGCCCCGCGCCTCTCCCTCCTTTCCTGTGGGTGCAGCGGGAGCTGCGGCAGCTGCAGCTGCGCCTGGGCCAGCTGCAGAGCAGCTCGCAGGCCTCCCTGCCAGCGCAGCAGGACAGCGGCGCAGCAGCACAGCAGGCACAGCAGGGCGGCGCCGCAGGCGGCAGCGCAGCAGGTGCAGCGACGGGGGCAGAGCTAGCGAGCTCTCGGGTCCCACTTGACATGCGCCAGCTAGCCTTCCCGTTGCGGCCAATTGGCATCCTGCGGTCTTGCTTCTCTCGACGCAACGGCACGCCGCGGCAGCCGCTGCTGGTGCCGGCGGCGCGGGCGCGCCTCACGCTGCGCCCCGAAATGTCGGGCGCGTACTTGGAAGGGCTGCAGGAGTATTCGCACTGGTGAGCTGGCTCGTGAACTTGCTGCTGGCTCGTAAAGTTGCTGCTGGCTTGGGAACTTGCTGGTAACGCATGAACTTGCTGCTGGCTC
The DNA here is from genome assembly GCA_006782975.1 of Chlorella sp. Dachan. Lineage (NCBI taxonomy): Eukaryota > Viridiplantae > Chlorophyta > Trebouxiophyceae > Chlorellales > Chlorellaceae > Chlorella > Chlorella sp. Dachan. The sequence goes on along the minus strand of RRZL01000083.1, from coordinate 2,110,914 downwards.
GTGAGTTTGCTGGTGGGGAGGGCAGCGGGTGTCGCAACCAGCTTGCCTGGAACGGCTGCAGGAGTGCTCGCACTGGTGGGTTGTGTTGGCGCAGGGTGCTGGGCAGGGGGCTTGCAAGCGGATGCGGAGCAGCGAGCACGGCATGCAGCATTGCTGACACAGCAGTCTCAATGTGACTCCCGTTGGCGCACTACTGCTGCCCTGATGTAAGTGTGCCTCTCACCGTTTTTCATGCGCTACCTCCCCCCACCTTGCAGCTGGGTGCTCTACATTTTCCACGAAAACACCGACCTGCAGCGGCTGTGGCAGGAGGAGCCGTACGCGGGAGTGCCCGCCAAGATCAGGTGCGGCAGTGGGCGGATCTGATACACCAGGCGGATGTTTGTGTTGGCAGGCCAGCGGTGTGGGCGGGCGGGCAGACGGGTGGGTGGGTGGGTGCATGTGTGCATGCGGAGACTTGCTGTATGCAGGGCAGGCGGTGTTCTGTAGTGCCGCTACAGGCGGGGCTGCCAAGCGTGTCCCCATGTCTGCTCCCACCGCAGGGTGCCCCGCTTGGACGGCGGCAGGATGGTCGTCTTTGCCACCCGCTCCCCTGCCCCTACACCTTGCATCAACACCCACCTCACTGGCAAGCTCAATCCTTGCTTGCTCCTCCCACCGCAGGGTGCCCCGCCTGGACGGCGGCAAAATGGGCGTCTTTGCCACGCGCTCGCCGCACCGGCCCTGCCCCATCGGGCTCAGTGTGGCGCGAGTGCTGGGTGTGGAAGGCAGGACGCTGGTGCTGGGAGGGGCCGACATCGTGGATGGTGAGTGAACCCAATCTTGGCTTGTTCTGCTCTTCGTGGTGGGCATTGTGTGGCGTCAGTGGCACGGCTGGGCTGCTTTCAGCTACAGTTGAGCCAGCTGCCGTGTACGTACCAAGCCCAAACTATCACAGCTGCAGCCGTTGCACTAGCAGGGTGGGCGGTGTGCATGCCGTGAGACCACTCGGATACACGCATGCATATGCACACACGTCCCACACGTTCCCGCAGGCAGCCCAGTGCTGGACGTCAAACCCTACGTGCCCTTCTGTGACAGCGTGGCCCCAGCCACCGCGCCGCACTGGGTGGCGATGCGGGTGCGTGCCAGCTGTCCGCTCGCTTTGGCATATGCTATGCATGCTGCTCTGTTGGCGGTGTTGTGAGTGCGGGTGTTTTGGGCTGAAGCCACATTTCGAGTCGTGGATGGCACGCGTGGGTGCGACACACACTCCTCCCCGGACTTGAGGCCTGCGTAAGCGGGCGACGAGCCGCTGAGCATCAGCACGCTGTACCAGCGCAGAGGCGCATGCGAAGCTGCCGACCCTGATCAGCGCGCTTGCGCTTGTTTGCATCCTCTTGAGCAGGCTGAAGACGAGCCCTTGAGCATTGGCGCACTGCGCATCGGCGCAGACGCGGAGGCGGAGCTGCGCACCGCGTGGTGGCGCCGCGGCCAGCGCTCGTTGTTTGGCCGGTTCGAAGGCTTCCGCCAACTGATTGAGGAGGCGAGGGAGCGGCTCCGCGGTTCTTGGAGCGTGTGTGCTTGCGGCTTGGTGGGGGTTTGGTGGGCAGGTTGCTCCGGTCACATGTGGCACGCCAGGCACGAGTTGACGGGCCCTCTTCCTGCTCACGCCTTCCCTACAACTGCTGCAACCTGCAGGTGCTGTCTCGAGACATTCGGTCTGTCACGCAGCGCATCAAGGTGCCGCAGCGTGCGCAGCAGGGCGGCCCCGCCGCGCTGTCGACTGCTGGCGGCGGCAGCAGCAGCGGCGGTGCGCTGGCGGCGCAGCAGGATGGCCAGCAGCCGGGGCGGCAGGATGGTCAGCAGCAGCAGCAGCAGGAGCAGCAGGAGCAGCGGCAGGAAGGCTACTGGAAGGTGGTCCTGGATGGAGTGGAGATCAGTTATGATGTGGCGGAGGGCAGCCGGGACGTGCTTCTGCGCACGGCGCGGGTGGTGCCCATGGATTAGTTTGCAGCAGCTCGTGTAAGCATCATGCTGGTGTGCACAGGGTGTGAGATGTCGTAAGGGGGATGTGCTGATGCGAGCGGTGCGAGTTGTCCCCATGGATTAGTGGCGAGCAGCAGTGCAACATACAACAGGTGAACCAGGGCAGCTGAGACGTGACACTGCGCAGCGCACGGGTGGCGTCCGATTGGCCACCGCAGCAGCACAGCAGCAGCTCACAGCCAACGCGCTGTTTGTGCCAGCCTGTGAACTCAAGTTGGTCGGCCATTCGCAATGTTGCCAGCCCGTCAACTCAAGTGAGCCCAGCTGTTGCGCTGCTTAACACATGCCGCAACTGCGGCAAAACACACAAATCGAAGCCAGCCCAGGATCACCCTGGGCGGGAAAAAAATAGAAAATAATTTGGGGCCCCATCGCGCGGCAGATGAATGCAGCTCGCACGGGAGGCTGCACTCAGAGGGTGCAGCTGGGAAGATCACGAGAATGGGAGGCACACACTGCTGTGCCAGGTGGGCATGCGTTGGGCGTGGGACACAGGGCCGCTCAATGCGCTGGTGGCCGTTTGCTGGAGGGAAGCGCGCTAACAAGGAGGTGGTGGGCAGTGCATGGATAAGCAAGGGCAATGAGAGGCAGCAGCTGCAAGGTGCTAAAAGATAAGGCTGCAGGCCAAACACTTGCTGCTCAGAGGCTGGAGAGGCGGAGTGAGAGTGGCACATGTGTGCGCTGGGCATAGCAGAGTTTGAAAACGCAGCCACCTCTGCGCTGAGGTGAAACTGAAGCGCAGGGCGGCTAAGAAAGCGTTCGTTAACCAGCGTTGGTGCAGGTTGGGGCGACCAAACAGGGCGGAGGCCCCTAGGGTCGCGGATGGCGGGAGGGGCAGACGGCAATTGAAAAGCAGGGCTGATGCAGAGCGCATCTGGAAAATACACCGTATCACACACAAGGCACACGCATTGGAGCACATCCGTTTCGGGCCAGATGAAAAGTTGGTATGCTGTCATGGGTTGGGGCGAAGGCTGCAGTTGGCAGGCAGTTGATCAAACATTCAAACCAGCAAACCTTGCTGGCGGGGCTGGGCTTGCAAGCATACTCTCATGCGATGGCGAGACAACAATGACACTCAGTTAAGCCGAGTAGTAAAGAAGATGGGCGCACGCTCACGCGCCGCCGGTTGCAGGGGCCGGGCCTGGAGAACTGCCCTCGTGTTGCTAGGTGGCTGGGCAGGCGGCTTGCAGCTGGGCGCAGGTGGGGCTGCCCACCGACGCGTGCCGGCGCAGCCCGCTTGGCAGCTCAGCAGCCACCGCCGCCGCCGGCGCCGCCGCCGGCGCCGCCGCGCCCCATTCTGCTGTGGCAGCCACATCTACGCTGTTGCGCCGCTTGAGGTGCTTCAGTTCCGCCAGGAGCTCGCCCGCGGTGGGGCGGTCTTGGGGGTCGACTGAGAGGCAGCGCATCATAAGGTCGCATGCGTCCTGCAATTCACATTCCCAAAATTGATGTTTATCCCCAATGTTTTGAAAGTGGGGGCACAAAGTACTTATAGAATGCATCACGATGAATCACGGTGCAATCAGGATGCAACACGCTGCGATACATGGCGCTGTGGGCTCGCTGGCTTGCCATCCGGCAGTGCTGCCTGGCAGGTGGCATGCCCGCCAAGTGCTACAATATGCCCGACTTGCACTGGCAAGGGATGAGCACGCATATCACAGGCATATGGCGCGAACACAGTGAGGTGTTCAGCACATGGCACAGGCATGCATGCCCACCTGGGGGCACTCCTCAGGGACGCGGGGCATGCGCAGGCTGCCACGCATGGGCCTCTCTCCGGTGATGATCTGGACAGTGAATGGGAGCACAGAAACAGCTTTGTGGGAGTGCCCCACCAAACAATTGCTCACACCTCGGTGCTAAGCTGCGTTTGGGTCACAGCAGCGGCATTGTCGCTGCCGCAGCAGCAGCTGTGGTGGCAGCAGGGGAGGACGGCAATGTATGGAGGCCACCCAGCATGCGCCGGCCAAACCGCCTCACCTCGTGCAGCAGCACTCCGAAACTGCATTGAAAAACAGGGCAGGTCACTCCGTGAGACCAGGTGAATGTGGCAGGCGCGTCGATCATCTGAACAGTGCCACAAGCAAGCACCCAGCAAAAGTACGGCAGGCGAATGATTCCTCAAATATCCCTCAGCAGTGCCCACCTGTAGATGTCGGCGGCGGGGGTGGCGGGGCTGCCCAGCAGCACCTCTGGGGCCATCCTGCACAGGAAACGTTGGGTGGGAAAGGCAGTCAGGTAGGGTTGTTCCGGCGCATAGCTTGCGTGCAGATGGCAGTTGCGTGCAGCCGCTCTGCAGGCGGCAGGCTTTCAAACAACCGTCCTGGCCAGCCTGGCCTTTCTGCCACGCGCCGTCGCACCAGGCAAAGGTGCCGGCCAGCGGCGGCGGCTCGAAGCCAAAGCTTTCAAAGCTTTCCAGCTCCGGCGGGGCGACGTGCCGGCTGAATGCAATATCCGCGAGTTTAGCGCAGCCGTTTCCGCAGAGGAGCACATTGGAGGATTTGACGTCGCCGTGTACGTAGCCCTGGAAAGGGGAGCATTGCAACGGGTTAATTGGTGTTTGAATGGACAGGGGCGGGATCGCGAAGTGTGTGGCATTTCTGGAGCTCTCGATGTGATGGCACGGGCCCGTAATCCTGGCAGTGGAGCCGGTGGGCGTGAGGGAGTGACAATGGCTGCACAAGTGCTGCACCCCGCAGCCCCCCATGTCCACCTTGTGGTGGCAGTAATTGAGGCCTCGGGCAATGTCTAGCGCCACGTGTGCGCCCTGGCGCCACCAGCCAAACATCCGGCCGGAGTTAGCGCCGCTCCGTGACAGCTGCAGGGCTGAGAAGAGGTCTCGACCTGCCATGGGAGGGGCCGGGTCAGGGAAGTGGGGCCTCGTCAGCATTTCGGCTGAGGGCGGGCTTGGCTGTCGCGGCTGAGAGCCGACGGGGTCCCCCAAACTGTCCCCGCCCTGCAACACCGGCCGCAAAGCATGCTCGCCCCAGCCAGTGCACCCATCCCCCAACCCACCTTCTGCATACTCCATCAGCACAATGCCCTTGCCGCTGCGCGTCATTGAGATGCCCAGGAGCGTGATGATGTTGGGGTGCCGCAGGCGTGCCAGGCGGGAGCACTCTGTGAGGAAGCTCTCCTGCAGGTCAGGCGGGAAGGCGAGGCGTGAGAGGGTGTGAGCCGGCTGCGTGAGCCAGGGCGTGGCTTGGGAGGGGCAGCGGCAGCAACGGGAGCGCCAGACGCGAGCGCTCGGTGAGGAAGCCCTCCTGCAGGCCAGGTGGGACGGTGTGAGCAGGTGGGTGCATGAGACCAGGCCACGGCAGGCCATCGCAACAGTGCCCACATTTTGGACACAGCACTGTCTTTTCACCCAACTGCCATCAGCAGGGCGGGAACCTGGCCCCAACACAGACCCGTGCTGGCTACAGGACGACCTACCCGCATCTCCCGTGACTTGCTGAGGTCAAACACCTTTGCGGCCACAGTGTCCTCCTGGAACCGAGCCTTGACGACGTAGCCGCTGCACGAGGTAAAATGGATGCAAAGTCGTTCAAGGGATGGGTAGGTGGCAGCGGCGGGGGCAGCGGTTTGGGCGGCAAGGCAGGCGTGCGCTACAGCCAGCGTTCCAGCGCAAGCTCAGCCTGCCATGCAGGCTGGGCTCTGCCTGCTTGCCGGCGCCAACCAGGCACATGCCACCTGCAGCAGCTGGTCAGCCGCCCTGCCTGGCTGCCACACCGCCTGGCATCCTCACCTGGCACCCTCGCCAAGCCGGCCTCTCAGCCCGGGCACAACCTTCACGGTGGATGGCTCCACAAAGAGCTCTCTCAAGCGAGGGGGCAGGGAGCTGGCGCTCAGCCCATGCTCCAGCTGCTGCTGCATGCCGCCGGCAGCGGGCGGCGGCGGCGACTGCTGTAGCGCTGCTAGGTGCCGTGCAAGCTCTGGCGGCGGAGCTGCCCAGCTGCTGCCGCCTGGCGCATGCAAGCTGCCGCCGCTCTGCTCCTGCATCTGCTCTTTGCTGTCTGCCGGGGTGCTGGGAGACAGCCCCGCCGCCACATCCGCCTGCTGCTCCTGCCGCTGCGGCGGCGGCGGAAACATGCCACCCTGGCTAGAGATCGACTGACCATCCTCGCGGCGAAGCAGCTGCAGCCAGGGGATGCGTAGTGAGCTGCCTGCCGTGGGCAGCGCCAGCAGCGCTGCCATCCGCCTGGCTGCCTCTGCGGCAAGGGCGCCCGCGCCTGCGGAGGAAGGTGCTCTGGGGCTGCATGCAGGGGAACTGTTGGCTGAGAAGGGCGGCAGGCTGGAATCCCTTTGAAAGGGGGACAGGATGGCGCCGTCGGCTGAGCGCCGCAGCACAAACGAGGATGACGTGCCGGCGCTGCTCTCCGGCTGCCGCCCGCAGGCAGAGCAAGGTGCTGCGGCGGGCGTGCTCTCATGAGCCTGCTGCTGCTGCTGCTGCCGCGTGCGCTGTAGCAGCCGCCATGTGCAGTGCCGTCGCAGCAGCCAGACGCAGCCGGCTGCCCCCACGGCCGCTGCCAGGGCCCAGGGAAGGGCGCGTAAGGGGGAAGGCGGGCGTGGCGGGAGGAAGGTACCGGCCTGAAGGCAGGTGGGGCAAGCATGGACGGTGAGGGCGGCAGCAGCATACGAGTTGCTATCAACATAGAGTTGATGGATATTTTGCAGAATGCAGGCATGGAGGATGGTGGGGATGCGCAGGCTTGCCATACGCCGCCGCATGTCTCGGCACCTGTGTGGCGGCCAGGACCGCCGCCTCGCGGCGGCCTGGCCGGGGCCTGGCAGCGGCGCCAAGCCCAGCGCGAGCCCCACGTCTCCCCCTGCCCCTCACGGGCCTGCCTCACCTGTTGCAAGCGTGGCGGGTCTTCTGCGGAGGAGGGCAGCGCCTCGCCCGCAGCGCAGAAGAGCAGCGCGACCGCGAGGGCACACGCTGTCAACTGGAAATGACCGTGCATGTCTAAATCGGGGATTGAAACGAACGGAGAGCTGAGGCATCGAGCGTAGTAGCACGCCCTGTACACCCCCACATGTGGCACAATGAGAGCCTGCTGCACAGCCAAGGGTTGGCCCTGTTGCCGCGTGAAATCGTTTGCAGCGATCGTGACATAGAGCTTGGACAGGGCCAACCGTTGCCACTGCGCCGGCCTCGGGTGAGGCCGCGGGCCGGCCGCCGCCGGCTCCAGCAGCTGATGCATGCTGACAAATCTTCCCCTCTGCCTGGGTTTGGGCACACCTGCTGCGCTCCCTCCGTCCCCACCCTTGGGGGCGATAGAGAGGGAGTGGTTTGCGCAGGCAGAGGTCCCTCAGGCCAGCATTGACGAGAACGCGGTCCTTGCGTCCCGCTGGCAAAAGGTGGTGCGCTGGACCTTGCATCCGGCATGCTTGCAGCCCTCACCATCGCAACCACCTGAGGCCTGTGGGCTGTGTCCTGGGCGTACATCCACACATGGCCAGCCGCGTGCTGCTACACAGACGACAGCTCTCCGAGCCACTATGAAGAAGTGCAAGTGGCGGCTGAACAGTGAGAGCCAGGGCGCCACAACCGCGGGCCAGTCAGCCGGCCTGGGGGGAACGTCACAGCACGCCTGGCATGCTGTGACTAGGCAGGGGGGAGCACGCATCACATGCGCAAGTCCAAGAGTGAACACAGGGGAGAAAACCAGTGGCTGGTTATTAGCCAGGGGTGCACCAGCAGGGCTTGCCGGCTTGAGCCGTCATCGCGCCTTGCCGCCGCCGCCGCTGCTGGAAGCCGCGTCTTGCTGCATCTGCACTGCGTCTGCTGCACTCAGGTTGGGCCTCTTCTTGGCGGCTGGGAGCAGCGTGTCCTTGCGGGCTGCAGGGGATTAGGGTTTATAAGGGAGGGCATGCGGGTCAGGGGAGAAGATTGGCATGGCCCCTGCGCGAGGATGACACACACTGCTCGAGGCACGGTCCCAATGGTGGGTGGCAGGCTGGCGCCAGCACGGCTGGATGGCATGCAACACCCACTAGCTGCAAGAGGACAGCGCACCGTGACTCCAACCGCACCTGAATCGAAGTAGGAGTAGTTGATGACCGTGGTTGAGCCTGCCTCCTCCTCGCCGCCCTTGCCGCCCTGCTGCTGCGGCCCGGCGGCGGCCCTGTAGGAGGGGTGGCATGCCGGCCGGGTGGGGTCCGAAGCATGCACCATCCACCAGCTGAACGGATGCAGCAGCGCAGCGGAATCAATTCACGCATCCATGCGCCCGTGCGACATAAACGCACGCCACCAAGGTCTGTGATCCCAGCGGCACTGTTGACCAGCCACTGCCAACAAGATGCAAAGTGTTGGTGTTTCCACGCAGGCTGCCCACCAGCCACTCACTTGTCTCGCTTCTCCGCCCGCCGTGCCTTCTCCTCCTTCCGCCGCGCCTTGTTCTTCTTGTTGCTCACCGGCCGCCCGTTGCCGCCCACCTGCTGCGTTGCACCGGCGGGGAACTTGAAAGCGCTGCGCCCGCCCACCTTGCCACCGCCGCCGCTGCCCTGCTGCCGGCGGCGCCACCACCAAAAGCCAGCTGCCGCTGCCGCTGCCACTGCCAACAGGCCCAGCACGGAGCTGCCTGTGTTGCCGTCGGACTGCACCGCCAGCTTCTTCCTGCACAGGCAATGAGCGGACAGCGTTCAAGGCAAGGCGGGTGACGGAGGGCTGTGGCGGCGGCTGTTGGCAGCAGCAGGTGCACGATGCAGACAACGGCTGTCGCCGGCACTGATACCAGCCGTTCGCACTTTTGCTTGGTTGCGGGCGCCATGGCGGGGCTGCCGCGTTGGTCTGCGGGTGGCTGGGAAGCGGGCTGGGCTGTGGGGCTCACGGAAGGGGCTGCCGCTGCTGCTGACAAGTGTGCGACCGATGCTTGATGTGCTCAGCAGGGCGCGACAGCGAGCTGTGCGCGTCGCGGCAGCATGGGCAGGTTCTCTTCCTCATGCGGGCCACCTGCTCGATTGCTCAGCTTTTGCGTGCTTGTGAACCATTGCTAGCTATCGAACATTTCTTAGACGACAGAGGGGTGATCGCCATGCCACCACACACCAAAATACCGGTCTCCCTGGCCTTAGGGCTGCTCCTGGTGGCCAGCGTTGGTAAGGAGGCTGTAGGTGATGTGGCGCCGAGTGCGTGCTCAACGGCAGCGCCCGGGTGCAGCCCCAGGAGGCCACTGCCGCCCTTGCCGCCGCCGGCGCGCCGCTTGCACGCGACGGCATGGCCACTCCCTCCGCCCTGCGCCCCCACAGGCGGCAGCCACCCCTGGTTCGAGCCCGTCAGCTGGCAGCCACGCGCGTTTGTGGCGCACAACTTTGCCAGCCAGGAGGAAACGGACCACATCATCAAGCTGGCGCAGCCCCTGGTGCGTCCGCCCATGAGCGGCGGCAAGCGCCGCCACGTGCACTTAGCACTCTCGCTCAGCCAGACTTGCCGGGACTGCTGCTTGCTTCGGTGCCTTGCTGTGCGCATGTGTATGTGCGGCTGCCTCTGGGCTGCATGTGGCGTTGGCACCGGTCAGCGCGGCACGTCGGGGGCCCACAAGCGGTACTGTATCAACACACCTCTCCACCTGTCCCTGTCTGCCCCGGCAGCTCAAGCGCAGCACGGTGGTGGGTGCTGGCGGGCAGAGCGTGGTGGACACTTATCGTACCAGCTACGGCATGTTCATCAAGTGGGTTTGCAGCTGTTGCAAGCTGTTCGATTGACTGGCTTGGCTTGCTGGCTGGCTGGCCTGCTTGCTGGCTTGCTGGCCTGCTCGCCTGCTTGCTTGGCGATGTCCGCTCTTGCATGGCTGTGAATGCTGTGGATGCTAGTTTTCGGGGCGGCAGCCTTGCATTGCGCGCCATGCCCGGGGGCCGGTGCGCATCGGCTACTCCCAGCTGTGAGGCGGCATGGTGAACCAGCTTCTTCATGTGCACCTGTGACAGTTCCGGGGGTGGCATTTCTCCTCGTGCCCCACCGCCTTGCAGGCGGCACCACGACCCCATCATCTCCGCCATCGAGGAGCGGGTGGCGGTCTGGACCAAGTTCAACGTGTCCCACCAGGAGGACATCCAGGCAAGGGCGCAGGGGCACGGGTGCAGGGGCCCCTTGTGGCACACCCCCGAAAAAAAGTAAAGGGACAGCCCCGTGCGCATGCATGGTGTGCCCGTCCTGTTTGAGCAGCGGCGACTTCAACTGCCGTGCTGCACGTGCTGCCCCAGCCACCCCAGCTGGCAGCTCACCCGCTCTGCCGCGGCCCCCCCTTCCCGCAGGTCCTGCGCTGTGAGTAGCCAGCCAATCCCAATCTCCGCACAGCAGCCGCAGCAGCAGCATCGCGCTGCCGCCTGTCTGCACCAGTGCCGGGTGCCTGCTGCACTTGCTGGCTGGGTTGGGGGAAGTGCGTTTGGCGGCGGCGCAGCTGGTGCCACCTTGGGAGCCCGCGGTAGCCTGGCACAGGGCGTGCCCCACCCCCTGTCCGAGGCTCTTTTTGATCCCATCACTGCCTATCCCGATGCGAAGTGTGTTCCCCTGCGCTGCTCCGCCACGCTCCCCTCCACCCGCTGCTCCGCCCCACTCCCCTCCACCCGCAGACGGCTTTTCCCAGGAGTACAAGTCGCACTACGATTCCCTGGATGAGGACTCTCCACGCACAGCCACCGTGCTCGTCTACCTGTCAGATGTGGAGGAGGGAGGTGGGTGGGTGGGTGATGCCAGGCCGCCAGCGGTGGGTGGGTGGGTGGATGGGCGGGTGGGTGGGTGATGTCAGGACGCCAGCAGAGATCACGCACGTGCCGCAGCCCAGCCGAAGAATGCTGTGGCAGCAGACCAGCGGAGGCGGATGCACTGAGGGCCAGTAGCAATCGTGACCTGCGGATGATGCTGTGCATGGAGTCAGTTAAACCATGTCACCTTGTTCTGAGATGCGGGTTCTGCGCCCGCATGTTCTTTCAGGAGAGACCTGCTTCCCTGATAGCCAGTGGCTGAGGTGGGTAGGGGTGGGGCAGCAACGTGGGGAGGCCCGGGGGTGTGGGGGGAAGCAGTGTGTGCCTGGTGCAGGTACCAGCAGCCCTCAAGCAGCCGGCAATGTCGCATCGTCGCCTGTGGTCGCTCCGCTGCCAACCACCTCTTCCATCCTGCCCAAAATCCCTTGGCTGCTGCAGTCCAGAACTGGGCGAAAAGCTGGGGCCCTTCTCCCCCTGCGCTGCTGTGAGCAGGGCACAGCGTGGGCAGCGTGCGTTGCATGGTTCGCAGCATGGCGCCAGCTGGCCGGGCCAGTGCATGCACACTCACTGTGCTGTTGCGCCTGGCGCTGCATCGGTTTTTGATTGCCAAGGCATGAGGACAGCCCGCCTTGCACTGCCCTCACTTCTCATTTCACATGTGTTTGCATGTGTGCAGGGCCACGTGGCCATGAAGCCCAGCACTGCCCTCACTTCTCATTTCACATGTGTTTGCATGTGTGCAGGGCCACGTGGCCATGAAGCCCAGCACTGCCCTCAGTTCTCATTTCACATGTGTTTGCATGTGTGCAGGGCCACGTGGCCATGAAGCCCAAGCGAGGAGACGCCATCGTGTTCCACAGCCAAAAGGTGGGGCTCACCGCTGGGCCGCTGGCAGGAGCGTTGGGGATGGCAACCGCTGCCCGCAGCCCTTGTGGCGTGAGCGCTGCTGCTGGTGTGGCGGTAGCTGCTGAGCACCAAGCATGCCTTTGTTGTGCCACATTAGTGCCACATTACCAGCTCGACAGCAAGGTGCTCGTCGACCCCGCATCCCTCCACACCGCCTGCTCCTTGCCCTGCCCACCAACCCACCAAATGCGCTGCCCCTGGGCCCTAAAAATGTGCAGCCCGATGGCAAGGTGCTGGGGCATGCAGTCCCTCCACACCGCCTGCTCCTTGCCCTGCCCACCAACCCACCAGTTGTGCTGCCCCTGGCCCTCACGATGCGCAGCCCGACGGCAGGGTGCTGGACAAACATTCCCTGCACACCGCCTGCCCTGTGATCAAGGGCATCAAGTACGTAGGTGAGCCCCTGATTTAATTGCTGATGTGCCAGTTCTGATGCCCCATGGCTGGGTGTTTGTTTTGCAGCCACCCATCTCCTTCCTGCCCTAATGGGCCAGAGCTGAGCAGCGCCTTGCTCCTGCTGTGGCTGCCTCTCTGGCCTTGACACACACGGTGCACAACTAACTTGATTCGCCCCTGGCTGCAGCCCTCTTCTGAAAATCCACACCAAGCCCTTCCGCCCCGAAGAGCGGCCGCTGTCCTCAATGCAGCTTACAAACGGGCCCTTTCACTTGCGCTCACACTCGCAGCCATCTTCTGGATCCACACGAAGCCGTTCCGGCCTGAAGAGCTGGCCCGGCAGCAGCCGCCTGAGCCCCCCGTGAACCCGGATGAGTGCGAGGACCAGGACGAAAACTGCGACAACTGGGCAAAGGCGGGGGAGTGCGACAAGAACCCACAGTTTATGAAGGCAAGTGTTTGGTGGATGGCAACACAGGCTGCTGCAGCTGCTGCCACAACCGCCGTGGAGGGTGGACGTTGTGACCGGCAGCTGTCGTGCGCGCTGCCGCCGCTGCCTGCCGCTGCCTGCCGCTTGCAAGGGGGGGGCAGGCGGCTGCCGAACCCTAGCCTCTTTGCTCTGCCTGATCTCAGCCTCTCTGCTGGCCCCAACGTATACCCCTGCGCAGGGCAGCCCCACGAGCCTTGGCACGTGCCGCCGCGCCTGCGGGGAGTGCACGGTCTGCGCAGAGGGCGATGCCGCCTGCCGGCGCGAGAACCGCCTGCGAGCCGGCTTCCTTCCAATCCACGACCCCGACTTCTTCTGAGCCCGCCATTTTCAGCCTCCTTGTCAAACAGCCATTGCCGCAAACCGCTTCGCAAGTAGCCATGCATCCACGCATCCGAGAATGCTGCTCGTAACTTACTGCACTTGCTTCCTTCACAACAACACGTGATGGCCCTGCCTTGTCGACCGCCGTGCCATGGCCCCCTGGCAACCGTTTTCCTCCCTTGCGCCCCCAAAAGTCTGGGCTTGATAGATACCCTGTGAGCCAACACTGCCGTCGCACTGACCACTGCCCATGTTTCATGCTATCCTTGATGTTACACAAGCCAAAAGCTGCGAGCTGACATTACAGTGCAATACAGTTGCTGAAGATGCAAAGGGGTGCGTGCCAAACGTGCAATTCAATCCAATCGTGCCTACTTGGCCTAGGTATCTAATGCTGCTGCCTGACGCTGCTGCCTAGAGCGCCTGCCTACTCATGCCGCCGAGCTGCTGGCGAGTCCACTGTTGCGGGGGCACTGCTGCGGGGGCGCCTGCGGCTTTGCCTGGGTGCGAGCGCTCAGTGGCTGCGCACTGCCTGCGGCAGAGCCTGCCTGCGGCGGCCGGGCAGCCAGCCAAAATGACTTGAGGTGCCCAGCCCGCCAGCTCAGCAGCAGGAGTAGACTACACCTTCTTCAATCATGATCCGGTCCAGCTGCTCCAGGCAGTACAGCACGTGCTGCACCTCGCCCGTACTGCAGCCGTGCTTGCGCGCCATCACCTGCGGCGCATCAGCCGGGGTGGGGATCGGATGGCAGTTGGGGCCGTGGGAAGGCGGGCAGGGCAGGTGCAAGCTTTGCAACCCACGCACTGCCCACAGAAGCGCAGCCCATCTCAAATCAGCCCTGGCAAATACCGACACAGCGCAGGTGGCCCACATGACAGGCGGCGCGTTCGGCAGAGCCGTGCTGCACCGCTGCCAAGCACGCAATCCAGCCCAAAGCAACGGGACCCTCCTTGTTGAGAGGTGCCCCGGTGCTGGCACGAGCTAAGAGCACCCACCCGGCGCAGGTCGTACAGGCGGATGCCCAGCTGGTCTGTCGTCTTCTGCAGCTCCAGCAGCTCCTCCACCAGCCAGCGCTGGATCTGCAGGTCGGTGTTGGGGTGCCAGGAGAACGCAGTGGAGTGCAGTCAGACTTGAGAGTCCGGCACCTGTGGGCCCCGGCGGCTCCTCCACCGGCCAGCGCTTCCGCTGGATCTGCAAATCCACCCACAGGCAGCAGGCAGCCAAGCAGCGGTAGGCGGTCAAGAGCAGCAGCAATCCATCAAGAAATGTGTCTGCCCAGCCGCCTCAGGATGTGATGATGTGAACGCTCCGTGTCCACTGTCCCGCTCCCAGCCAACGCACGGCAATCCCACTCATGCAAACAACCAACCGCCCCACAACCGCCCCGCACACACCTCTGCCGCGCGCGCCTCGCTGACCACCGCGGGGGTGGGCACGCCCGACAGGCGCCGCTCGCCTGCGGGCGCCACGCTGCCCGGCGCATCGCCGTCGCGGCAGAAGCCCTCTGCTGCCGCCAGCCCTGCTGCAGCTGCAGAGGGGCCTGCCTGCTGCTGCGCTGCTTGCTGCTGGGTGGGCCGCTGGGCCAGTGGGGTGGGCACGCCTTCTGCCGCCGCCGCCGCGGCAGAGTGCGCCGCAGAGTGCACCGGCGACTGCTGGGGCTGCTGCGGCTCTGCTTCCATTGGCTGCTGCTCCGCAGCGGGCGCCTCCTGCTGCACGCCCTGCTCCTGCTGCGCTGCCGCCGAGCTGGCCTGGCTGGCGGGTGCGGCTAAGTGCTGCGCCGCGGCCGCCAGCTGCGCCTGCGTCAGGCGGGTGCCAGCGATGCGGGCCCACACACGCTCCCTGTTGTAGAATCCATAGGTCCAGTCCTCGCCGCGGAAACCGTACAGGGTGCTGCACAAGCCAGGGGGGCGAGGCGGGGTGGGGCACGAGGGGAGGAGGTTGAGGTGGGAGGTTGGCATGAGCAGCGGCGGCGGCTGCCAAGCAGGGCAAACAGGGCAGCTGCCACTGTGAGGTCATGCGGCGAAGCAGCTCATCGTGCCACTGTGGGCTGAGCGGCCTTGGGACCACAGGCGGCGGACAGCGCACGCCCAGTGAGCCGTCCAGGCTGAGCCAACCAATGCAAGCCATGCAGAGGCGTTGACCCCACTGGCCCGCAGCAGCCCAGGTTGCTCAATGGCATTCAAAGCATGCTCACATGCCATGGCACTTGAGCGCCCACGCCACGTCATTGGCGGTGGCAGTTGTGCGGCGGCGGTACTCCACGAGAGACACAATCTTCTTCAGGATGGGCGTCAGGAACTGCCGGAAAGCCAGCAGCGCACCGCCATTGGGGTCGTCCATGACGCCCTTGCCGATGCGCATCACGCCTGCGGGCAAGCGGGGCGGCACGGAGCGTGGGTCGGCGGGCGGCGAACGGCGGCGGCGGCAAGGCGGGAAGCAGCGGCGGCCAGGGTTGCCAGTGCCCGCGCCGCACCTGCGCGCCGGGCCA
This sequence comes from Chlorella sp. Dachan, assembly GCA_006782975.1. Lineage (NCBI taxonomy): Eukaryota > Viridiplantae > Chlorophyta > Trebouxiophyceae > Chlorellales > Chlorellaceae > Chlorella > Chlorella sp. Dachan. Next base: position 2,095,569 of record RRZL01000083.1, on the reverse strand, counting down.
GCTTGCGGATGCCGGAGATGCAGGCGTGCACGGCGGTCTTGTCGCTGCCGCCGGGCTTCGCGACCGAGCTGCGGCGGCGCTTCAGCCCTCTTCGGCCCGCCCGACCGCTGCCCGCCGGCGTGCAACCCTTGGAGAAGCTGCTGCGCGACATGATGGGTGCAGGAGCGGCGGGCGGGGGCAGGGGGCGAGCGAGCTGTTGCTGTGCTTCACTGTCTGCGTGCTGGCAGGGTCTGGCAGCGATCGGGGGTGTCGCAGCGAGGTGTGGCAGTGAGGGGCTGCGGCCGCCGCCAGTCTTTTTTTCGAAAATCCAACGTGGCGCTCCATGCACCTGCGGTGGGCCCGGGCTGCGGTGGGCAGCACAGGCTCCAGCATCGCATCGGAGGATGTTGGCACCGATAATTGAGACGGACAGAGGCGGCGCTGACCCCTGCGGCTGACTGCTGCCGCCGACCGGGCACCCGCCGCCACGCATCACATGCTCGGCACTCACTGCTCTCTGCACAATGCTTGCTTTGCTTTATGCCCTACTTGTGCATGCAGCAATCGCCGGGCTTACACTTGCTCTGTTCCCAAGTCTCTCAAGAACTGCTGCGTGTCTGCGGCCGCAGGCGCGGCCTGCCGCAGGGCGTGTGTGTCATGAGACGGCGGGTCCCACCGCCCACACAGTTCCGACCCGTGCATTTCACCCCCTTCCTTTTGCATCATGCTGCCCAACAGCTGCCAGCTGTTGGCAGTCACCCCTCTGCAGCTGTGCCATGCAACTTGTCATATAAGTGCCCCTTGTGTGGACCCTTCGGCGTATGCTACCTGTTGCGCGTTCGAAAAACCACCTGTCGCACTTCCGCACGCGGCGGCCCATGCCACCGCGTGCCTACATAAGCCACACCATGCCTTGCACCGGACTCATTTCCTTGTATTCTACCCGTGTGAGCGGCGCACCCCTCTGTGTAACACCCGACACCACCCTCATTTCGGCAGAGGCAGGAGTGGGTCCCGCGGGCAGGCCGCTCCTCCCTGCCCCACCTCGCCGTCCAGGTCTGTAGCAGGGGGGGCAGAGACTTTCACGTTGAGAAAAAGCCGTGTGACATGACAGCCCTGGCATCATGCTGGAAAGTTCTTTTTCATGGCCATGCGTTGCTGAAGCATTGCGCAGTGATGCTCTGCCCTTACTGCCGCCAAATTCCAGCCTGCCTCGCCCCCCTGGGTGCAGCTGCAGGCTGCGCGGCGCACCCTGGCCCGCGTGCAGCGGCTTCTTGCACCAGGGGCACAGCGGGCCGTGGCCGCCCCCCGAGCTGCCGCCAGCAGTCGCTGCAGGGGAGCATGGTTGGGCGAGGTGTAGGCGCTGCTGCTGGTCAAGAGAGAGGTTGCAGTTGCAATTAGCAGTTGCAGGCGGCTCAGCTGCCCGCTCAAACTGCCCACCTCCCTCTCCCTGGTCAGCTGCTGCCTCCCAGCGGTGGGGCCTGCCTGGTGCAACTTTGCTCAACTCTTTGGCCCAAACACGCCGGATTTGTCACTCACCCTCAAACAGCTTGAAGTAGAGCCGGCAGTCGGCGTAGGGGCACTGCGCCCTGGTGGGCCCCGCGATGCTGTGCAAAGGTGCTGCGGGGAAGGGTGTAGTGCACGTGGGGGGGAACCATGCAGTCAGGTGTTTGCTTCAGCCACCCCATGCTGGCACGCACTGCTGCTCGATGCATTGCAGGTAGGCTGGCTTCTCCAATCGGCGCAGGCTGGCATGCAGCCAACACAGACAGAGGCTCCGGATCGGGGGACTCACAGCCACTGCCGGAGCCGGCCCGCCGTGCTGCTCCTGCACCTCCTGCAGGCGGCGGGCCATGGCAAGCAGCTGCTGCCTCAGGCCGTCTGCCTCGGCGGTCTTGAGCACGAGCTCGCTGCGTGTCCGCTCAAGCTCGGCGGTCGTGCTCTCATGTATTTCACGCAGCACTCTCTGCTCTTCAGCTGTCATCTTCCGTCTGCGGGGGCGGCAACGGCGGCGGCGGCAGTAGGCCTTGCGCTTGGCGGCATCCAAGCTCGCGTATGCGGCGGGCATTCACACCCACTGCCGCAGCCCGCGCCACGGACTGGCCACACTGGCGCCAGCGACCGCAGGGCATTGTTGGCAACCGCGTCAGTGGGGTTTGCCGGCGGTCTTCGGCGGGGCTCACCGGATTTTCTTGGAGTAAAATCGGGTGCGCAGCGGCTGCGAGGCCTCTGCGTCGCCGAGGGGTGCGTCCTCAGGAACGGGAGGCAGGCCGTGCGCTTGGGGGCGTGAACTCATTCCCTTGCGCATCACAAATCACCTAAATAAGGAAAGGAGGGTAAAGGAGACCAGGTAGAAAGGAGAGTCTTCTACACCCGCGTGGTGTGCGCCGCGCCTGCTGCGCTGCCCCCGCTAAGGTCGCCTCACACTGCAGCATGATCCGACAGACCTTTGTTGCAAATTGAGTCGCGCCGTCCTGATGGCTTACACAAAAGGTACAAGCGCGGGCCTAGCCTAGTGTACAGGCAGAGCCGTGCATGGTGCAATACTGCAACGGCTGCCGCGATTCATTTGCAAGGGAAGCGCACACTGTCTTGAGCACCGTGCCGAATTCAAGGCGTGGTGCCAGCTGCAGGGGCCGCGTCTGGCGCTGCAGGGGCCGCTGCCTGGGTGCTGTCGGCCTCCGATTCCAGGCCGAGGTTGCTGAACTTGACGTTGCCGGCCATCACTGCTTCACTGGGGGTCATGGTCAGGCAGGCCAGCTCCCTGTGGGAGCAGCACAGTGGGGCAGCGGGGTGCGGGGGGAGAGTTAGCGGGCTTGCAGGGGCGGATGTGCACAGGCACCCCCGTGGCCACTCCAGCCGCAAGTATGCACAGGGGTACACTGGTGCTGCAGGGGCGGGGGCTACGCAAAGCACGCACACAGTAGCAGCACGACAGGCTGCACAGCCACAACACCACCCGCAGTACAATCTGGCTGCCGCAGCAGAGGGCCCACCTGCGGACGTAGCGCGCAAGCAGCGTGGCATCCGCCTCGGCGCCGGGTGCAAGCAGGTACACGTTGCGATGCAGCGCCTGTGGCATGGGGGGAAGCGAGCATGGTTTCGGTTGTTACTATCAAGGTTCCCAAATGCACACAAAGCTGCAGCAGGTGCACGTCGCGGTGCAGCGCCTGTGGCAGGAGAAGAAGCAGGCGGGCCGATGGCACACCGTGGCTGCAAGCCGCAGCAGCAGTGGCACCGCTCCAGCCGCGCTGCTCAAACAGCAATCAACGAACACGCAAGATGCAGAGCAGGTGAGGGCTCCCGCTTGCAATGGTCCAGCGGGCATGCCTTGTGCTCTGCTCCGCAGCATGCCAACCACTCACTCCCAGCCGCGTTGCATGCCACCAGCTCACACTGGGCACCCAGTTGCCCACCTTTTCGAGCGGCTCGTTGCCCTGCTGCATCGCCTTGTCGTACGCCATGCTGCTGCCGTAAAACTGCTTCTCCAGCTCGGTCAGCTGCTTGGACAGCCGCACCTGCGAGCGGGGGAATGGATCTTCAGTTAACCATGCATATCAAAATACTCTTAACCTTAATCTTTATTAATTAGGAGTGAAAAAGTAGGGAGCTTGGACAGCCGCACCTGCGAGAGGGGGGAGTGGAGCAGGCGGTCCGTTGTTGGTCCGCAGGGGTGGCTGCCATCAAAACTGATTTGCACGTCCCGCCAGCTGCTTGGAGCCTGCCATGCCTGGTGTCCACAGCCATTCGGAACCCCAAGCAAGCCGCCCCTTGCTTCGGAACCCCAAGCAAGCCGCCCCTTTGCTTCGGAACCCCAAGCAAGCCGCCCCTGCGCACCCGCACGCCCGCCTTGCGCGCCCGGTCCTCAACATCTGTCTGGAAGTCGTCATACAGCATCTGTGCAGAGGCAAGGGGGCAAGGATCGACTTAACGGGGAGTTAACCTTGGCTTGCGTGATGCAGCCGTCCCACTCCCGTGGCGTCTGTAGCTGCCGCACCAGCACGCTTCCCTGCTGCCGCCGCTGCTGTGGCTCTCAGAGGTGCCGGCACTGCTACCCTGCCGCCGCCGCCGCCGCCTCTGCTGCTGCTCCAGACCTGGATGCGACAAAAATGCAATGGATCCTCACCTGCGCCAGCTGCTTGCCTTCCTTGCCCTCCGCCCCCCTCAACCATGCACGCATGATAAGACATGCTGCTGCTGCCATACCAATGCATCCACAGGGTATGCTCATGGAATTTACCTGCGCCAGCTGCTTGCCCTCCTTGCCCTCTGCTCGCAGCCGCACCAGCAGCAGCCAGATGTGCAGGCACAGCGAGGAGTGGGTCTGCTGGAAGTCGGCGGGGATGCCCATGGCTGCAAGTGCAAGTGGCAGGCAGGTTGCTGCTGCTGTGAGTGAGGCTTTGGCAAGGAGGCAAGTAACACAGGCAGGCAGGCAGGCACAGCGAGGAGTGTGTAGGCAGGGAAGTCGACGGGCATGCCCATGGCTGCAGGCAGGCAGCGGCGGTCAGGACAGCACGGCAGCACGTTTTCACAGGCGGCAGGGGCCAGGCGGCAGATGCCCATGTGGGCACACACAGCGCAGCGAGCACAGGGGCAGCAGCGTAGGGCAGCAGCGCAAGCGCAGGCCGTGTTGGCTAGGGCCCTCCCAGCCCCCACAGCAAACGCACCCGACAGGAACTGCTGGCAAGCCGCCTGCTCGGTGACCGCTGTGTAGAGGCGCTGCGCCGCGCGCATCAGGCGGCTCTCCTTTGAGTAAAAGCCGCCCAGCGTGAGCAGCGCGCGCACCGCAAAGCTGCGGCAACATGGAGGCACATGGCACGGCGGATCAGATGGCAGGTGCCCGTGAACTGGTGGGCAACCGCCTGCCTTTGTCTGCTGCATCACGCCGCACCAAACTCCATGCGTATCGGAAAGTGACATTGTACACCGGCATGACAATACTGCCATCCTGCAAGCCGGCTGCCGGGGCTAGGCAAGCCAGCAATGACATGCAGGCAGGCGGGCACCCTGGTGCTCACCCACGCTCTGCCTCCTGCCGCAGCTCCTCAGCCGGCTGCCGCTGGAACTCCAGGGATGCTGGGTGAGCATTGTACACGTGCTTCTGCAACAGGTTGGGATGTTGAATCTGGCGCAGTTAGGCAAGGGCGGCCGAGAAGCTGGCGGCAGGCGGCGGCAGGCAGCGACAGCGGCAGCGGCGGCGGCGCTTCCTCAGACCCCAGCCCTGCCGCCCCACCCGCGCAGCCTCGTGCTCACCCGGAACTGCTCTGTGGAGTACCGGGCCGCCTGTCCCGCTGCAGCTGCTGGTTGCAGCCAGGGCAGCAGGGCGCTGCTGCTGCTGGGGCAGGCCCCCAGGGCGGCGCTGCACGCGGGCAGCGAGCCCCAGGGGCCCAGACGTTGCGCCAGGGTGCGCAGCATTGGTGGCAGGGGCGCTGTGGTTGGTGGGCAAAGGAGGGTCGGCTGCGACCGGTGCGCCCAAGGCCTTGCAAGCTGCGTCAAGAGTTTGAACGCAATTGCGATGCGCAATGATCCAGCGATCGCACTGAACGCAGCTCCACGGCCGCCCATGCTGGAAATGCGACATGCCCACCGGCGGCGGCGTCTCCAAACGAGGAGGCGCGCAACTGAGGTCGAAGTGCAAGCAGCCAAGGTCACTGCAAACCACCCGCCAGGCCCTCCAAGCGCCTGCACGGCACATGCAGTGACGGCTCGCTGCCCCGGCCTCTCCAGCAGCGCATCCGCTGGGCTCCACCCCCACCAGCATCTTCCCACCAGCATGAAGCTGCCGCCTGGGCACGTCGCGGGCCTGGGCGTGGCCAAGCCCAAGGTCACCGGCGGCTTTGGCGAGCGAATGATGCGCTCCATGGGCTGGGAGGCGGGCCAGGGCCTCGGCAAGGACGGCCACGGCATCAAGGAGGCCATCCAAGTGAAGAAGAAGGAGGACACCGTCGGGGTGCGCCGCCACTGCCGCTTGCGCCGGCGCCTCGTGTGTGATGCGCCTGCCAGCCTTGTGCGTGGCATGGCAATTGAGCGTGCCGGTGTGCTGCTGCGTTGCGCCGTGCGCAGCTGGGGACTGCATGCCCTAGCCCAGTCTCACCGCCTTGCCCGCTGCCCGTGCTGCGCCGCAGGTGGGCGGCAACGGCAGCTACGCCTGGGGGGACAAGTGGTGGGAGAAGGCGTTTGACTCGGCGGTGCAAACCGTGGAGCACTCCGACTCCAGCGACTCGTCGGACAGCGACTCGGGTGGGTGCTGAGGTTGCTGGGTGGTGCTGCTGCTGCTGCTGCTGCTGCTTGCTCTGCTGTGCGAACGCTGCCGCCAACGCTGCCATGCAGGCGGTGCCGCGTGCGTATCTGCTGCCATGTGCAGATGGCTGTCTGCACGCGACGCGTCATGTCGCGACAACTCCTGCTGCCCACGTGCTGCTGCTTTGCAGATGACGAGCATTACGCGGCGATCGCAGCGGCGGTGAACCGTGACGGCACCCGCACCTCGGCCTCAGCTGATGAGCTCAAGCTGCTGGCTGCCCTGAACAAGGCAAGTGGAACTGCATTCCTTTGCTGCTCGAGCTGATGCAGTAGCTGCCAGCGGGATCAAGCTGCTGGCCGTTCTGAACAGGGCAAGCGGATGCAGCATTCGCTTCCTTGCTGCTCGCCTCTGCTCTGATGGCGCCCCGGCAAGCACACATGCGGACGTGCACGCTGCAGGCACTCTGCAAGGCGCATGCTCGACCGTGAGCCCACTGCCCGCCGTCCTGACCCAGCCCGGCTTCCTCATCTGTCTGGCCTCTGCAGGGCACGGGCCGCGTGGCTGCGGGGCGGTTTGGCGGGCGGGACGCCAAGATGGCCCGTATTCGCGAGCAGGAGGCCAAAATGGCAGCAGAGGCGGCAGCCAAGCTGGGAGTGCCCAGCGCCGCCACCACCTCTGTGGCGGCTGGCACCACCGCGGCTGGCACCACAGGGCGCAAGGGCAGCGATGCGTCAGACACCACCAGCGAAGCGCGCGTGCCGAGCAGCAAGAAGCGGGGAGCCGGTTCAACGGCGGCGGCAGGGGAGGCCTCAGAGGGCGTGGCAGCCAGCAGCGGCAAGAGCGGCAAGAGCAGCAAAAAGGAGAGCAAGAAGAGCAAGCGGCGGAAGGATGCAGCGGCGGCGGGCGAGGGGGCCGGGGAGCCTGCAGCGGCGGCCGAGCAGCAGCAGCAGGGGGAGGCGGCAGCAGAGGGGCAGCCTGCCAAGAAGCAGCGGATAGTGATTGAGCCGGCGGTGGCGCAGAGCGGGCCGGTCTACCCCTTTGTGCCCACGCCAGCCACCGGTGAGGATGGGGGCCAGCTGCTGCTGTGGGTCTGGCTGCGCCATCTGCTGCCGACTGCGCCAGCTGCTGCTGTGCCGCCGGCTGTCGCCCGCGACGCCTCTGCAGCTCTGGCTGACGTGCGCTGGGGCTCCTTCGCCGCTGGGCCGGCCACACAAGTGCACCATGCCTGCTGGCCTGCGCTGTTGCAGCCCCTTTTCGCACGTCCAGCTCGCCTTACCTTGCCGGCTGGCAAGCGTTCACACCCCTGCCCCTCCTGCTGCCCCGCCACCCCTCAAACCTGCCGCCTTGATACGCACTCCCCCGCAGGCTGGTGGGGCGAGAAGCGCTTTGCGTCCGCCGGCTGCCTGGAGGGGCTAGATAAGACGGCGGCAGAGGCGGCGCGGCGGCGCATGACCTTTAACGAAGACGACCAGGTGAGGCGTGCATTAATTGTTATTTATTACGAGTGGTTGCATTCCAACAGCTGTGCATGACCTTCAACGAGGACGACCAGGTGAGGGGCTTGATTATTGTAAGTGGTTGCATTCCACAAGCTGTGCATGACTTTTAACGAGGATGACCAGGTGAGGGGCTTGAATACCATATGGTGTTCATTGTAAGTGGTTGCTTTCTACCAACTGTGGCATGACCTTCAATGAAGGCGACCAGGTGAGGCGTGCATGACCACAAGTGGTTGCAAGCTGATGCACTCCAAAAGCTGTGCATGAGGGCGACGAGGTGGGAGCCTGGTGGCGGACAGTGCAGAGTGGCTTGCACGCGCGTTCTACGCAGCAGCACAGCAGCGCGTGACGCACGGGCCGTGTGCGAGCCATCAACGGTCACCCGGCTGCGCCTTGACATTGCTAAAACTTTGCTAAACCTTGCTATGCAACCCGTGTCCTTGCCGCAGGCCGCCATCTACAACCGGGCTCAGGCGAAGAAGACGCAGGGAAAAGTGGGGCTGGGCCAGGTGCGTCTGGTGCATTGTGGCGTGATTGCCATGTTTGTGCGCAGATGGGGCACAGGTCCTAGGTGATGAGGACAGGGAGGGTGTTGATTTTTGTGCTGGCGGCCGGCGGGCCGCATGAGCATGTATGCGGCAGCACTGCTGTTTCGTGCTTGGCCCTTGCCTGAGCCGTCCTGCACCGCTCCCCCTGTGCAGGGCACCGGCACTGTCAAGGTTGGCGGCGTGAAGTGGGAGGGCAAGAAGGTGACCTTTGAGGAGCCCGAGGGGGGAGCAGAGGCGGAGGCGGCAGAGGAGGCGGCGGCAGCAGCCGACGGCGGCGCCGGCGCCCGCCTCACCGCCATCGGCAGCTGCACACACCTGGACACGCTGGCGCAGCAGGGGGAGCAGGGGGCGCAGCAGGAGGACGGCAGCTGGCAGGCTCAGGTGAAGTGGAAGAAGATCATCGCTGCGCAGCTGCAGGGGGCGGAGGGGCAGCAGCTGCGGCTCAAGCAGCTGCAGAAGCAGGTAGTGGAGGCAGTGCTGGCCAAGCACAGCAGCCTAGTGAGCAGCAAGGCGGTGGTGAAAGCGGCCCTCGCGGCCCGTCTGGAAGGCAGCTCCAAATTTGTTGTGGAGGGTAAGCTCGTGCGGCTCAAGCCCTGATAGATAGATCACACTGCCCAGGCTTTGACAGCCGCGTTTAGATCCCAGTTTGCAGCTGCTGGTGTTGTGGTTTTCATTACCCCATCGCCGGCTGTGTGCCGTGCGTGTTATGTGTGCTCCCTCTCCTGCTCGCCATTCCCGGCACCATTTCGTTTATGCCCCAGATTGCAACACACTGAAAACGTCGCTGAGCCTCCACACACCGACAGCCTGGGGATGTCACTCAGCGTATTCAGCAGAAGCCCTTGTGTGGCACATTGTGCTCGAGGATTTACACCTGGGCGGCGAGCCACAATCAAATCGAGGAGGGGCGGCGAACAAAATGGAAACGGAGGGGCAAGAAACGAGCGGGGTGCGGGTGGCGGGTGCAGTGCGGGGGGACAGGGGCAAGCACGGTTGGCTGGGAGGCGCATCGATCGGGCTTGAGAGGATGAATCAGGGGGCAGGCAAGCTACAGTCTGGGGGCTAGGGAAACATAACAGAAGGACGGGAGCATGCGTGGATCATGGGTTGGTGTGGGGGTGCCACTGGTCTCAGCTGCGGCAGAGCCCAGCGGAGTGGGTTGGCCCAGCCAGGGCAGGGGCATGCTTGGGCGCTCAGCGCCCGTCAGCACACACACCCGCTCCTGACCGCCCGACCGGCAACTGGCTGTGTAGCAGCCATACGACGCCTCAATGCCGGCGTGCCTCAGTGCAAGCAGCGCGCCTCGACAGCGCAGCAAGGCTGCGCTTCAGTTTGGCCAGCCGCTGCCTCGCAACGAGGCGGAGCTGAGAAGCCTTTGCTGCGAGGTCTGTACTGCGAGGCCCTTACTGGGAGCTGGGGCTGGGCAGGGCTCGCCGGCTGGACACGGTGGTGGCGGTTGCCGCCAGCGTGCGGCCGCTGCCGCCCTGCGTGCTGCGGGAGCCGGACGGCAGCTGCCGCGGCGCAGGGCTGGGGCTGCTTCCCCGGGAGCCGCCGGTACCAAAGGTGCCGGGCGGCAGCACTTCCACGCGGCTCACAATGCTGGCCGCCTTGACGCGCAGCTTGCTCGACTGCCAGCCCTGCGGGCACACGAGAGGCGGCAGGTGGCAGGTGGTTGGGGCAGGAGTCAGGAGTTGGCAAGAGACGGGATGTACGGCAAACACGTAGCCAAGGCCGAGCCCCTGAGCACAGCGGCAGAATGTATCAACAGATCGGCCCACCAGACAGCCGCCCCCGATCACAGGCACGCGGCCACAGCCGCGCTTCGCCAACAGAGCTAACCCCAACTGCAACCCAACAGAGCTAACCCCAACTGCAACCCAACAGAGCTAACCCCAACTGCAACCCAACCCACACACTCCTCCCAAGCCCACCTGGAAGCCGCCCTTGATCACAAACACGCGGCCAAATCCGCGCTCCGCCAAGGCGCGCGCCACCGCCTTGGCGGTGCTGCCGCCGCTGCGGTCCAGCACCAGGATTTTGTTGCCCTTGCCCAGCCGCTTGAGGGCGGCAATCTGCAGCGCGGTCACCTGCGGCAGGGCAGCGCGGGCATGGCAGCGAGGCGGGGTTAGGATAAGTCAAGCAACCGCAGCGGCAGGAGCCCCCTGGACAGCCAGGGCAGCTTTCAAGTCTGGATATGGCCCAACAACATTCATGAGTGTGTGCCTTTCAACTCTCAGACCTCCGAGTCGGTGGCGGAGCGCAGCTGGCGCTCCCGGACGCCTCAAATGACCCCAAAGTTAAAACAGCAATCAGAAAGACGCAAGCCATCACTTCGCACCTTGACCTCCAGGTCGGTGGCGGAGCGCAGCTGGCGCTCCCAGCCGCCTAAATTAATATAAACTGATATGAATGGGCTTGGCCCCCCAAACTGATCCCAAAGCTTCGCACCTTGACCTCCAGGTCGGTGGCGGAGCGCAGCTGGGAGCGGACCTTGCGGTCCTCGATGCCCGCATACTCCAGCTCAATCAGCTTGCCTGCAAAATCAGGAGGCCAATGGGCAGCACATTGAATACCGCACACAGCGCAATCGGCTTGCCTGCAACAGTAGAGGTCATGGGCAGCACATTGAATACCGCGCAGGGCTGGTGCAAACTATAAGGGGTGCCTTAGCCTGCGCGGCATCATAGGCACGCCACTTACTGGTATTGGGGATGTCGGGCATGCCGCCCGCCTCCTTCTCGCGCACCGACCGGATGTCGACAATCACAGCGTTGCCCTGCAGCAATGCAGCGAGCATTGTGAAGGGGTGTGCCGGTTTGGACATGGGTGATTTGATGCATCAAAATGTCTGCGGATGTCGATGATGACGGCATTGCCCTGCAGCAATGCAGCGAGCATTGTGGGAGTGGTAAGCATACATCACAGCATGCCTGCGAATGTCGACAATCACGGCGTTGCCCTGCGGCAAGCATCGTGAAGCGGTGTGCACATTTCGACATGGTGGCGTGCATGCATCACAGCATGCCTGCGGATGCCGACGGTCACGGTGCTGCCCTGCAGAATTGGATTTGGAGTTGTGGTCACCAGCTAAGACAGGGGTGGTACAGTGAACGTCCAGAAGGGCGTCCTGAGCAGTGCACCCACCTCGGATTCAACCACATGCAGCTCGATGCCGGGGCTTGCACCTGTGCCAAACCACAGCAGCACTTGCAGCAACAATCCAGCCAGCAATGAACAATGCACCCACCTCGGACTCAACAGCAGACAGCGCGGCAGCGGGCGCAATGTCGCCGGCGTATCCGCGCAGGAAGCCCACGCCCGCCTTGAGCAGCGGCGGCGCCAGGTAGTAGACTGCAGGCGGGTAAGGAGTCGCAGACAGGAGCGGAAACCAAGGTCAACAGGGTCGGCGGCGGCGGGCTGACGACCCGCCACCAGAGCTTGCGTGCCCCGCAGGCCACACCACTGTAGGCACCGCAATGCGCACCTGCCACCAGCGCCGGCGTGTACTGGCCCAGCAGCACCAGAGAGCACATACAACACTTCACGCCCGAAAAAACCCAGCGACATCTTCAATTGTTAACATTGGTAACAGACCTGCCACGAGCGCCAGGGCGTACTGGCCCAGCAGCGCGGGCTCGGTGGTGGTCAGGAAAGTGATGGCCTGCTCAGCAAACGGCTTGGCCGTGGTGACCACCTGCGGCAGCCAGGACCGGTGCACTGCCATCAGGAAAGCCAGCCGATGGCCAGCGCATCCTCACACTGTACAAATCGCACTGCTCCAGCCGCACCCTGTCCGCCAGACACCCGAGGCGCGATGCCACAGGCTGCAGCGCAATGTGGCGCAATGGAGGCCGCGCACAGGCTGCGCTGGCCACTGTTCTCAAACGGTCGCCTACTCCATGGTCTCCACCAGCGACTGAGGCACCTCTCCACCCAACCAAACCGCACCATTGCCTAGCACTAACACATGTTGAGTGCATGGTACGCACCTGCTCCGTGGTTTTCCACCAGCGGCAAGGACCAACGCATTCTTAATCAATTAGTTAATAACATGGTACGCACCTGCTCCGTGGTCTCCACCAGCGGCTTGGCGGCCGAGGTGTCCACGCCGCTGGCGCTCAGCACCTTCTCAGCCTCCTTCAGGCCCGTCTGCGCAACAAACGAGGCAGAATGGAAGGCTAAGCTGCAACGCCCAGGTGCGTGTGTTCCGGGCATGGAAAGCACACTGACCGCTGTCTTCCGAGGATCACCCCGGTGAGAATTTTGATATGTTTGAAATTCAGGCTCTGCGGGCGCCATGCACAGCAGCACGCAAGGTCGCTGGCCAGTGCACGGGCCGGCAAACTCGAGCAGCACAGTACAGCGCAGCGCAGCAGCGCACCTGCAGGGCGGGGGCCACCACCTCTGCGGTCGCCTTCACACCCTCCTTAACAACAGGAGCCGCCGTCTCAACAGCAGACTTGACCACAGGGGCCACCTGCAAGTTACAAGGCGAGGCGGGGGGTGCGGCATGTGGGTACCGCCACGCTTGGCGTTGTGCCTGGCGCAGCCGGCTCGGCAGGCACTCAAAAGCCGCCTGGCATCCCTCGCACCAGGTGCACCCCGTGCTACTGCACGCCCCTGCGCGAAAAAAAACCGCAGCTGCTCAAAGGCCCCACCCAGCGCACCTGCTCGTAGGCGGCGCGAGCGTACTCGGCACCGGTCTGGGCGGCGCTCACGCCCGTCTTCACAGCCTCACCGGTCGCCTTCACCAGGTCCACAATGCTGCCCACCGCCTGCGCAAGTGAGGGGAGGCAAGGTGGGGTGGGGTCGGTTGTGCAACTCGTGCAAGCGAGGGTGCGCGCGAGTGGGGGCAGAGTGGACATGCAGCCTGGGCTCCAGAGCAGCGGCGGCATGGCGCAGCCAGCCGGTTGCGCGACAGGCAAAGAAACGAGACTCTGCAACTCGGTGTTCCTGCGGCTCAGTCTCTAGGAGGCAGGCAGCGGCAGCAATCCATCGCCCGCACGCGCCTGGTCAACCGTGGCACCGTCCTGGGCGTGCGCCGCGGCGGGCAGGCCAGCAGAGCCCAGGCTCAGGCCCGCCACCGTCACTGCAGGCACGGCAGCGGCAAGAGCGCACGGGGTGATCGAGCTGCAGCAGCAGTGGGTGGGTGTGCCTGCGGCAGCCCGCGGTGTGGCTGGCGGCGGCGGCGATCGCATCGGCCAACAGCGCACCAGCTCGCGCTACAAGCCTAGCATTTAACTCCTCTCACCAGGCAGGCGCTCCTGGATGCGGGCACGCGTCTCCTCGCTCAGCGCCGCCACAACCTGGTGGGTGGCGGCACGGCGGGCGCCGCCCAGGCGGCGCACCGCCGACTGCTGCAGCAGGCGGCTGGAGCCGCCCAGGCCGCGGGCCAGCTGCGATGTGAGCGCCATGGTCTGCCTGGGGCGGGAGCGCTGGTGGGCTGGCTGCTGAGGGGGCCCTGTGGGAGAGGCTCGGCGCGCTTTGTTGCCGGGCAATGCGCGTGCTGCGGGCTTCCAGCAGGCTCCAGACACTGCGGGGCGGGTTTGTGGAGGCCCCAGGGGCCGCCATCCTGCGGATTGCATGGGGGCTGGAGGGTTCTTCCCACGCCCACCGACCCAACCGAGCCAATCGATCGCCGCGCACGCCTGCCAGATCTGTTCTGGGGCCGTGCGGACTGTCTTTGGCGTCGCTCGCGCCCGAGCCCGAGCAGCTCCTCTCACCCACCCCACCCTGCACCGTTTGCCAGCCATGCAGCTGTGCACGCAAGCGCGGTCCGACTGCCTGCCTCTGGGGCGCCGGCAGCCCCGGACGGCGCGCGGCCCTTGCGCCGCCACGCCCAGCCTTCGACAGGCCGCTGCCAGGCGGCAGCTGGGGGCCCGCCGCCACGCGCTGACGCCCCAGGCCCAGGCGATGGACAGCANAGGCGTGGCCGGCACGACGGTGGCCCTGGCCCTGGCGTCTGCGGCACCCGCCTTTGCAGCACGCAGTGGCGGGCGCATGGGCGGCTCCTCGTTCGGCAGGAGCAGCTTCTCTAGCAGCGGGTCTTTTGGCAGCGGCGCGGGGGCGCGCTCTTGGGGCAGCGGTGCCGGCGCGGCCAGCAGCCGCGGCTCGTGGGGCGGGGGTTCCTCATTCGGCAGCAGCTGGCGCTCCTCCCGTGCCGGCAGCACCCAGCCGCTCACCGGCGGCTTTGGCAGCAGCTACAGCACCCCGTCCATGTCTGTGCGCACCAACTCCTTCTTCCTCTCGCCCTGGGGCTTTGGTGAGTGCAACCCCCTGCTGCCTGCCCGCTGCTGCCTGGTCCGGACCCTTCCGGCTCGTGGAACCGCTGCACACCGCCGAGGCTGCGCACCGGTAGCCGGCCACGCTCGCACCGCTAGCGTAGGCTGCGCTGCCACGCGGCTCTGGTGCCGCAGCGGGGACCCCTCGCTAGGTAGGGCGACTTGGTACGTGCCCGCCCGCCCTGGCTGCTGAGCGCCGCCGCCCTGACCCCTGCCAACTCAACTAGGTTACGGAGTTGGCTACCCAATGTATGGCGGCGGCGGCCTCCTGTCGCTGCTGTTCTGGGGCGCCTTTGCAGTTATCATGCTGCAAGTGGTGCAGGGGGTGTACCGCAACATGACAGGTCAGCACAGCACAGCACAGCACAGCACAGCATGCAGCACAGCATGCAGTCTGCCTGGCAACGCGTGCACTTGTTTGCTGCATCCTGTTGCACCCCCTGCCGCTTGCAGGGGCGGCTGCGGTGCACCCATCATCCATGTGCCATGCCGACCACCCCCTCGGACCGCCCGCCCACTCGGCCCCCTAACCCATCCCAACACCACTGCACTTCGCTCCCGCAGCTGTGCCGTCTGCGCCAATCCTGCTGCTGCTTTCCTTCGTATCGCCTGCAGGTGGCGACGACGGTTACAGCTACGGCAGCGGCGGCACCGAGGGCTACGAGGAGGTGGTGACCGTGGCCAAAGTGCAGGTGGGCAGAACAGAGAGCGGTCCGTTGGGCAGTACATACCAGCTGCTGCTGCGCAGTACATACCTTCTGCTGCACCCCTTTCTGCACAGCTTGCAGGCTCCCACTCCTGCTATCGCTTCTCATACCACTCTACCACGCATGCATTGCACACTGGTGGGCCTGCTGGGCAACAGCGTGCAGGCTCCCACATCTCCTCCTCCTACTCATTAGTCTTTGCACCGCTGCTCCCTTCTTTGCAACGCAGGTGGGCCTGCTGGGCAGCGCGCGCGAGCTGCAGCAGGACCTGGACCGCATCGCGGGGCGGGCCGACACCGAGTCCCCCGAGGGCCTGCACTACATCCTGCAGGGTGCGCCGTAGCTGCCTGCTCAGCGCCTGCAGGGTTTCTCAGCGCCTGCAGGGTGGGACGGTTGCACCTTGCAGTGGAGGGCTTTGGGTGAACTGTGCTGCGGCTGCTTTGGCCGGGTGTGCGACCCTGGCACTGCTTGCCTTGATGTTGCACCCTGCCTTCTGGGTGCCAAGCACGTGTTTTTTGCGGGGACTGGGAGCAGCTGGCAAGTGCCTACAGGAGGCCCGCACTGATGCGCTAGTCTGCACGTGATCATACTTCGCTTCACAACCGCTGCTCCTGCTGCTCCTGCTGTCGCTTGCGTAAAGCCAAGCTGAGCACCTCTCCTCGAGTTGCTTCGGCTGGGCCTGCAGAGACGGTGCTGGCCCTGATGCGCAACCCCGACTACTGCCTCTACGGCTTTGCCAAGTCCAAGCGCGAGCGCAGCGCAGAGGATGCAGAGACAGCCTTCAACCAGCTGTCCATGCAGGTGCGGGGGGTGGGGGCTGGGACCGCTGGGCTGTGGTTGGCTGCTGTACTGCTGGGTTGGGGCTGTGCAGTGCGGAGGACGCTGAGACCGCCTTCGATCAGCTCTCCCTGCAGGTGCGGGAGCGGTTGTGGGCTGCTTGTTTTGGGGCGGGCCCGGGCTGGTTTGTGGCTGTTGCCTGCTGTTGGGATGCTGTAGTCTGTGGTTGGGATGATGAGAGCAATGCCGAGCGCAGCCCAGCAGCCATCACGGCCGTGCTTGTGCGGCGGCAGGAGCGCGGCAAGCTCCAGTAGGACGCGCTGGCAGGTGGCTCTCCAGTTCACGCTGTCTGTCTGCCGGCTCAGTTGCACGCCTGTCCTTGCACGGCTGCAGGAGCGCAGCAAGTTCCAGCAGGAGAAGCCGGTTGGTGGCTCTCCGCTGCACGCCATCCATCGTCTGCCTGCTCAGTTGCACTCACGTGTTGTTGCATGGCTGCAGGAGCGCGGCAAGTTCCAGCAGGAGACGCTGGTCAACGTGGGCGGGCGCCAGCGCAAGAGCAGCCTGGCGGAGAGGAAGTGAGCACGGGAGGGCGGGCTGTGGGAGTGCTGTGCGGGGCCCGGCCCCTGGCTCGTTGCAGCGCCCGCACCCGCGGGCTGTGCCAGGCCACATAACCAGGGCATCAGGCGCCAGCAGGCACCAGCTCACCCCGCTCCCTGCGCCCATGTCTGTGCCTCGCGCGGCTTCCCTGTACCCTTGCAGGGGCGCGTACGCACAGGGCGACAACAAGCCGATTGATGCGACACCATCCTGGTGGCCTTCTCAAGCCGATTGAAACCACCAACTCACCTCCCGACCCTTGCCGGCTCCCCAACTGCAGGGGCGCGTACGCCGAGGGTGACAAGGAGCTGATTGTGATCACCATCCTGGTGGCCGCCGACGGTTCCTTCAAGATGCCCACCATCGACTCGCGCACGAGCCTGAAGGAGGCGCTGAGCATGCTGGGCGCCGTACGGTGAGCCTTTAATGATACACTACTAAGTATTTGCTTTGGGGCGGGGGGCGAACAGCGGTCCTGAAGGAGGGGCTGAGCATGCTGGGCGCCGTACGGTGAGCCTTTAATGATACACTACTAAGTATTTGCTTTGGGGCGGGGGGCGAACAGCGGTCCTGAAGGAGGGGCTGAGCATGCTGGGCGCCATGCGGTGAGCTCGGGTTGCCTGTTGGCCATCGGCATGTTGCGGTGTTGGACACTGCGCAAGCTGCAAGCTGCAGGCGGCACGGTGCTCAGCAGGTGCTGAGCAGTGCTGAGCAGAGCGGTTGTCCCGCCACGCTGGTGCAGGCGGTTTGCTCCTCTCCGCCGCAGCGGCCCCTGGTGCCCAGTTCCTGCAACAGTCGGATACGCATCCTGCTCCGCTTGCGCTCGCGCCGCTGCTTCAACATGCGTCTCTGATGTGCACTCCCTGTAGGTCCGACGATCTGCTGGCCGTGGAGGTGCTGTGGACCCCCGAGGAGGAGGTGAGTCAGTTGGCTCTGCTGTGGGCTTTGCCCCGCTGCCGTGCGCCGGCTGTGCCTGCCCCGGTGCTGTGCGCCTGCTGTGCTGCGTCTGCTGGGCCAGGCACCTGCTGTGCTGCGTCTGCTGGGCCAGGCACCTGCTGTGCTGCGTCTGCTGGGCCAGGCACCTGCTGTGCTGCGTCTGCTGGGCCAGGCACCTGCTGTGCTGCGTCTGCTGGGCCAGGCACCTGCTGTGCTGCCGTGCGCCTGACGGTTGTTGCTCCGTTTCCTGTGTTGCAGGGCGACTTCTTTACTGTGGAAGATCTGGCAATGGACTATCCAACCCTCAACACCCTGTAGACTCGCCAGGCCTCCCAGGCGGTCTTTCGCCCCTTCTACGGCCCCCTGTGGCCCTGAAAGCTCCTCAGTGCCCGTTGCAGCCCGGTTTACTGGCTCGCAGTGCACTCTGCTGGTTTGAAGCCTTCGCTCAAGCTGATTCGTGTCCCCCCCTTGTGTCCCTTCTCCCTGGTGCCTGCCCCCTTTCATTCTCCCCCTGATATGTCTGCCCTGTACCCATGTGCCACCCCCCGCCGCCAGCCATTCTCGAGTGAAGAGCCCCTGCTCCCCTGCACTTGCTGATGCCCTGCGTGCATGCCCCATTTTGTTTGCGATACTGCCTCTGTTCGTTGAGAGTCGGAGAGGAGCCAGCCCCTTGTGTGAAACACAACTAGAAGGCAATGGTGCGCCATCAGAGCGGTGCAGTTCACTTCCTGCTGTGGCACGCTTGGCAGATGTGCACGCTTCGCACCACACGCAACAGGCAGTCAGGTGTGCTTGAGCAGTACAACAGCTTGCCTAGCACAGGTGCCAGGACTCACGGCCCTGTGACTCAGGTTCCTCCCAGCATACTCTTCCCAGCTGCCTGCCGCCCCACCTGACCACTGTTAGGTGCCTCAACCCCAACTGTCTTTCCAACAGATGGATGGATGCTTACAATGGGAGGTCAGACATGGCGAGCGTGGCGCGGCATGGTCACCCAACTTTTCTTCCGAAAATGGCTGAGGCAGATACAACAGGCAGGCAGGAAAGTCTCAGATTGGAGGGGCAGTTCCCAGGGCAGCTGCGGCGGGCGGCGCAGCCAAAAAACTGGGCCCCTTCGTTGGGCTCAGGCTGCACCGGCGCCGCGCGCGGGCGTGCCAATAAAAACAACTGCTGAGGGAGAGGCTGGTCTCGGGGGTCAAGCAAGCGGCGCTGTGGCACTGGGCAAAATAGCGGGCTTGGCTACAGGGCACGACCAAAACTGCTGCAGAGAGTGCGGATACAGTCAGGCTGGAGGGAATCGTCTGTTTTTTGGGGGAACCAACACCGGTGTTCACGCGTCGCCAGGGTGGGGTAATGGAGCGTCAATGCGACAGGGTGGGCGGGGAGCGGAAGGGCCGGCAAGCTCCTCCACCCAACCCCTCTAAACGGCCGCCGGAGAACACAAAACGGGAGACAGAACAGCACTGGACGGGACAGGGGGCGCAGGCGGCGCCGGTGCGGGGGCATGCGGGCAGTCAAGTCAGGTGCGGTTGCAGTGCTGAATTGAATAAGCTGTACCGAGGGTCGGTTGGGGGCGGCAGGGGTTGGCGGCGGGCTGCACCGCAGCGCCCCACACCGGGCCGCGCTTGCAAAGACGGGACGCGAGAGACAGAGACAGGATTGGGCAGGCCGAGGAGAGGGGAGGAGGTGCGGGCCACACAACGGCGGCAGCTACAGCGGTCCGGGGCGGGCGCAGGGCAGTTGAACGGCTGCCCCCGGTGGCGCCTGAAGGGGTGCCCCAGCCGTGTATCTGGCGCCGTCACGCGGGCCGGCACCTAGCGGTTGCCACCCGCTCTCCGCTTAGACTGCGGGGCAGGTAGGGCAGGTCAGGTGCTGCTCAGCAGTGGAGGCTGGTCGTCTCGCTGCTACCGCGCCTGTGCCGCGCCATACCTGCCCGCGTCCCTGCCCTGCCAAACACAAGTGCTCCACAAGCAAGGAATGCTCACCATCGAAATCAAAGTCCTTCTGGATCATCAGGGTCGGCATCTGCTTGGGAGGACCAGGAAGCGGCAGTGGGGCTCCAGTCAGCCGGGCGAGGCGCCGCCCAGCGCCATGGCTGCAGTGCACCCTCCCGTACCCCTCCCTTCTTCCTTCACGCAGCCTGCACAGCCCCCCAACCTGCTGCATGCTGTCCTTGTCCAGCTTCATGCGTGCCGTGAGCTTGAGGTCGCCGCCGCCGCCCAGGCTGCCGGTGTTGGTCCAGGTGAGGGTGCCCTGCGGCGGTTGGGTGGGTAGGGGCAGCCAGCGCGCTGTTAGGCGGTGGCAGTGGACTCGCACAACCAGGGAGTTCCAGGGGGTGTCAGGGTTGCCTGGGCAGCACACAGCTGTGCAAGCACCCTGCATGCAACGCAGGGCAGGGTGCACAACACAGCACAGCACGCACCTCGTTGGAGCCCATGTCGAAGATGGCGCGCAGCTTGTTCTCGTCGTCCACCTGTAGAAGTGAGTGGAACGCACGCACCAAGCACCTTGGTTGCAACCTGATGGCGTGCTGCGCAAAGGCGCGCACAGCATGCCTGTGCCATGCATTGTGCGGCGGCGAGCATGCTGCTCAGCCCGTGCACTTCCCACACCCTGCAGTGCTCGGCAGGCCGCCAAGCGAAACATGCCACGTGCCAAATGCCACACCCACCTTCCAGGTCACGCCCGCAGACAGCGACTCGGTGCCCAGGTTGAAGCGCGGCTCCAGCTCGATGTCGTCCTGCAAACCAGTGGTTTCAAGGGAAGGCGAGCATGTTTGTGAGTGTGGGTACTCGGTACTGCTGCAGTGTGAAGAGGCCGGCGCGCGTGGACGGATAGGAGGCTCAGCTGGGACAGCTGGGCAGGGCGTGTATAAGCAAGGCGCCGCCCAAGAGCAGGGCGCCCAAGAGCAGGGCCGTCTCGTCTCGCCAGGGCCAGTTGGGTCGCACTCGCACCTTGCGGTACACCCACAGCGCACCTTGCGGTACACCCAGCCCACGATGGCGTTCTTGTGGTCCAGCTTGGAGCCGGGGTTGCAGCGGTAGATGACCTGCAAGCCAGGGCAGGTGAAGCCAGGGCAGGTGAGTGAAGCAAGGGCGAGTGAGTGAGCACAGCACCGAAAAAGGATCGGGGTTGCAGCGGAAGACGTAGCGGGAGCCGGCATGCTTGCGCATGCGGAGAAACAGGACCCCAGCCCCCACCTTGGCCGAGTTGTTGTCGTCCACGGCCACGCTGCAGTTGACGTAGGTGGCTGCACAGAGGGCGGGTGGGTGTGGGGCAGGGGAGGGCAGGTGAGTGCCNGGCAAGCGGCGTACAGAGCGGCCAACGCAGAGTAGGTTGCAGGCTGCCGGGAAGCTCAGTCAACGGGGCATGCTTGCACTCGTGAAGAGTGTGTATGCACACATTGACACTGCAACAGAGTGTGTATGCTCACCGCGCTCCTCGCGGGCCAGGTCGGTGATCTTCACCTTGACGTCCTTGTCGCGCACCTGTTGGGGAAAGAAAGGTGAAGAAGAATGGAGAATGTGTGGAGAGCTAAATGGACACGGAGCAGCCGTCAGTGCAGCACCAGCGAGGCTGGCGAGGTGGATGCAGGGCTGAACCTGCCCGGCCAGCACCACAACAGGGAAAGGCGGGCACACATGCGGGGTCGCGCCGCTTCATGGAGGGCCAGATTGACAGTCACTCAGCCCCACCTGCACGGTGTTCTGCACGCGCATCACGTGGTGGCCGGTGCCCACGTAGTAGTGAGCCTCCAGGCTGCCGTCGTTGGTGCGCTGTGGGGAGGTGAGGTGAGGTGAGGGGAGGTGTGTGGGGAGGTGAGGGCAAGGAGCGTTGGTGGGTGGGGTGGCCCTGGTTGGAGCGGGTGGCCCTGCGTGCGGCGCCACACTGGCGCGGCTCTTTGCACATTGTGCAGTGCGCACAGGGTGACGCGTGGACCAGCTTTGGGCAGCGGTGCCCCAGGCGCAGCACTCTCAGACTCGTGGATAAGGGGGGCGATTTGCTGGGTGGGGGAGAGGCCAGGGCCTGGCGTGCGGGGTGCCCAGAGCTGTTGCCGGCCAAGCTCGCCATGCAGGCTGGGTGCCAGGGCAGCTGGAATGGACCAAGGTAGTCATTACGAGCTCACCATGCCCAGGCGCAGGCCGTTCATCACGTCGCCATCGCGCACGGCCTTGTCAGAGACCTGTTGAGTCGCAGGGGAGGGGCCAGAGAGTGAGGCGGGTCGGGAGCCGTTTGAACTTTGAATGTGGCAGCGCAGTGTGCTGGGCGGTGTGCGGGTTGACGCAAAGGCAGGGGCCAGGAGGGGGTGGGCTCCAGCCTGCAGCGTGTTACACACGTGCGGAAGCGAGGGGTGGCCCCACCAACAGTCGCGGGGCGGCGGCCGGCGGCTCCTCACCGAGATGCTGTAGCGAGCATTGCCATGGTCGGTGGAGATCTTCAGGCTGCCAGAGGCATTCTGCTTGTCGTCGATGTGCAGCTGCAACAACGGAGAAGAGGGGGGAGGGGCGCAGGTTGGCCAACGGCCAGCGGGGCGGCCGGCTGTCGGCGGGCGACGGCGGCCAGGGCAGCTCGCCCAAGGTTTCGGAGCGGCTTGCGCGCGGTTTGTGCCGCCTTGGCAAGGCTGCTGAGCCGCCCGCGGGCGCCGCGAGCGCCGCGTGTGGATGTTTCCGAAACACCCCGCCTTGCATCTTCCGCCAACCCTGCTCGCGGCCGCTGGGCGCGCCAGATCAGGCCCATCATGTTGTGGGCACGCCCACAAACGTGGCGCCGGCCTGCGAAATCGCCCAGGGCGCCCGCACGACACGCGCACAACCCACCCAGCCCTCCCCCCACTTGCCACGGGCACAGCGGTGAACTTGGGCATGTTGGCGGGTGCTGGGGACGACGGCAGCCTCAGATCTAACAGCAGAGTGCGCCAGGCTAGCCGTTGCTGCGGCTTTTAGCCACTCCGAATCATGGGCAAACCGGGGTCGCAGGAGTTGACCCGACTGACTCTCATGGCCAGCAGGGGGCGATCTGGGCCTCCCTGGGTGTGTCGGGAGGGGCACTGGGGCGAGCGGGCCCCGCCCATGGTAGCGGCGGGCGGGCCCCGCCTGCCCCCACCGCCGGTGTGCACAGGAGCAGCCGCCCTCTGTGGCCTCCCTTCCTGCGCTTCCATAGCTCGTTGTTTCGACCATAAGCAGTCACAGGTGCCTTTATCCACAGGTTCAGTTCATGCCACCAAGTCAGAGATGGGTTTGCGGTCCATGGCTGCTGCCGCCTGGCGCGCCGCACGCCGCAGCGGCGGCAGGAGCGAGTCGCAGTAGCCGACCTGCAAGCAGAAACAGAGCGAGTAGCCAGGCCGGCAGCACTCAACACGGATGGCTGGTGGGCGGGGCAGCAGAGAGAGCCCCAAAATCCAGGCCAGCGACTGGCAGACGCTCCCAAACAGCCGCGCCGCAAAGCACATCCGCCCACCACACGGAGTACCGGATGCTCAGCAACGGTCAAGAAAGGCCTTACGAGCCGTCTAGCAGCCGTTCAGTCAGCTGTTCAGACAGCTGATCAGCAGCCACCTTCACGCTGCCAGCACCTGGGGACGCAGCACAGCCCTTCACTTGCCTGCCGCAGGAGGTCCACTGTGCGGGTGAGCAGGCGCGCCACGTCGCCGTCATCCAAGCTGCAAGGACGGGGCAGGGCAGCGCGACAGGCTTGGTGCATTGCGGGCGTGGGATGCTCCGCTGCACCCACCCTGCAAAGCAAGGCAGCTCAATACCAGGTCCTGCCCCACCTGCAGTCAATCATCAGCTCCACCCAGGTGCAGCCGCCGCAAGCACGCAGTGGCAGCCGTCAACAACCAACGCCAGTGGTTTGCGCTACCAAGCCGTGCAAGCACACACCTGCAGTCGGTCATAAGCTCTTCCCAGGTGCAGCCGCTGGCCCACGCCTCCACCAGCCCCGCCAGGCGCAGGTCAACCAGGATGGGTGCCTCCACGCCGTGCTGGATCTGTGCGGGTACAGACAAAGGCAGGCGACACGCTGATTAGAAACAAGTAGATGGCAGTGCCGCCAGGTCAACCAGGATGGGTGCCTCCACGCCATGTTGGATCTGGGTGAACAGAAGCACAGGAGGACACACGAGTGGTCAGCAGGACAGCGGCAGGCAGCTGCGCCAGGCGCAGGTCCAGGTGGGGGCGGGCGCCTCCACGCCGTGCTGGATTTGTGAGGAAGCAAGGGAGCAATGGTGATAGGCAACAGGACAGGATTGCAAGCCGCAAGTCAACCAGAGTTGGAGCCTCCAGTGTGCTCGAGTTGCTAGCAAGCATGAACCGGCTGGTAGCCTCGGAGCATGCCGCCCCGCTGATGCAGGCGGCAGCCACGTGACACTGCTGCTGTTGCCCATCAGCACAAAGCTAGCGTTGCCCCACCTGCAGGGCAGCCAGCGCTTGCCGCGCATCCTCTAGAGCCAGCGCCGCCGCGGTCGCGCCCTCACTGGCTGAGTAGGCGGTCCACATGGCGGGCCGCGAGATGGACTCTGGGGCCACAACTGCGGGCAGGAGTTAGCCAAGGATTAGGGACTACAAGTTGGTTTGGTCCCCAATGGCGGGCCGGGAGATTGACTCTGGCGCAACAACTGTGCACAGGTGGTGAGGAGTGGCGGCGCGTGGCAAGCTTCCTACGCCACCTGTCCCCCCCCACACACCCCCACCCACACACACACACAACCACCGTGCTCGCCACCCACCAGCGCTCAGCACGGCCGCCAGCTGCGGCGGCGGCAGCTGCTGCACCGCCGCATGCGTGAGCACAACTGCCATCCACAGCTCGTTGGCACAGTTGACCTCCCGAGCCACGAGGCCCAAAGCTGAGAAGCCCACGCGCGTGCCGCTGCCGGCGCCGCCACCCTCAGTGCTGCTTGCTACACTGTCTGCTGCTGCTGCGGCAGCATCCAGTGCCGCCGGCGGTGCCGCCTGCTGCTCCTCCGCTGCCGGCTGCTGCTCCACTGGCTGCTCTCCGGCCTGCTCTGCGGCGGGCGGCTGCAGCGGGGCAGCCGCCTGCTGTTGCGTCACGCCTTGCTGCTCTGCCTGTACCTCTGCTGCCGCCCCCTCCTGTCGCTGCTGCTGCTCCTGCTGCTCCTGCCCCTGCTGCTGCTCCTGCTCCTGCTGCTGCTGAGCCGCCTCACTGCCCTGCCCCTCCTGCTGCGCAAGCGGCTCCAGCGCTCCCGCTGCCTGCAGGATGGACAGGCAGCCCTCAAACGCGCGCCAGCTGCCGCCCGTCTGCTCCTCCAGTTCACCGCGCAGCGTTTGAGCACGCTCCATAAGCGCCGCTGCCTTGGTTGCCTGCGGGCGGCACGCAGGGGGAGAACAGGCTCCAGCAGACTCGTTCCTGTGCTTGTGCCGCTGCACACACCGACGCTGGGCCGCTAGCCGTGCACGGCCACCCCGCCAGACGTTGGTTTGGCAAAAGCATGTGCTGCGCTCGCGTGAATTCGCAGCTCGGCAGGAAAGCTGGCCCGGCAGCAGCTTGCCTGCTTGTTGAATGCCTTGGAGACCTTCATGAAGGCGCGGTCCGCCTTGATCTCGCTGACCTGCAAAGCAGTACAGAAAGCTTGCGATTGTCAGGCCACCCTAGGAAGCTTGCGAATGTTGGGAGGCCTTCATGAAGGCGCGGTCTGCCTTGATTTAGCTGACCTGCGAAAGCAGTAAGGACAGAACATAACGGCGCAGGACTGCATGGGCACATCAGCCTCGGCATGCCGCTGTCGACACATGACTGACCATGCCAGCTTGGACCAAGCCAGCAGCACCATTGCCCGCTCACCTGGGCTTTGACGGCGCGCACGCGCTGCCGCTGGGCCTCCAGCGCGTCCAGCCCCGCTTGAGACGGCACAACTGGGGGGAGCAGGGGAGCGGTGTGGTGGCCAGGGTTGGTGCCAGACGCGGCAGTAGGCACTGTAGGCAGTAGGCAGTAGGCACTTGCCCATGGCAGGGCGGTGGCAGGCACAGCATGTGTCCATGCGTCCACTTGCAACTCAACGGTGCAGTGTTCCATGCTGAGGCACAGGAACGTACGAGCCCAACGGCCGGCCCCTCTGCAAGCTCCCTATCGATGAGGGCAGCCGCCACCACCAAGCCCTACGCCACCGCACTGTCAAAGCGCTGCACACGCAACCCCACTTCCCAGGCTCACTGGCTTGCAGGTCGGCGGGCAGCAGCAGCTTGCTGGCGATGAGTGCAGTCACCACGGAGCCCTCTGCCATGCCCACATCCCCAGACAGCTCGCTCCAGCCTGCGGGGGAGTTGACAAATGGTCAGTACCACTAGTACTAGTGAAGGCGCGGCAAGCAGGACTGAATGTGTCGTGCCTACATCCCCAGACAGCTCGCGCCAGCCTGCGGGGCACAGTTGGGTCGAAGCACGCTGATGCTGGTTGGGCAATAGCCCTGGCTAGCGGGCCCACCAGGCAGAGGTGTGACATGCATGTGTGATTGGCCACTGAGGAACCAGCTGCGTGCAGCGCCAACCCCATCCACACAACCTGGGCAGGCAGCAGCGGAATGCACGCTCTCAACCGCCAGCCACCCTCTCAACCCGGCCTCGCTCCACACCACCTGAGCATGAAGCGGGTGCACCCTCCCCAACCGCCAGCCCTTCCCAATCCCGGGCTCACTCCGGCTGCGCAGGGCCTGAGCGTGACGCATCACAGCCTCTGCCGCCTCTGGCTCGTCCAGAATGGGGTGCGGGCCCTCGGCGATGGCGGCAATGTGGCGAGCGCCAACCTGCAGAGGGGAGTGTGGTGGTGGCCTTGACATTGTGAGAGGCAGGTGGGTCCCTCACTATCTGGTGCAGGTCTTGACATTGTGGGGGGCAGGTGGCCACAGCTCGGATCGTTGGCACACCCTGGGCAACAGGCCGGCAAACACCACCACAGCAGGGCGCACCTGGTACAGCTTGTTGTCGGCCCCCAAGCACAGGTGGTCTGGTCCCGCCCTCCCCAGCCTACACACCTGCCCTACTGCTTTGTACTGCCGACAACCAGAAACACAAGGAGGCGCACCTGGTACAGCTTGTTGTCGGCCCCCAGGCACAGGTAGTCCGGCCCCGCCTCCACCACCCACACGCCGCTGCCGTTGCCGATCTCGAGGTTACACAGCAGCAGGGCGGGCAGGCGGTAGTCGGAATCGCCTGCACCCAGAGGCGGGCATCGTTTCATTTTTGGAGTCAAACATGCCCGCAGCAGCATGTTGCCTGGTGATGCATGGCCACAGAATGGAAGCCCAGCAGCACATCCGGGGTGCCGCTGGCCCACAGGTTCAGCTGCAACCGCGCTGTTTGCAAGCGCAGCTCGGGGACCACAGGCATACAAACACGCGAGCAGAGCGCACGAAGCCCGGCTGGCGAGTTTTTGGTGCACCGTGCTAATGCCGTAGGTTTTCATACAACAAGCACGCACCCAGGTTGCTGGCCGACAGGTCCAGGCCCACTAGGAGTGGCATGTCCAGCCGCTCGAGCGCCAGCTCTGCAGCACGTAAAACGCGGGATAAAAGTACTGTATTTTTCCCTGAAAAAAGGTGAGGAGGCTGTGGGCCTTGGAGAGAACACCTGAACCCGCTCCAGCGCCGGCTCTGCTTGGATGGTGCAGCGGGAGAGTGTTTGTTGAGCAGCGGCCAGCACTCTGCGACTCACTTTGCAGTCCCTGGACCAGCAGCAAGCATGGCTGTCTGCACCGTGGTCCGCCTCGGCTCTGCCCAGCCATGCTGCAAGGCTCACCGGCGGTGGCCGCCCGCTCCTCAGCTAGCTGCGCTCCCAGCACACTCGGCTTGCAAAGCAAACACGCTGGCCCTTCACAACGTTGCAGCGCTCTTACCGGCGGTGGCCGCCCGCTCCTCTGCTAGCTGCGCCCCCCAGCACACCAGGCTTACAACGAAAACACGCTGCCCCTTCACAACATTGCAGCGCTCTTACCGGCGGTGGCCGCCCGCTCCTCTGCTAGCTGCGCCCGCAGCAGCTTGGCGGCGCGCTTCTCTTCCTTCAGCCGGCCCAGCAGCTTTTGGTACCTGCGGCGGTCAGGGAGGAATGCTGTTATAAGCGCACGCCCCAGCAGCTACACACAGCTCGATTGGCCCACAGCACGCCTCCGCCGCGCCCTGCTGTGACCATCCCCCCCTTTGGCCTCACTACTGGTACCCAACCCAAAACAGCTCAAACCCCTTCCCACTCACTTGGCCCACAGCGCCTCTGCCGCTGCCCCCACGCCCGTGCGCTGCGCCACCTCGTCAAGTATGGTCGCCGCCTTGGCCTCCAGCCGCTCGATCTCAGACAGGCGGCGCTGCAAGGTTGGCGGGCAGGGCGGGTGCATGTTGAGCCATGACGGCGGCGGATCGGTGTGCTGCCATGCTGACAAGCACCAGGCACACCAGGCGGTCAGTATCAGCTACCGCAGCCAAGTGATCAAGCACAACATCTTGACCGCCCAAGCAGGCCGCAAAGAGTGCAGGCCGGCGCGCGCCTCCTCTAGAGTGCCCACCCCAGCACAGTAGGCCCCTAAACCGATCCCAAAGCCAGGCAGCAACCCTGACAGAGTAAAAACAGCTGACCTGGACGCCTTGGCCTCCCAGGTAGGCCGCAAAGGAGCGGTCCAGGAAGGCGCGGGCCTCCTCCAGAGTGCGGGTGTAGAGCAGGTTCAGCACCATGGAATAGCCCGTCGTGAACTGCAGGGATGGGAACCGCATGGACAGCTGTAAGCAAGCAGTGCAGGCCCTTAGAGTGCGGGTGTAGAGCAGGTTCAGGAGCGTGGAGTATCCCGTGGTGAACTGTGAGATGCGAGAGTTTGTGGCATGTACTGAATCGGCGGCTGCCCAGCAATAGGGGCCAGGCTGCCGAGCGCCAAGGCAGCACAGGGACCGGGCACACCGATCCGCCACTCCCCTCCACCCAGCCCTGATTGCTGCATCAACCGTCATCCAGCCCACGCAACCAGAGCCGCCACACGGCAATTGCACACCTGGGAGCACAGGCCGAATGCATGACCCACACCACATCCGAGCAGCCAACAACCCAGCCCAGCCGCATTCCATCACAAAACCGGCCAACAAGCTACTGCACCTGTGAGCGCAGGGGCTCGGGGCCGCGCCGCACAATGTCCCAGGCCACGTCACCGTCCTCCCACTTGCTCTGTTGGGGTGAAGGCAGGCAGGGCGGCAGGTCTGAGTGATGCCTTGGTGCGAGGACTGTCACAAGTAAAGGTGTGGCCACTCACTCAAACCCATGCTGCTAATAATACATAAAACGGCTCCCCTCCAACCTTGCCACCCTAGGCGTGCCTGCAGGATGACGCAGTTGCCCACGGTGTCGTAGCCGCGCCGCCCCGCGCGTCCCGCCATCTGCAATGCGGACAAGACTTGGGCGGGCAGGGAGAAGTCGGCGCGAGGAGCTCTGTGTGCAATCGGTTGCCGCGGCCGGATGCGAGGGGGGCTGGCCCGGCGCGCAATGCAAGCTGTGCGCCAGCAGCCCTGCCGCAGTCGGCACCCGCAGCATGCCTGAAGCTGAATGGCGCACAGCCCTTGCACAGCCCTTCCCTCCTGCCACCCCACCAACAGCAAGATTGGGCCCCTAGTGGGCTGGCGCTAAGCTGTTAAACTAGACTAGACTGGACTAGACCAGACCAGACCCACCTGCAGCAGCTCGTTGTGCTGCAGCGAGCCGATGCCGCCGTCCCGCCGCCGCGACAGCGCCGCGATGAGCGTGGTCCGAGCCGGCATGTTGATCCCTGCCGCGAGCGTCTCGGTGGCAAACACCAGCTTCAGCAGGCCTGCGAGCAGTGGTGGGAGTGGTGAAAAGTTGATCAACTGACTGCGCTGCGCGTTTGATGCCTGCCGCGAGCGTCTCGGTGGCAAGCATCAACTTGAGCAGGCCTGCGGGCAGTGGGAGTGGTGGCAAGCATGCTGATACGAGGGCGGCTGATCGCGCGTTGGTGCTGGCCAGCAACATGGCTGTGTCGTCAACAGCAGCCACGCCTCAAACTCGCACGGTCTTTCGCATACTCCCCTCACCTAATTATAGGCAAACCAGCCCCCTTTTCACATGGGCAGACCCCTGCTGCAACTCCCATCGTGCATACATCTAGATTAAAGCCTTCTCACCTCGTGCGAACAGGCGCTCCACCAGCCCCTTCCAGGCAGGCACATCTGTCACCGACTTAACATTTTGGCAACAAAGCCAATCTCTCACCTCGCTGGAACAGGCGCTCCACCAGCCCCTTCCAGGCGGGCAGGCAGCCGGCATGGTGGCTGGCCACGCCCAGCAGCAACGGCTCCGCAAAGCCCTGGCGCACAGCCTCGGGCTGCTCAGCCGCCAGGGCATCCAGCTCAGCTTGGATCTGCTGCCGCTCTGCAGACACATTGAATTGAGCGGGACATGTTGAGCGGAGCTGTGCAGACCCTGGAGGAAAGTGGTGCAGCAGCAAGGGCGTCCCGCCTGGCGTTAAACCGCTGCCCATCAAACCCTTTCGTCCTCACCCTCGCCACTCGGCAGCTGCACGCCGTGCATGGCCGGCTGGCGGGCCGCCAGCTGGCACAACCACCGGGCAAGCAAGTACCTGTGTGAATACCCCTCATCACAAGCTAAAAGTCCAACTCCACTCACCCTCATTGCTGGCCAGCTGCACCCCATGCATGGCCAGCTGGCGGGCCGCCAGGTCGCATTCGCGGCGGGAGAAGATGAACCAAATGGCGGGCAGCATGCCGGCCTTGTGCAGCTCGTGAGTGACTGCATTGGATGAGCACATGGGGGGGGGAGGCACATGAGAAGGCAGATGAGCGCATTCGCCTGGTAGTGCCCGCAGTGAGCCAGCCGGCGCACCATGGCTGCGCTGCGGATGCCTTGAGGCGCAGGTTGCATGTGGCGGCGCTCAGGCGTGCGCCCTGCTTCCGGCACCAACCCACACCAAACACGCTGCCACCCACCTGCTTCCAGCGAAGGGATGCGCTTCCAGCGCGGCAGGTTGTGCCACTCGTCTCCGTCCAGGCTGCCCACCAGCTCTTCAACGGTGCGCATCCGCATCTGCGAATCGAGTTGGGCGATCGCATTGTGTACTGCCTGCCTCCGCCCAGGCTGCCCACCAGCGCCTCAATTGTGCGCATGCACACCAGGATAACGGACGAAACAGCATGGCAAGCAAATGCGCTGCTCAAGCTCAACCACCCACACCTGGGTCCTGCGGCCCATGCAGCACTCGCCCATGCTGCCACCCCACCCACCCCACCCAGCCCCACCTACCTTGGCCCGCCGCAGGCCGTCCCATCGGCCCCACTCGTCATCAAAACTCTCCTCGCTAAACCGCTTTTCGGGGGGCAGCAGGGCCGGGTTGATGCGCCGGCCACTGGGGTCCAGCAGCGGCAGCAGGCGGGCCCCGGGGGAAGCCGCCGAGGGTGCGCCACTGCCGCCGCTGCCGCTCACGCTGCTGCCGTCGCCGTCGCTGCTGCCCAGCAGGCCGGCGCCGCGGCCGCCCCTCTGGCCAGAGCGCTTGGCAGGCGGCGGCGGTGTGGCGTGGCAGAATTGCCAGGTCAGCGGCACGGGGCGGAACGAGGTGCGCACGGTTTCGCACTCCCCGTGCACCTGTGTACATTGAATGGGAGGGGAGCAACGCATCTGCAGCATGCTTGGTGAACTGTCAGCGGAGCAGCGCGTGCTGACCCAACCTCCCAGCCATGCGTTATTCCAACTAAGCCCCGGCCTCAGGGTTGCGCTCATGGCCTCATCCCTCCCACCCTCTGCCAAACAGGCCCCAGCAGCGCTTCCCGGCAAGCCTGAAGACCCACCTGTCCGATCCAGCCTCCCAGGTCCTCAGGGTTGCGCACAGTCGCGCTCATGGCCAGGATTTGGATGTGCGGCGGCAGGTTGATGATCACCTGCGACGAAAATAACAGGGCCGTGAACATAGTTTAGTCGCGCCGCCGCAGCTGGGATGTTGCAGAGGCGGCGCATGCGAGGCCTACCCAGCACACCCTGCGCACATCATGTAGCTGCGACACAACAGCGCGACAGTGCAGCAGTGCGACGCAGCAGCAGGCTCAGCACCCAGATAGCCTGCCAGCCGCACCTCCTCCCACACGCTGCCGCGGCATGGCATGCAACGGTAAAGCCCTCAGGTTTGATCTAAACATGACACGGCAGGACAGCCAGGCGCACCTCTTCCCACACGCTGCCGCGGCCGGGGTCACCCAAGTAGTGCACCTCGTCTAGCACCACCAGCCCCACATCCTGTAGGCCAAATGGATGCATGTGGGGCCAGGTTGAGAATGGACGTGCACAGCGACCAAAGGTTTCGCAAACACCTGCTCAGCATGGCCCACCGAGGCACCGCAACGCAGGCAGGTCCACAGGTGGGGCACACCGGTGCAAGCGCATAGCTCGCACGCTCCATCCGCACATCTCCAGCCGCCCACTTGTGGTGGGGACGGCTTGCCAACCGCACTGCTCCATTGCAAACAAACAGGTAATCGTAAAACACCAGGTAAAAAAAACGATCGCACCTTGAGCCGGTCATCGGTGGTGGCGCCTTCATCGCCCACCCGGTACAGCATGTTGCGCAGGATCTCCGTGGTCATGACCTGCGGATGAAAAGCGTGTGCAAACAAAGTAGACGTGAGCAGCACAGGTGTACAGCAGGATTGCGTGGAAGCTTCGTAGTCGGGACCTGCGGAACGCAACGAAAGGCGCGGAACAACACGCAACGCATGCGCAGTTTGGCGCAGAAACCGCGGCCTGGCACCCAACAGCGGCATGCCTGCGCTCCCCGCAATCCTTCGCTCGCCGCGAACAGGTAGCCGCAGGCACGCACATCAGCTAAAAAGCGCATCGGCTCACCACCACGGGGGCATCAATGTTGAGCGAGGCATCGCCCGTCTGCAGGCCCGCGCCATCGTGCCTGCGTTGCGTACGGGCAGAGCTGACGAAGTGACCGACTGCGATGCAACCCTTCACACGTGCAACCTGTTCAGGCAGCGCAGCAGCAAGCATCCGCAGCCAGTTCAGCCACCGGTTGCTTAAAGACCTTACCACCCTCACTGCAAACAAAACTACATCCGCACAGTCAGTCCATCTCACCCGAAGCGCTCCCGCATCTCCCCAAGCTTCTGGTTGCTCAGCGCTTTAAGCGGGGTGGTGTAGATCACCCGCTGGCCGCGCGCCAAAAAGTGCAGCGTGGCCGCCTCAGCTATGGCGGTCTTGCCGGCGCCCGTGGGTGCGCACACCACGACTGTGTGGGCAAGGGAGCAGGGCGGTGGGGCATTTGGGGTTGAGTGGACAGATAGAGGATTTGGGACGGGTGGGGCGGTTGGGTTGAGTGTATGGTAGAGCAGCAAGCAGGGGGGAGCCGAAAGAGCAGCACGTAAGCAAGCAGGCGAGTCGGTGCAGCAGAAAGGCAGTGGATCAGGGCGGCATGCAGGCCGGCTGCCCATCCGCATGCATGCTGCAGCTGCCAACCGCGCGCTGCCCCCACCTGATTTGCCGTCCAGGAGGTGCGCCACCGACTGCACTTGGAAGGGGTCCAGCTTAAAAGCAAACTGGCCCAGCACCTGCAGGAGTGAAACACCAGTGCAAAACGTATTATGCGGCCGGACACAGCATGCATGCTGTGTCATGACACAGGCTGCACTTGGAAGGGGTCCAGCCGGAAAGTGAGCTGGCCCAGTTTCTGCTTGCAAGGACTGGGCAGGGCTGGAGCTGGAACAGTTGGGTATTCCGACTGTGAATTCGGTTCAAACGCAGCAGGGGCAGCCCCGCCGCCACGGCCATCCACGGCACAGCATCCTGCCTTCAGAACGCCAGGCAGGGGTGGGCCACACAAGCGCAGCAGCCTGCACCACACATGCTGTCTGCAGCAGCGTGCACTCGCCTGCTCCACCGCCGCGCGCAGCTGGGGGTCGGCACCCGCCAGCACATCCTCTGCCTCCCCCTCCTGGCCCAGCAGCTCCGCCACCTCTGCATTTGAACAAGTTGACAGGAAACGAGTCAGACCCAGCAGGATACAAGTTGGCAACCGCGCCGGCGCCGGTACATCTGCGGTCTCCCCTCCTGGCCCAGCAGCTCCGCCACCTCTGCAGATACAGGGTTGCCAGGGAGTGCAACAACAGGCGGGTGAGCAAGAGAGGCAGAGACACAGACCCCTATGGAGCACAGGGTTTGACAGCTTTTGCATCGTACACGCTCCCCCTCCTCCAAACCAGCAGCTCCAGTACTACTCCTCCCACTGCCTGCTTGCCTGAGTCTGAAAGGTCAGCCAGCAGCTCCTCATCCCACCCAGGCTCCGACTCCTCGTCCTCCTGCCGCTGCTTCCGCCCAGCCCTGCCGCCGCCCCTCTCCTGCTTGGCTCCAAAGCCGCTGCCGCCGCCGCCGTTGCTGCTGCTCTCGCGCCGCCGGCCGCCTTGGAGCGCTTGTGACAGTTCCCTCACAGCTGACTTGTCCTTGGGAGCGCTGCGGCCGCGCCCGCCGCCCCCTGCGCTGCTGGTGTGCTTGGGAATGCGGCGCTTCGCGCTGGCCGCAACGCTGCGGCGGCCAGAACCGCCGGCGGCGGCGCCGCCAACTGAGCGCCAGCCGCTGCTGCACGGCCGGCAGAGCTGCGGCGCGGTGCTGCTTGCTATCCCTGCCCCTGCGGCTGCTCCCGCCAGTGCTGCCATGTTGCAGAGGCGGGGCGCGGGACTGCTGGTTGGGGCGCTAGTAGCCCTTGTTGCCGCGCAGGCGGGAGCGGGCGTCGACCTGGCCGCGCTTGCAGGCGGCGTACGAGTTGCGGAGGCCCTCGCACTCCTTGACCTCCTGGGCGCACGTCTTGATGTCCTTGTGCTCCTGTCCAGAGGGGTGGGTGGGGCAACGAGGCGTGCTAGGCGCGGGGCGGCGGTCGACGCGCGCCAGGGCAGCCCCCCCGAGCCAGTGGCTTGCACCAACCGATGCCCCAGTCGCCGATCTCACCTTTTGCATGCAGTCCGACTCGCGCAGGCACTTCACCAGCTCCTTCAGCAGGCCCTTGCACGACTTCGACATCCTGGCGGGCTCAGCGGCGGGCGGCCATGTGCAATTGGTGGAATGAACGGCGGGGAGGCCGCCCGGGCCGGGTTTGTGTGGTGCCACCACCGCCGCCCGCGCTGCGGGCGCTGCCGCTCCTGCCGCCGACCTTGTCAGCACCGGCGCCGTGGAGCAGCGGCGCGCTGCTGCCCGCAGCCACAATGTCAGACATGCTTGTACACTGATCGGGCCTGCCAGGCAGGTTGCAGGCGAGTGTCCAGCCGCTGGAGCTCGCATGCCTCGCCTGTGGCTGGGCGCGTGAGGAGCGGTGTGCATCCCCTGACCAGTCTACTCATTGCTGCATCGCTTGGCTATACCCACTTCCAGCCAATCATACCAGATGATAGATGGAGGAGTTGCAGGGCAGGTGAGTTCCACGGCGTCACCCTGCCTCGGCGCCCTCGCCGTTCATTCCATCGGCTGTCCCTGCCGTCGGCCGCTGCGTGAATCGAGGGAATGCTTTGCGCCGCCTCGCCGTTGCGGAGCTCGAACACAATTCGATTAGTACAGCAGTGAGCCAGGTCCCAGTTCAGAGGGCAGGATGCGCCAACATGCGCAACATGCGCCATCGCCCGCTGGCGCCGCTGCCGCACTGCCGCCCGCCCACATGCTCTCGCTGCTAGCGGCTGCTGCAAACAGCACCGAATAATCACCCAGATGTCAGTATCCACATGTTTCAGGCGGCCGGCCGGCGGCAGGGCGCTTCCGTGGTTGGGGAGAGCGTGGGCCCTCGCGAGCTCGCGGCGCGCCGGCCATCGGTGCAGCGATCTAGGTTGACAAGTGGTTGCAATGTAAAGGGCAGGCGCCAGCCCGCTGCGGGGCCCCCGGGTGGGCAGCAAGAGCCTCTGGTCTGTGCCACCCCCGCGCTGCCCTTGCCCCTAGGGCGCTTGCAGCTTCATCTCGCGGAGCATCGACCTTTGGCATGCTGCCGGAGCATAATGCGGGGCGCCGGGCGGCAACCAGCGCCGTCTTGCACGCTTCCCGCCCACCACCTCCCCCTTGCACAGCCTCCCTGCACCATTTGCCACCGCTTGCAAACCTGTTTATGCACCTGTTTCAAGCTGAATGGCGCCCA
>RRZL01000083.1:2034227-2059649 GCA_006782975.1 Chlorella sp. Dachan | reverse complement strand
CCTCCCTCCTTCTCCCATTTCTCCTCCCTCCTCCTCCCCTTCCTCTCCCTCCTCCCTCTCCTCCCTCCATTTCCCGAGGAACTTTCCTCTCCAAGCCAGAATTCCCCAAAAGCTCACATCAGGGCCTCTCAGACTCTCTCTCTCAGAAAACAAAAAGGTAGCACTTCTCGCAGTGGCAAAAGCTGGGGCAAAACAGCGAGGTGGGTTCAATGACAAGGCTAGGGCGCATGCGGGCAAGCAAGGCAACCCTTGCCCACAACTCTGGCAACCCTTGCCTACAACTCTCGGATGCCAATCGCAAGCTGCCGCAAGGCGGGGTGGTGGGCTGCCCACTCCAGAATGGCACGCACGTCTGCTTGTGTGGTATCCCCATAGCAGCTGTACAGAGACAGCTGCTCCAGGCGCTGCGCACTGCTGAGCACGGCCAAGCTGCTGGCAACTAGGTCGTCAGGAGCTGCCATCAAGCGCAGCTCCGCTGCCCAGCTGCCAGGCGGCAGCTGCGTCTCCTGCCTCTTCCCAGGGCACCACCAGTAAAGCTGGCGGAGGGAGGTCAGGGCCGTGAGGCATGCCAACAACGGCGCACCCGTCCACACATGAAGCGCCAGAAAGGTCAGCTGCGTCAGGTGCGGCAGCGCAGGCGCGAGTGCGTGGACAGGAACTTCCTCTTCGTCGTACTCCCCATACCCTTACAACAGTCCACCGTCAGCGCCCGCAGCTGTGTGAAGGCGGACAAGCAGCGAGGCATCTCGCCCACACCGCCGGTCAGCTTCAGGGTTTCCAGGGATGGCAGCTGTGCAAGCTCCTCATTGCTCCCGGCTTCCTCCCAGGGGCTGATGAGGTGCAAGTGCTGCAGGTTGCGCAGCCGGCCAGTCTGCGGGGAAGGACACGGGAGGCTGGTCGTGCGGGGGCCAATTGCATGTGCACACCCTGGCAGGTCCAACGACAGATGCCCTGTGCCCAACCCTCTGCTTCGTCCAGCAAGCTGCTCAGCTGGCGCACCGCATTGACCAGCAGCCGCCAGCACAACCGCTCACCTGCTCCGGCGCAACGCACTGATCCGTCACAAGCAGCACTAGGCGGGTGAGGCTCATTGGCAGGGCTGCAACGCCTGCCAGCACCACAGTGCTGCCGCTCCTCTGCCCCAGCTCTAGGTGTTGAAGCGCTGTGAGGAAGCTCAGGGACTCCGCCACATGGGTGCTCATCCATCCGCCGGTGCGCAAGCTGCGCAGGCTGCCGGCCAGCGGCAGCAGCCAGCTGCCCAATGTGATGCTGGGGCGCCAGGCCAAATCTAGCTTGACCAGGCCGCAGCAGGCGCCCACAGCTGCCGACAGCGGCGCCATGCACTCCTGCCTCTCCTGGGGGTCAGCCTCTCCAGTGTCGCCCAACTCCAGACTGAGCTGCTGCACCCTGCCTGCAGCGCACCGCATGAGGAAGCGGGCCATGGAGCGCACATAGCGCATCGGCTGCCGCTGTTGTCTGGAACCCAAAAGCTGATGCTGTGAAGCAGCTGGGGGCTGCACAGCAGGCTGCGGCAGCGCTGCGACACCAGCGGCAGCGCGCGGTGCCTGCGGCAGATGCGCAGCAGCAAGGGTGAGCACGTGACGGGAGTGCGCACGGGTGCCGGGACGCATATGCAGCCACACCGCTGTGCACTCACCTGTCCTCAAACTCTAGCTGACCAAATATGTGCATGAGCAGGTCTGGGGGCAGCTGCAGCAGGGTCGTTGTGCCTCTTCGCTGGCCAGCACGCGGCGGCATGGTGGGCGATCAGGTGAGCGCCCTGCGGCAAGGGTTGGTGGCGGCGGGGCGGCGGCGGTGAGGGCTGCCGTCGCTCGGGCGGGCAGGCCGCTCAAGATGTCAGGCGCAACTGTCACAGCGATCTGAAGTGCCCGCCGCTCACTGCGGCGGGAGCTGGCTGCGGGCGGAGTCCTCGCGGCTCCAGCAGGGCTCGAGGCAAGCCGGTTGAGGGGACGGAGAGTTGTGAGAAGGGTATAGAACGGTAAGCGACCGAGAGCAGGGCGATTCCAGCCCCAAGGATGGTGCACCACCGCGCTGGGGGCGCTGCCGCTCTGCGCGCCGCCGCCGCTTGCCATGCGCCGCAACCTCGCCTGTGGGCAGAAGGCGTTTAATACCAGCAAAGTTGCGTGGTACCAAGGTGGGTCATAAGCAGTTACGCATGCTATCAATGATTTAAAGGCTGGCGCAGCAGACGGTGGCGGCAGCAAGGCACGGCCACGGGTGGAGCCTTGCAACAATCCAATGCTCAGATCAATCTGCGCCGCAATCCTGCACTGGCTGCGAGCGCAGATGCATGCTCACACCACTGTCTTCCAAACTCATGCGAGGGCAGGTGGCGGCAGGCACAGCGGAGCGGCAGCAACGGCAGCCTGCCTGAGGCAGCATGTGTGGTTGCCTGCGAGCGTGCACCTCATAAACACATGCCTGTTTGACTGAGTGTGCATACGGCTGTTGTGCTACCACTCCAGCGTTCTATACAGGCATGCCTGCTTCGTTGTGAACGAATCAAGCCCTGGTTCATGCCGCCTACGCTCCGATCCGACGCGACGCGGCCCATGCGGCGCACCTCATGCTGCCTCTCCAATCTGAGCTCGTGTGGCACTCAAGCAGTGCAACGTAGTGGCTACAACGCCCAGCGAGCTGGCGCAGTGAGCTCGGGCAGCCTGCAACCAGCAGCTGCTGCTCCCAGGGCGTCGCACGGCCTCCTCCAAGGGCTGGGCTTGCCTCCAGCCTGCAGCACGCCACACGGCTCCCTCCAAGGCAGCTGCCTGAGCAAGGGGCAGCAGTTGCAGAGCGTCAGCACCGAGCCTGCTGGGTGTCTTGGGCGCTTGATCAGCCATGGGGCGTGACAAGCGATCGGCAGGAGCGCCCAGCAGCAGCGCCGGGGCGGGCGGTGAGCAGGCGGCCGGCGCCGGCGGCTCACTCGCCCGCTCCGACTGTGCTGTCTGCAAGAAGGAGGTCGCCGTGGGCAGCGAGGACTATATCACAGGTGTGGGCTGCAACCGAAAACGACGGGGCAAGGACAGCACATGGGCAGATGTGCCCAGTGTAGGGGCAGCCAGCAGCCATTGATCGCGGCCATCACCGGCCGCCGCTCATTCTGCCCACCCCCCCCTCCCCCGCAGCCCGCTGCAAGCGCTGCGGCGCGCTGCCGCTGCACCCAGAGTGTGTGGCTGATGAGCTGGAGCGCGCCATCAAGGCGGAGTGGACGTCGGGGCGGCAGACCCTGGCAACCTACACGGTGTGCTGCTCTCATGAAGTTTGGGCCCCTAGTGGGCTGGCGCTCAGCTGTTAACTAGGCTGGACTACACGGTGCGCTGCTCACGAGCTGCTCCCGCTGTGTGGATGGGCAGAGTGTGGTTGGCCATGCCTCCAACAAGGCGGCAGGCCCTGGCAACCTACACGGTGCGCTGCCCTGCTGCGTGG
Organism: Chlorella sp. Dachan; assembly: GCA_006782975.1. Lineage (NCBI taxonomy): Eukaryota > Viridiplantae > Chlorophyta > Trebouxiophyceae > Chlorellales > Chlorellaceae > Chlorella > Chlorella sp. Dachan. Next base: position 2,056,205 of record RRZL01000083.1, on the reverse strand, counting down.
ACTCCATCGGGTGGGCGGGGTTGGGCCAGCTGGTTAGGTTGTGGAGCACGGCTTGTGGGAATGCAGGCTTGGCAGGGCTGCAAGCTGAGCTTGGCCTTCTGAGCCACCTCTAGCATGCTTCCAATAAAGCGGTGCAGCGAATGTACCTGCCGCTGCATCCCCCTGTGCGCAGAAACGCCTGCAAAAGCGGCCCTGGGAGGTGCTGGGCGAGCGGGTGCGCACGGGCCAGCGCTGCTTCGCCTGCTCAGGTGCGCCGAACGTCAACTCAAATTCCCCTTGGGGGCTACACGCGTGTGGGGCAGTGTGGGTTATGCGCCACCACGCAGAATCTGATCCCAGGGCCCTGGGTCCTCTGCGGCGCTCGAAACGCCCCCGCCTGCGTGCCGCCCCCTGCCCATGCCTCCCCAGCTTCCCTTGCTCGCTCCCGCACCACGCTCCCGGCCCTGTCAACCCAACCCTGAAGCCCAGCTCTTGACCCACCTTACCCGCTTTTCAACATGTTTTAATCATGCAGAGGGCGGCTTCCAGGCAGTGGACCTGTGCAAGGCAACACGCAAGGTGGCAGTGCCCCCGCCGCCGCCCGCGCCTGCCGCCAAGCCCAAGAAAGCGGCAGCACAGCCGCCAGCCGTGGCGGCAGCTGCAGGCGGGCCGAGCGCCAGCAGTGCCAAGCGGGCGCCGCAGCCTCGGCAGCAGGTCCGGCAGGTGGTGCAGCCGCTGGGCCGCCAAGAGGCGTTGCTCGCACCTGCGGACGGGCCCACCTTTGCTCAGCTGCAGGCGGAAGAGGCGGCAAAGGCTGCGGCGGCGCAGGCTGCTCAGGAGCAGCGGATGCGCCAGCAAGCCGCCGAGCGGCGTGCCAATGAGGAGGCGGCACGGGCGGCAGCAGCGCAGGCTGCTCAGGAGGATCAATGGCACCGGCAGCAGAGAGCATGGGAGAGGGACGCAGCGGAGCGGCAGGCAAGGGAGGCAGCAGAGCGGCGGGAGAGGGAGAAGCAGGAGCAGGAGGAGGACATCGAGCTGGCAATCCAGCAGACTCTGCCGGAGGCTGAGGCACGTGCACGGCTGCTGGAGAGCTCCAGCGGCAATGCATTGGGAGGGCAGCTGCAAGACGGCTGGAGGGCGGCTGTGGAGGACAGCTGGGGCGCGGTGCCCACACCCCCTCAGGGTGTGGCCAAGTCGAGGCCGCTGCCCCATACGCCCAGCGGCTTTAGTGGCGGGCAAGCGGAGGGCGCAGGGCAGCAGCAACCGGGCACGGAGGACAGCTGCCCAGCTGGGCGGCAGCAGGCGCCAGCAGGGGAGGCAGCAGCTGCGCTTCATGCTGCTCCTGACTGGAGCGCTGGGGAGTGGAGGCAGGCACCACCACAGCAGCTGCTGCTGCCTCTGCCACTAGCCCATCAGCAGCTGCACCCCATGCAGCCCCATTCCCTGCACATGCTGCCACCACAGCAGCAGCCTCAGCACCTGTTCCCACCGCAGCTGCTGGCCGGCCAGCCGCTCTCCCCTCCCGCCCACAGCCACGGCAGCGCCTTTCAGGCAGGCTTCGATGCTGGGATGGCGGCCATACTGGCGCAGGGTGGGGCCAGATGCCTGTGGCACCGACACCTCAGTCCAACGTGCCCACGTGGCTGCAGCCGCATGCGGCGCAGGCAGCAGGGCTGGCGGCCGGCACAGCCCAGTGGGCACACGCACCTGGCCACCTGCCAGCGGCGGTAGCGCCAGCGGCATTGGACCAGCCTTTGGCAGCTGCTGATGAGGAGGAGGAGGTGCAGGAGTTAATGGCTCTGATGGGCATTGCTGATGCGTGACTTGGGCGTGGCATTCCGTGCACTTGGCAGCGTGCAACCCACCCTGTGCGGTGACTGTAATTAGTCTCGAACTCTGGCTTCGCCAACGGTTTGTTTCACATCACATCGGGAGGTGCAGAAGCTCAACAACTGAGCAACAGAATCGTCAAGTGCATGCTGGCTTGCATGCAAGTGGGGGATGGCAACGCCAAGGTAGTGTCTACGCAACAGCTTGGGGCATCAGGTCATGGTGCATCAGGTCATGGCAGGATGGAAACCCATCAATCGGTTGGATTGGAGAGAAGGTACAGGAGGCACAGGACGGTTGGATAGATCGCTGTGCAGCCCAGGAGGGTACAGGGAGGGGCAACACACGGCAGAGGAGGGACATGTGTGTGGGAAGAGGGGAAACATGGGCTGGTCGTCACTGCTTGCTTATCATGAGCGCGCCAATCAAGGTAATGTACAGGGCCGCCCGACCGGACGGTGTTACAACATGCTCGGCCATCAGGACGCGCCAGCAGTGGCAGCTGCGGCAAGTGCCGTGCTGCCGTTCTGCTGCTCGCCCGGCGCAACGGCAGCGGCCGCCTTGGCGCCGGCGGGCAGTGCAGTGGGCCTGCCTCCGGCCGAGGCGGCTGCCGCCTTTTCGGGGGTCCAAGTGGGGTCGAAGTGGCTCTTCAGGCCCAGCCAGCACTGGTAGTAGTTGCGGTCTTCAGGAAGGGAGGACGAGGGAGAAGGGAGTGTGAATAGCCGAGCGCAGAAGTACGGCGCTGTGCCGGGTGCACAGCAGCAGCAGCAGCAGGGGCAGCAGTGCGCAGGACAGGAGCTTCGCGCATCTACCGCAACGCACCCGTTGCGGTGCACAGTGCATCGGCACACTGCCGGGGCACACTGCCGGAGAGCAGGATGCCAAACAAACAATCAAACACAGGCAGGCTGCTGCTCACCGATGTTGGAGGCGGCCACCGCGTGCGGCGTGATGCGCGGCGTGTAGTGCGTCTCAAACATGAAAGCCAGCGTATCCCTGCAAACAAGGATGCAGCAGTGCACACAGCGTGTGAAGCAACTGAGTACCGCGCCTCAAAAGAAGGGTTTGAGGGCCAAAGGGCAGCTGCATTATTAATATGCTGCACAGCTGCCAAGGCAGCAGCAGGGGGTGGCTGCTCTGAGTGCGGTGGCTGCTCTGAGTGCAGTGGCTGCTTCAAAAACTACAGTGCCTGAGAACCCAAAAAATAACCAACAACTCTCTTGGGCAGGTGGCCGATCTGCTCCGCCTCGGGTGCAGCGGCTGTTTCTTCGGGCGCAGCAGCTGCTTCAAACCCCAACCAGAGGCACTCGCAGCGCAACCCAACCCGCATTGGGCAGGTGGCCAATCTGGTCCGCCTCGGGCGCGGTGGCTGCCTCAACAGCAGCTGCTTTAAACCTTTAAACCCCAACCAGAGGCACTCGCAATGCAACCCAACCCACTCACTTGGGCAGGTGGCCGATCCGCTCCGCCTCGGGCGCGGTGGCTGCCTCCAACTTGGCAACAGCAACACGCACGGAAACAACGACTTGATACAACCTAAAACCAACTCCATTGCTCACTTGGGCAGGTGGCCGATTTGCTCTGCCTCGGGCGCAGTGGCTGCCTCAAACGTCTTGGTGTCCGGCCCGTGCGGCGTCATGCACAGGTGCAGGCTGGCGCCGCCTGCAAACAATGTGGTGGCGGTTTTGAGAGTGGTGAGCAGTGTTCAAACGGCTCAGCAGAGGCCTATGGCGCATCCTGCCCACCCCTCCCTGTGGCCGGGCGCAGCACGCGCAGTTGCCAAGCAGACCACAGCACACCACAACCAATCAGCGGCGAGGCCCAGCTGTGGCATCGTGCTGTCCCCGCACAGGCACAGCACAGCACAGCACAGCACAGCATGCGCAGCGCAGCGCACCCGGCAGGAAGCCGTCTGCCTTGGCATCGTACTGCCCCCGCACCAGGCCCATGAACTCCGACATCAGGTTGCTGCAGAAAAGAAGAATACGACATTCCACAAATCACGGTTGCCAAGCAGGGGGTGGCTTGCAAGCCAGGCCCATGAAATCCGACATCACGGTTGCTGCAATGGGCAGACACGCGGCACCTATTGGTTGAAGACTGCTGTTGGTTGGGTGTGCCCTGGCGCGACGGGGCAGGAAAGGAGCGAGACCAGCCGACACACACACACCCTGCCGTGCCACATACCCTAGCCCTGCCTGGCCAAGCTCACTGCACCGTCACGCACCGGTGGTAGTAGGGCGGGCGGAAGGTGTGCTCCGCCACTGTCCAGCGGGGCGGGAAGATGACGAAATCCGCCACCGCAGTGCCTGCAACGGTAAGCGGTAAGATGGTGGTGTGGTTGATGAACCTAGCGGAGTGGCCCTATGGGCCCACAGCATGGCGCGTGCCCGCCCGGCCCCCCTGCTTCTTTGCTCGTGCTGCTCGGCTCAGCAGCCGCCGCTGCTCAACAGCCGCCGCTGCTCAGCAGCCGCCGCTGCTCAGCAGCCACCGCTGCTCAAAAGCCACCGCTGCTCAACCGCCGTCGCTGCTGGACAGCCACCAACGCTTCAGCGGCTGGGCAGGCTGGGCAGGCGCTCACCGGGGACGGAGGAGGGCACAGTGAGCACGGTGAAGATAGAGGGGTCCGGGTGGTCAAAGCTCACCGCGTTGACTGCGGGTTAGAGGACAGGAGCAGATTGTGAACGGCAAGGGTTTCAGAACAAGCAGACGGTGCCAGGTGTGGTTGGATCGGGGTGGTCAAAGCTTTACAGCATGCCATTGACAGCGGTTAGCCTCCGCAGGTCAGGGGGTGCAGCAGCCAGGCGGCACGAGGGCTTCAGCAGTGATGTGCACGATGCTCTGCTAACCAGCATGCCCCCCGCCTGGCAAAACAGGTCCCCCACACAGAGCAGCACCACAGCTGCACCCTGCACCCTCCTGCTGGGCCAAGCGGCGCACAGTGTAGCAGCAAAACCACTCCCTGGTTACCTGGGCAGAACCTGGACAGGTCGCACCTTGCGCATTGGCTCTTTAAACCATGTTGCATTCTAAACCATTCTCAAACAACAGAGTGTTCATACCTGGGCAGAACTTGGACAGGTCGTACTTGTAGGGCGTGTAGTTGCCGTGCCAGGCCACCACGTTGAAGGGCGAGAAGGACTGGGCGGCTGCGGGGGCACAGGTTTGAAAGCGAGGGAACGTTGCACGGGTGCAGCGCAGACAGGCACCCCGCGAAACAGTGCCTGAGGCAAGCTAGCTGTGTACTATGGCGCCCGCAGCGCGCTCCCCAACCCACCCCACCCCACCGCCCTCCCCGCCCTGCCTGAGAACAGCTGCCCCTCCAGCTTGTGCACCACTGTGTAGGCGCACGAGCGGTCCTCGAACCAGGCGGTGGGGGACTGGAAATCGCGGGGGTTGGCCAGGCCGTTGGCGCCTGCGCATATGGACGAGGGGTGGGCAACGTTGCGCAACAACGCCAAAAGGAGGGGGTGGTACAGCACAGGTCGTGCAACCATATGCCCACCAGAGGCCCAAAGCGCAGGCAAATCAAGGGGTTGACTGCCGCCGCGGCGAGCGAGTGAAAACCAACCACCATGGACACAGCCAGCCAGGACCCGCGCAGAGCTCACAAAAGCGCACCAATGGGGCCCAACTCGGGCAGCTGGACCGTGGCCGACAACCACCCCCAGCACACTCAACACCCTTCAGTATCAGCTGCATCGCAACTGCATCGCAATCCGACGTCGATCACCCACCAATGGGGCCCAGCTCGGGCAGCTGGAAGTGGCCGGCAAAGACTTCCAGCACGTAGCCCCGCGCCCGGCCGTCGGGCAGGTCCACGCTGCAGGAAATAAAGGTAAAGCAGCACTAACGTGTTGTGTTGTTTGCGGGGCAGCATGCACTAAGCCCGTGGCTGTGCGCCCGGCCGTCGGGCAGGTCCACGCTGCAAGGTGCGAGGAAGAGGAAGCGAAGTTCATCAGGTCAAAGTGCAGGCAAACGCCCCAAGCATGTAGACGCCGGGCAGGTCCACGCTGCCGAGGTAGGAGGAAGAGGAAGAGCGCCCGCACGAGGTGACAGTGCATGCAGACAAATTAAAAAGCATGTAGCCGCGCGCCCAGCCGTCAGGTAGGTTCACGCTGCGAACATTCTGTCCCAGTTAAAAGCAGAGCCGACAGCACCTGAACTGCATGCACGCTGATTGACGCAAACCTCCCCCGGAGGCACAACCTACACTACACACACCCCGTGCCGCCAACGAAACGGGCATCACACCCCTGTGCCCCCACCTGAACCGCATGCCGCGCTGGATGACGCAGATCTCCCCCGGAGCCACCCGCATGCGCCCAAACTCCGTAGTCACCGCCAGCACGCCCTGCAACAATAGAGACAGGCAATAGAAGTGAAGCTGAGCGCAAGGACGTGGGTGGGTGCTACTGGCATGCGCCCAGCCTCAGTGGTCACCGCCAGCACGCCCTGTGAGGAGGGGCAGAGCAGACAAGCGCTGTTGGTGAACGCGGATTGCCGGTGGGAGCGTCACGCATGCACCCACAACTCGCTGGCGACAGCTAGCACACCCTGCGGTCACAGGGCTTGGAGATTGACCAGCATGCACAAGGAAGCACCAGCTGCACGCAAACTGCTCCGTATGCGCCCTCACCAGCTGCGGCACGATGAGGAAGTCACCATCCGCATAGCTCAGGCACCAGCCAACTCTGTGCAGCGTCTCCTAACTCACCAGCTGCGGCACGATGCGGAAGTCGGCATCCGCGTTGCGCAGGCACTACAGTAGCCAACCCTTGGCAGCGCCTCCTAACTCACCAGCTGCGGAACGATGAGGAAGTCGCCGTCGGCGTTGCACAGGCAGGAGTCCCCCATGGATGCAGTGGCGGTGTACATGTGGATGGCAAACCCATCCTTGCGCGCCGCGCTGCAAGTAGGAGGGGGATGGATCAGGTCAGCAAGCGGTGACGGTGCGCACGTGGATGGCAGGAATGCCATTGTGCGCCGCACTGCAAAGCAGTGAAGGGATGGTTACACACCAAGCAGTGCAGGGATGGTTGCAATGCAAAGCAGTGCAGGGCTGGTTCCAGAGCGACGGCGTGGAGCGGTCAACAGAGTGGTCACTCCTCCAGTCATCCATCCCTGCCGCCCGCTATGCAGGCACCCCTGGCCCGCAGGCAAGCCCAAACCAACCATCAGAAAGAGCCCCACCTGCCGGAGCCGCATACAGTGAACAGACCGCGCACCCAGTCCACCTGCAGGGCGTTTTGAGTTTTGTTTTGAGGGCAGGTGCAGGCCCAGCTAGGCACGCTGCTTCACGGCACATGCGTGCATCAGGCAGGCGGGGTCGCGATGCGCTACAGGACAGCTGCCCAGCGCAGGACGCTGCTGCTAAGCTTCTCCGCAGGCTCTGCAAAGGCCCGCCCAGCTTGGGGACATGGCTGCACCCTGCCGCACCTCGTTGTCGGCGGGGAGCGGGAAGGGCCGCCAGCGCAGCTGGTTGGGGGTCACCACCCCGTGCGTGAAGTCGGCCGTCAGCGTCTCCGCTGCCGTAAGAGAAAATTTGGTAATGTTCAACGTTGGACATGGCATTGACGGCGCGCAGAGGCACACGCGCTGGAGCAGCAGCAGGGGCAGCGAGCAGGCCGTGCGCGCCGCCGCCGCAGCGGCACCCCCACACGCCAGCAGCAGCAGCAGCGCCGGCGGCATACACCTGCAAGCATCCTTGCACCTGGGAAGTTGAGTGGGTGGAAGGGCTCGTGTGTGACAGAGGGCCGGATGCGGTACAGCCCTACAGCAACAGAGGCGCACAGTGGCAAGCGATGAAGGGAAACGTGAGCGAGGGTGCGTGGGCGGGGAAGCGAGCAGTGGGGGGAGGCCTCAGCTAGCTGCCAAGCTGCTCCCTACACTGCCAATACACTTGCATGCGCATGGCTGCAGCACAACCACCAAAGCTGGCGGGGCGCCAGAAACGTGCTCACAGCTGCGGCGGTTCTGGGCACGGGGAGCGGTGAAGGCCGTGCCGCTCAGCTGCTCCGCGTAGAGGTTGTAGGGGCACAGCCGCGGGTTGTTCTGGCCTACAGGCAGTGCCCCCGGCAGTGCCTCGCTCTGCGCCTCGCCTGTGGCCGGGTGAAGGTGGCGGAAACGCTCGGCGCCAGATGGCGCGGCAGGCGGCAGCGGCGGCAGGCAGCGGCAGGGAGGCGGCGACAGCGGCGCACCTCCAAAGCCCGACAGGTAGCGCAGCTGCTCCTCCATGACCATGGGACGGCGTGGGACGGCCGGCGGAAAGCGGAGGAGCGAGGGAGGGTTGCGGTCGGCTGGGAGGCAAGCGTGGGCGAGCTTGCAGGGCTGCCACGACACTTGGCTAATGTCGGAGGAGTGATCGGGCATGCTCCGACGCCTGGCCATCAAACTGGCTGCGTCGTCAGCAACAATGCAGCGTGGTTGGACTGTCAATTTAGCCCTGCAGGGCTTGCGAGCTGATCAACCGTGCTGCTGAGTTGCTGGGTCAAACGAGACAGGTCCCCACGGTACCTCCCGCCACTGCCGCCTCGTCCAAAGCCCTACCGCCGCCGCCGCCGCCGCCTAGCTGCACTCCTCCCGGGACCTAGCAGTGCCTCAGCCACCCTTGGCAACACTGCCCATCTCCACCACACCAATCCAAGGCTTCGCAGCGGCACAGCAAGCAGCATCGCCGCCAGTGCCGCCGGCGCCTCCAAAAGCGCCAGCAGCCCGCTCAGCAAGCACCGTGGCCACCCTACTGTGACGCAAGATGGGCCGCACGGCGGCGGGCGGCACCTACATTGCCCCCCACCCGCTGCTGCGTCGGCAGGGGCTGGACATTGTGGGGTTCATCCAGCAGCCGCAGCATGAGGCGTACACCGAACCCTACCTGGATTCCGTGGTGCCGGTGCACCAGCTGCCGCGCCACTGGTTTGAGCGCGCCGCCTGGTGGTGGCTGCTGGCAGGCGAGCGCGCACGGCGGGGATTTCGCAGAGCTTCGTTTCGTGGGTGGGGTCCGTGACAGCCTCTTGCATGCTACTTCGGGTACTGCGCCGTCCTTTCGCTGCTGCACTGCTCTCCAACTTGCAACTGACTCAATTGCCGACCTCCTACCACACCTGATCCCGCAGTGCGCACCGCAGTGGGCCTGCTGGCGAACTGCACTTGACCACTTTCCTGATTCAAACCCAAGTGCCTACCCTTGTTTCTTCCCTGCAGTGCGCACCGTGGTGGGCCTGCTGACCGGCACGTACGGGCGCACCCAGGGCGTGAGCGAGCGCGAGCTGGCGCGTCGCGCCCAGATGCTCAACTGCGACGGCCAGGCCACCGCGCTGGCGGGTGAGCTCAGCAGGAAGGGGTTGTGCAATGCACATGCTTAGGCCACATGTAAGTCGGCTCGAGAGCTGGAGCTGCCCTGTTGCTGCCCCCTCTTGTGCTGCCTCATGGCCTGGGCAGTCACTCTGCTGCTCGGCCCCAAGCCCTTTGGTGCAGCCGTGGTGGTGGGCCACTGCCGCTCGGTGGCGCGCAACGCCAGCGACAACGGCTGGGTGCACACGCTCGCCGCTGAGGTGGATTGCATGCGCGCCCAGTACGCCAGTGAGCGTTGGTGTGGTGGCCTGCATGTCGCCTGGAGGAAAAGGGTTGCTGTGGAGGGAAGGGTTGCTGTGAAGGGATGCTGGGCTGTGCACTCAGCGGGGCGTGCTGCCGTTTTGGCGCCCTCTGCCCCTTGTTGGCGCCCTCTGCTCCATGCCCGCACCCTGCGCAGCTCGCCATCCTGGCTGGCTGCCTCCTGGCCATGAGCTCCTATCCTTTTGCCGCTGCAGTCTGGGCCTCGCTGTCGCCGCCCACCCTGCCTGAGCGCATCTTTGACCTTCTGATCACTCTCAACCTGCTGACCCAGGTGGGTTGGGGGTGATTATGCGGCAACCTAATTATGCGGCTGGGCCAGGACAGCCGTGGTTTGGGGAAGCGCACATGAACCAGGGCTGGCGGCGAGGGCGGGGAGGCTGGGTGGACAAGGCGGCCGCTCCGCGCCCGTCCAACGTACTCTGCACCGCCCCTCCCCTGCACCTGTGCAGTGCTGCATCGTTTACCTGTTTGCGCCCTCAATCATCCATGTGAGAGCTGTGCCTACAATAGCAAGGTGCTGCTGCCGCTGCTGTTGCTACTCGTGGGTGGTTGCCACAGCTGCCGCCGCCGCACGGCTTGCCTGCCCCAATGCTCTCCAGCATGCGCGACGCATTGCTGCACGCCACTCTACCTGCTGATCAATTCTCAATTTGTGCAGGCCTACCAGGTGTTCCGCGCCGAGGAGGACATGTTCTGGTGAGAGCTGTGCTGTTGTTAAATTTACATGTAACTATCCAAGGGTAGCTGCCCGGCTGCCCAGACAGCTTGGTTCGGCATGTGTGCTTGGCTTGGCTTGGTGGAGTCGGCTGGACCTGGGAACGACTTGCCTCGAGGCAGAGATTTGCCACTGTGGAGGCACCCCTCGCCACCCTCTGTCCCTCTGCTGCCTGCCCTCGTGTGGCTGCCGCAGGCTGGGCACCATGCTCAACATGCTCCCCAAGCCCGGCCGCCTGCCTACCTGGGAGCGCGTCAAGGCACCTGGGCTGGCGCGCGCCTTCTACGCCCTGCCGCCTGATGCCACCTTCAAGTGAGGGTGGGGAGAGGGCGGAGGTGGGGGGTGGCACGCGACTCAGGCCCATCCTGCTGAGCAGGTTGGCTGGGCTCCTCAGCAGGTGGCTGCACGTGCACGACAGTGCCATTCTGATGAGCTTGGCTGGGTCCCACGTCAGCAGCAGGCTGCCGCCCCCTCCCTCAGTGCTGTGCTGCGCTACATGATGGCGGACACGGCCAGCATGCGCAGCATCACTCGTTGAGCTGAACCACTGCGTGTCTGCCGTTCCGTGTTCTAACAGGGATGTGCTGCGCCGCATGATGGCGGATCAGGCCAGCATGCGCAGCATCAACCGCCAGCTGGCTGGACTGCCGCCCGGCACCCTGAGCGATGCCGTGGCGTGCCGGCAGTTTGGTGGCTGAGCGAGCGGGCAGCAGCAGCGGCAGTGTGGCAGGCGCCGAATGAGCAGCAGTTTGCGGCTGCGGCAGTGTGGCGGGCGCCTCCTCTGAAACCCAGCCCTCTGGTTGTGCATGCACAGATGCTACATGGGGCAGTAGATGAGTTTGTGCGAGCTGCTGGACCACTTGTGAATAATGATGAAAGCTGCCGGCTCACAGCGTGATGCGGCTGGTGGTGGGAGGGAGGCTCGGGAGGGTGGCGCCCGGCAGCATTCTTGAGCTGCCGCCAGCAGCGGGCCAGCACGCGAACAAGAAAGTCCCAACACCTTTTTTTTTCTAAAACGCGATCTGAGGCGAGGAGCAGCAGCGTGTAAGCGCAATTCCCTGCTAGCCAGGCGGCTCGCTGGTGTATAGAGGCTGGGAGCGGCGGGGCCGCCAATCAAAGGTAAGAAACAGTGCGGACTGTGACGTGGCAGGGCAACAACGAGTGGTGGTGGCTACGCGGCCGAGCAGGTGCAAAGGGGGACAGGAAGCCCGCAGGTGCAACTGGATCAACGGGTGTGGGCCACGCATTGCCTGCTGCCTCAGTTGATCTCTCATTACGTCTGCTCCTCACGCTGCTGCTGCTGCTGCTGCTGCTGCTGCTGTTGTCGCCGGCGGCGCTCCTCTGCCCGCTCTTGCGCTTGGCGCTGCCTTGCGCGAGCCTGTGCCAATCGGGCCTCCAGCTGAGCTGCCGCCTCCCGAGCGGATGCTAGCTCCTGCTCAAGCTGTGCTGCCTCCCGCTCTGCTGCCGCTGCCTCCTGCTCCGCTGCCGCCACCTCCTGCTCTGCTGCCGCTGCCTCCTGCTCCGCTGCCGCCGCCTCCTGCTCTGCTGCCGCTGCCTCCTGCTCCGCTGCCGCCGCCTCCTGCTCTGCTGCCGCTGCAACCTCATCGCCAGCCGGCGCCCGGTCAGCCGCGCCCAGTACGGCAGCGTCACAGCAGGCGCTGGGTGGCACGGGCTGGCTGCCGTACAGGGCTTCGACTAGCTCGTGGTAACTGTCTGCATCCTGCATCGCCTCCATGAAGCGCTCCCGGTACATGGCCTGCAGTTGGGTCACAGGAAGCCAGCCGGGGAGTAGGTAGTAATTACATCCAGTCAGCAGTCAGCAGCATGGTGGGTTGCGCCGGTCAACTCCACTGGTCCCCGCCGCCCAGCTGCTGCACCGTAACCCACCCTTTGCCTGCGGAGCCGTCTGTGCTGCCTGTTTCAGTGGTCGATGCTGGGCGGCAGCTCGTGTGGCACGCCAGCAGGCAGGTGCAGCTCCAACCGCGGCGGGAGCGCCGGTGGGGGAGGCCTCCCCTCCTGCAGCGCCTGCAGGCGCACGGTGCTCTGCCGCGCGCAGGCCTCGTGCAGGTTGGCCCTGGCCTGGAGGGAGGCCAGCATGCGGGGCAGCACGCGCTGACTGGCTTGGCGTGGCAGGCGGCCAGGTGTCGCGTCCACACCTCCATGCCGTCTCGCCACGCCTGCGCTTCGGCCTGCAGGCATGCAGCGGGAACTGCAGCGGCGCGTGGGTAGCAGGGCAGCAGTGGGAGCCGCAGCAGCGGGTGGGTAGCAGGGCAGCATGCTGCAGCAGCGGCATGCCCGTGGCAGGGTGCGGCAGGGTGCGGCAGCCCAGCATGGGAGGCGCAGGCTGCCCGTGTGCGCGCACCTGGTGGTACTCGCCCCTCAGCCTCGCATTGCGTTTGGCCTCCTCCACCATCCACGCCACGTCCCTCTGCGCTGGCGGCTTGGCCAGTTCATCAATTAGCAGCTTGCAAGAGCGCATGTAGAGGTCGCGGTGCGCGGGCGTGCCGGGGGCGGGCTCGATGCCCAACATCTCCGCCAGTGCTGCCAGCGCCTCCTGCAGCATCCATGCCATTGAGGCTCCAGCCGCAAGGGCGGCGCCGGCACAAGGAGATGAGAGGTCCTGCACATGGGGCAGCGTCAGCAGCAGCGGTGGGGCGGCGGCGTGAGCGGCGGCTGCGCCTGCGCCCGCAGGGCGCTGCTGCCCGTCATGCCTGCTCCCGAGAGCCGGCACTGGCTGCGATGCACCTCCTGCAGCCGCGTCGTGAGGCCCCCCAACATTGCGGGAGGCACCTGCGTCACCGCGGGGCGATGCCAAGCGACAGCAGCACTGGACTGCTTGAATTACTGCTGCTGCGATTGCTGCGCGCAGCCACATCGCTCCCAGCCACATCGCACCCGCCGCCGCCGCCGCTGCCCCACGATGGCCCGAGTGGCACCACTGCTGTCGACGATGACACCCTTGCAACCCACACCAGCCACGCAGTTGCACAGTGCAGTCTGGCAGTATGGTACGTGGCACTGGTGTTGCTCCAGGTGTGAGCGGCAAATGGCATGGGGCCCCAGCCAAAGCCGGTAAAGAGCTGGCCAGCGGCCGTCGCCGGCGTCGTACTCAGCCTGCCGGGCACCGCATTCGCTGGCGCTGAAGATATTCTGGTCGGGCTGACGGCTTGGCGGTAGGTTGGCTGCGATTCGACTCCTCCCAGTAAGCTTTGGGGTGACAGGTGGCAAGCGGCAGCGGCTGCGCCGCCCACTGGCGCGGTCGACACGCCGCTGATCCCGCATCAAGTGTGGATGGGGCAGGCGCAGCTGCTGGCTCGCCACAGAACATGCTGTGTTTGCAGGCATCCTCCAAACTCGGCACCCCTCCTCCTGCGCCCACCACAGTCGTGTTCACCGATGTAGCGGCGCTGGCCAGCTGGGTCCACACCGCTGTAAAGTGGCTGGTCAGCGCAGACGATGCAGGCCGGTTCGCGCCGGCGGTGAAGCTGCCCTGAAGCATTAGCTCCTGAAGTCGGGTCTTCACAAAGCCCAGAACCGCTTGCCTTCAACAGCTTGAGTTACCGCTCTGCTGCTCTTCGGTGCTCAAGACTCGATCCATTCGGTTGGACTGTGCATACCTTTGCACACCTTCTTCAAATGCTTCATCCACACCACTTCATTCGTTCTGAATATATTACTGTAGAATCTCTGCTGAATGTAGCGTAAGTAAAGGCTGGACCTGGCATTGTGCATGCAGCGGCAGCGGCGACGGCAGCCCTGCTGCGGGCGCTGGGGCGGTGGCTCTCAGCGTCTCGATCAGCGCGATCGGCGGTTGCTGATCACTCTTCTGGACCCCAAGATTTTGTCTGTGCGCCTCACAGGACCAGCCGCTGCCCCGACGGTCCTTCACAATGCGCACGGCCGCCGCTGTGGGCTCCCGGCTGCAGCTAGGGCCCGCATCGCTCTGCACAAGCACGTCTCAAGCAGCTGCGCTACCCAGCATCTGCCGCCGCGGCCTGGCGCCCCGCGCAACGCGACCGCCGGCGGCGGCGCTGCTGCCGTCCGCCACGCCACCCCAGCGAGCCGTGCTGCTGCATGCAGCACCTTTGGAGATCGCCGTCGCTGGCGAGCCGATTTTCGAGGCCACAGGAGTCCCTTTGGTGGATGAGCTGATGGCCATGCGCAGCCTGGATGCGGCTGCGCAGCACGCGCTGCAGCGGGCGGCGCTGGTAACGGTCGGCGCGCTGGTTGGCACGCTGCTGCTGCGAGCCATCGACCGTTACTTTGGGCGGCGCATCGAGAAGAAGGGCGGCCACTTCAACGCGCTGACGGCAGCAGTGGCCTCTGCATTCAAGCCCTGCCAGGTCAGCTGGGCGGTGGGCTGGTGCCTGCTGCTCGACGCTGCGGTACTGGAGGATTCCACCCTGCCTGCCGCCTGCCGCTGCTCATGCTCGGCCTGGCTCGAGGCCCCTCTGTGCCCCCAGGTTGGGCGGTACCACACGGCTTTACCGCGCTGCTGCTCACCGTTTTCTGCAGGTGCTGCTACCTTACTACGCGGGTGCCTACATCTTCACCCTGTGCTCGGCCCTGGCTCAGGTGGGAGGGTGCTCAGTCAACTCCGGGCGAGGGGGCGGGTAACACTTTTGCTGTTAGCTTGCTGTGCGCCCTAACCCCTGCTCGCACATGCTGTGCACCTTAACCCCTGCGTGCACACGCGCCAGGCCTCGAGCAGCCTTATGCTCAAGTTATCATGCCTTGCCTTGATGCAGCTGCGCTTTGCATTTTCCTGCATGCAGGTGGCGGCAGTCAAAATGAAGAAGGGCGACTTCGCCGCGCTGTGCCGTGAGCCTCCTGTTTATTTGCACTTGTCGTCCCATCTCGCACCTGCCACTCCCTCTGGAGTGCACCCCACTGCTTCCTGTATTGCACCCCACTGCTTCTTGGGCAGCCTGCGGTTCGGCGCTGCTTCCATCTGCCTGGCTGCCTGCGCCGATGAGGGATCTGCGCACTCGAGCATCCACCATGCCATGCGCCGCTGCTGCACCCCCTGCGTGACCCCTGCAGGCGGCCGCGGCAGCGAGGTGCTGGATGCACTCAAGGTGTTCACACAGTTTGTTCAGGTCGGTTCCTGAAAAAGGTTGGTTGCCGGCCTGTGGGAACCTGGAGCCGCCTGCTTTATGCCTCGGGATGCATCAAGTGTGGAGGTGTCACTATTCCTGGTGGCTGCAGGACACGAGCAAGGCTGGGGCTCCTTGTCTGTGCCGCCTTGGCCCTGGCTGAGTTTAGTGATCATTCTTCTTCCACACATGAGCAGGACACGAGTGAGCTGGTGCTGATCATCTTTGCCGCCTGGGCGCTGGTGGAGTTCAAAAGCCGCGTGCTGCACTGGGTGGCCACCAACCTGCTCATGGCCTCAGAGTCGTGAGTGAGGTTTGGAGTCAGCGTTGCTGAAAGGGATGGTGCGAAGGCTTGCCCCGCGCTCTGCACCGGTGCCCACCAACCTGCTGATGGCCTCAACGTTCCTTTGGAATCGTGAGTTGGTCAGCAGGAAGAGTTTGGCCCGCCTCCCGTCACCCTACCATCAATCCGCCTCGTAGCGCAGCTGCCATGCACATGACTGCTCCAGCTTGCGCAACCCCATGCGTGCCGGGCCATGCTGTGCAGTGAGACGAGCGCTGCGCTGACCCTGCTGCGCCCGCTGAGTGGCGTGCTCAACTTCATGATCGGGCTGGGCGCAACGGCTGCCGCGTTTGGCGCGTATGGTGAGGCAGATGCTGTGCCCAGCACTTGCTGGTGGGGATTGGCGGTGCATGCAGCTGCGCAGTTGCATGGTTCCGCTTTGTGTGGCGGCCCCAGTGTTGTGCGCCTGCTATGTGCGGCAGTGGGGCTGCGGTGCTTGGGCGGTGGTGCGCTTTCCAGCTTGACCACCGCGCTTCGCACTCACTGCGCATGGCACCTAGCGCAGGCATCAACCTGGGGCCCGTCGTCGCTTCTGTGGGCGGCCTGGGAGTGGTGGTGGGCTTGGCCAGCCAGCGCCTGCTCATGAACGCCGCCTCCGCCATCGCCCTGGTGCGTGTGGGGATGCTCTGCCATGCTGTGTGTGAGCCTGGCCTCGCAGCCTTTCCTTACATGGTCTGGTTTGTGGGGTGGCCCCGCTGGGGTTTGCACATGCGGCAAGTTCGTTGGTGGGCCTGGCCTCACAGCACCGCTCCTGAATGGTCTCTGGTCCCGCTGTTGGTGCCATGCAGTACTCTGCCCGCCCGTTTGTGGTGGGTGACGAGGTGCACCTGCTGGCGGGTGGCTCGCCGGTGGTCCAAGTGAGCTTTGAAGTGTGGCAGCAGGGGCAGCGCCGGACACTTGTGTGCTCGTTGTGTTGCAGCAGGGGTAGCAGAGCTTCTCCATTCCATCCCTCCTCAGCGCTCCACCCCAGCCAGGAACTCTAGACGCATGCCTGCGCCCGCGCATGCATGCATGCCTCAACGGCTCCCTGCTTTGTTTGCACTATTGCGCAGGGCACGGTAGTGCAGATCGAGCCCATGCGGACCATCATCCACTCTGAGGACGGAGGGCTGGGTGAGCCCGTGTTACATACCCTGCCTAGTGGGCCCTATCGGACCAGGGCAGGGGGAGCTTCAGGGGCTCCAAGCCTGCTTGTGTCTGCTAGCCCCCAGCACTCAAGACGCTGGGGCAGGAGCAGATCGCGATTTCAGGCCAGGCAGCCAGGAGGCTTGCAAGATCAGACACCTGCCACTTTACTGGCTAGATTGCCAGCCAACACAGCCAACGGCTAGCCCCCCACACCCCCGCACCCCGCCCCTTGGCGCAGTGTACGTGCAAAACGCGGATGTGCAGGTGCGGTCGCCTGGATGCTGCCCGTGCTGCCATGTCTGCCGTTGGCACCTCTGCCGCCCACGGCTCGCGGTGTCGCTCACGGATTGCCGCCTCCACTGCCTACCTACATTGCTAACTTCCAGATAACCCCCGCTGCTGCATTCGAATAGAGATCCTTCCCCATTTGCTGCAGAACTACATCATCAAAAACATGACCCAAGGGCGGGCGCTGCAGGCGGCCAGCGCCGCCAACACAAACCCCAGCGAGGCGGCAGAAATGGCGGCGGACCTGCTGGAGTGAAACAACGACAACTCGGAGCAGCATTGAAATCAGGTGCTGCTGCCAGCACCGCGCCCAGCCAGGCAGCGGCAGCGGCAGCTTAGCTGCTGGAGTGAACCGCCTGCGCCATCACGGGCAGCCCGGATTTCGCATGTTGTAGATGCCATTGAGATGCGCTGCATAATGTACCTGTTTACCTGATTTCCGCAATCCCCTGCCTGTACATGATCTGTACTCCGATGCTTGAAGTACTGCATGCCACTGCGCTCCAGCCCACTACTGCCTTTGATTGTTTCGCATGCCGCACGCATTTGCACAGCATTGAACGCAGGCCTGGTCACGCGTCGTTGATGTTGCCGGTCGCATTGAGTCCACACCTTGCAAGAAGTTCATTTCCGCAGCAGAAGAGTGCACACACCACGGCAAGGATGCAAAAGATTGCCTGACGAGGTGCCCCGGCAGAGGATGCCCCGCCGCTGCCGTCACGCTGTGCACACATGGGCCGCCTCGGGATCGCGCCCACCCGCTGGCTGGCTGCATGATCCGCGCGTCGCATGCTTGCATAGCTTGCCCGCGAAGCCTCGCGCTCTATCCTGCTGCACACGCCCAAGCCTGCTCCCGACCCGCACCGTCAGGCGCCCGCATGCCTCCCAAACGCGTGGACTGGGCCGCAGAGGCGGCGGAAATGGCCCGCTCGACTCGCGGCGACATGCGCGCTCCTGGCGGCCCAGTGAGCGACAGCACCGCCGCTGTTACCGCGCTGCGCCGCCGCCTGCGCCTGTTTTGGCACCATCACGAGCAGGATTTCACCAAATGGTGGCGGGAGCTGTCACATGAGGACAAGGTGAGGGCTTCAGATAGGTTGGAAGGGCGACACTGATGTATTGGGAGCTGCAGCGGCGGCAGTGCGGTGGGCTAGCTGGTGGAGAGGGGTGGCTCTTGCCCCCAGAGCCCGGCTGGGTGCTGGCACTTGGGAGCAGGTAGAGCCTTGCTTGCATAACAAGCTGCTACATACCTTCTAAAACACTGTCCTGCAGGTCAACTTCCTGAAGGCCACCGTGCCAGCCCTGCCGCCCGCCCGGGGGGTGTTGGAGGTCGAGGTAAGGGGGAGAACGAGGAGGGATGGGAAGGCAGCCAGCCCACCATGCCCCTGTGACCTTTCCTGCCCACCCATTGGCTCATCCTCTCTCACCAGGCGGCTGCAAACACGCAAAATTTGGCTGGTATGGCGATGCTGCTGCCCAGACCAATGCTGCGGACCCTCCATCCGTGCAGGTGGCTGGGAAGAAGGAGGATGTGAGCGGCATGGCGCTGATGATTACGGAGTAAACCTTGTGTGCCTCCTTCCAAGTGCAGGTGGCTGGGAAGAAGGAGGGTGTGAGCGGCATGGCGCTGATGATTCCGGAGTAAACCTTGTGTGCCTCCTTCCAAGTGCAGGTGGCTGGGAAGAAGGAGGATGTGAGCGGCATGGCGCTCATTGTTCCGGAACTGAATGCGTCCGACCTGACGGAGCAGGGCGGCGCTCGCGAGCTGCTGCGCCAATTTGCTGAGGTGCGCTTCAACCACTGCATAGGCTGCAAATAATTGAACTGGCTGACTTCCCCTTTCGATTGGCAGCTGCTGCGCTGGTTTGCCGAGGCGAGTTATGAATGATTCACCAGTGTGGGTTGGGTCTCAGAGGCAGCCCACCATGGAAGCGCTGCATCGGTCTGCAGGGGGCAACTCGGTGGCAGGGCAACGGCAGGGCAGTGGCATGGGCTACCTTTGCTGCGAGCAATGATGGCCACACACACATCTGTGTTGGGCGGCCGCCCCTCCCCTCATGCACCGCAGCGCGCACAGCAGGTGGCCATGGCAGAGCAGCAGGTGGCGGAGGGGCAGCCCTGCCTCATTCACGACGACCTGGATGAGCGGGATGCAGCCTGGGCGGAGCATTTGCTCAAGGTAAGGTTAGCCGCTGGTTTTATTTGTTGGGCCACCAAACGATGCACGATCCAGTCGGATGAGCGGGATGCAGCCGTGGCGGAGAATCTGCTCAAGGTGGGTGTGGCATCTGCTTGGTATCAGCGTCCTGGCCAAGCATACCAGCTGGGCGAGTGGAGAGAGAGAGATGCCGCATGCCCTGCCTGCTACCGCCACCACGCCGCTCACAATCACCGAATCCGCGTACACCCTCGCACCTCCCCTCCCCATCCCCCACAGTCTGGTGTGGTGCGGCCGCCGCCCGGCAGCCCCCGGCCCGGCAGCTTTGTGGTGCTAGCTGGGGAGCACATGGGGCGCACCTTTGAGGCCACCCCCGGCCAGGAGCGGGTGGTGGCAGATGCGCGCCGGAAGATGGGTCGGGGGGTGATGGACGCTCACGTGTTTGCCATCATGCGCCTGCGGCAGTCGCACCTGCTCTCGGCGCTGCTGGCGCTGAGCGACCGCTATATGATGGATGTGCTGGGCAAAGAAGGCAAGGGTCCAGGTGGATTTGTGGCTTCAACTTCACTTGTTGTGGTGGTCCTGGCTGCTGGTTGAATAAGCTTGAGAGCGTGTGTTTGTGTGCGTGGAGCGACCTCTACAGGGCGGATGTGCTGGGCAAGGAAGGTGGGCTGCTGCTGCTCCCAAGCGCCATGCTGAGCTGGGAAAGAGCGGCGCTGGCGGGGTTCCCTGGCTGAGGAGGGTGGGCATGCGGTAGTGGCTCGCCTGACAGCCCCTGCAAATGAAGCGCTGCTAATCAGCGCATGCAGGTGCACGTGCAGCCTGCCGGCGCCGGGCTGTGCAACTGTGCCTGGCTGCCCCTATTCATAGAATAAACAGGACTAATATATTATCCACTCATTTGCAGTCCGGGCGCGCAGCCTGCGGGCGCTGGGCTGCGGCACCTGCGGCGCGCTGCAGAGGCCAGACGGCAAAGAGCTGCAGTTCTGCCCCTGTGGCTGGGCCTGCTACTGCGGGTGGGTGGTGGTGGTGGCAGGCAGGGATGTGGCAGGCAGGAGCGTGGCAGGCACCCTTGCTACTTTTCAAGGTGTCACATGCACTCCGGCTTGAGGCTAAGCAGCTGCCCGGTCAGCTGCGCCTACACCTAATGCGGTCGGGAGCTTGCATGGCAGGGCTTGTTCGGCGGTGCAGATCGCTGGCTGGCTTGGGCCCCTTGACACGGCGAGTGCCTATCCACTGTGGCTGCGTACCTGCATTGCAGCCGAGAATGCCAAGTGTGCGCGTACCCGGCTCACAAGGCGGGAGTGCAAGCGGCTGCGGGCGGCAGCTGCAGCAGCTGCTGCTGCAGCAGAGAAAGAAGACGAGGCAAGCGGTGGCGGCGCAAGTGGCAGCGGCAGCGTCGAGCTAAAACAGCAACCCAGCTAACCCTAACTTGGGAGACATGCACACATCATTCGTTTGTTTACAAATGCTACCAACGAATTGCCGAAGGATTTGTTTGGGGCTAAGCTCGAGAGGTATACGTAAAAGGCGCTGCGCAGATGACAGGGCACGGCACGCAGCTTGGCAGGAGGACATGGCCAGAGGTACAGAGGCACCGCATAAACAGGACAGTGGCGTGCAACAATCAGACACTTACAACAGGAGCAACAACAACAAAAAAAAACAGCTCGCCGTCACCACTCGCAATCGTCCTCCAGGTCCGCCGACACTTCAGCTGCAGCCGCAAGCTCCACAGCCACATGTGCCGCCACTCGCTTCGCCTCCTCTGCCGCCGCCTGCCGCGCCGCCTGCACCACCGCCAGCAGCTCCTCTTCGCTTTGGGCAGGAGGCTCCCGCCGCAGCAGCACGCCGCCGTTCTGCGGGCGTGGTGAGGAGTGGGCACTTGGTGGGGTGATGGGCTTGGTAACTCCCCGAGCCTCAACACAGGCCAAAGAGGCACAAAATCTGCAGCTCAAACTGCATGCCGGTTTGCCTACGCCAAGCTGATCATCATGGTATGCTACTTACCCATCTGGCACTCGGGCGGCAGGTTTTTGAGGTACCATAAGTGCCCTGCCGAGCGCCCTTCCAGACTCCAGCAAACGCCGGCATTGCGTCAACCCACCTGGCACTCGGGCGGCAGGTTTTTGAGGTACCACGGGTGCCGCTGTATGGCCTCCATGCTGATGCGCTGCTGCGGGTCGCGAATGAAGATGCGGCTCAGCAGGTCCAGGCAGTCGGCTGAGAGGCCCACTGAGGTGGGGAACCAGTACTGCAGCCGCATGATGCGCTGCACAGATGGTGACGAGGGCAGGCGGGCGGGCAAGTGAGCAGTCGGCTGAGAGGCCAACACAGGTGGTGGTGGGGAGGGGCCAGTACTGCAGCCGCATGATTCTCTGGGGGTGAGGAGAATGAGGGGGGTTGTACGATTGTACGAGTCACTGGGTGTTGAGCTGCACGGGTGGCTGGGCGAGGCTGCGGACACCAGACTTGCAGCGGGTCAGGATGGCGCCGGGATGGCCCTTCAGATGTGCACGTGCCACAGCCCACCTGGATCATGCGCTGGTTGCAGCTGGTGACGGTGACTTGCGTCGCCCCCCTCCACCCCTCCTGCCCAACAGCCCCCCCACCCAACTCGCCTGGATCATGCGCTGGTTGCAGCTGGGGTGCTCTGGGTCTTGGAAGGGCAGCGACCCCACCAGCATGGCATACAGGGCCACTCCCATGGACCACACATCTACGGGCGGGCCCTCGTACTGCGATCGAGTGAGGATTGGAAAGGAGTCGGGAGGCAGGCAGGTTGGGCACATGGGCATACGGGGCAACTCCAATGAACCACACACAT
>RRZL01000083.1:2022596-2034217 GCA_006782975.1 Chlorella sp. Dachan | reverse complement strand
GGGGGGGGCTCATGCTGCATTGATAAACACGTTGGTGTGAGTTTGCAGCAAGCCGGCAAGCTGTGCCGACCCAAAGCCAGCAGCCAGCCCCCGGCTCCACCTCGCACCTGCTGCGGGGGCGATGCGCCCACCCGCCGCCAGCAGCAAGCCCCAGCTGCCCGCATCAAGACTGTGCCCATCAATGCATCGTGGGCAACCCACACACAAGCAGCAGCTGAGCCCAGGCCTGCACACACCTCTTTGCCGGTTAGGACCTCTGGAGCAACATAGGCTGGAGTGCCGCACAGCGTGTGCGGCTTGCTGTTGCGCGCGCTGTCCTGCACAGTGGGGCAGGGTGGGGAGGGGGGTTGGCATCGAGCGGCCGCAGCTGAACAGCAGCAGTGAGCACCGCCCCAGCTCAGCAGCAGCTGCCGCCAGGTGCGCTGCGGGCACATTCAAGCAGGCAGCAGCGGCACTGTTGTAACGGAGTGGCACCGCCAGCGTGGCAAACAGCCAAACAGCGTGGGTTACTTGCCTTGCTGTAGCCAAAATCGCACAACTTCAGGCGCAGTGAGCCCGCCTGCTCCAGCAGCGTGTTTTCCAGCTTGATGTCTCGATGGTACACCGCCTGTTGGGTTCCAGAAAGAAAGGCAGGAAGGAAGAGTGCGCCTTGGGTGTGGATTGAGGGGGCCAGCTGGGTAGTGAGCCCAGGGCGCACCAGCCAGCCATCGTGTTGGGTTCCAGATGGGCGTGTGCTCATACCACAGCACGTATGCCAGCAGGTGAAAACACCACCGCAGCGCAAATGTGCACCCCTCCTTCCCGCACCTTGCTATGGCACCAGGCCGCCGCGCACACGAGCTGCTGGAAGACAACCCTTGCTTCGTCCTCCGTTAGCCGCTTGTAGCGAGACACGAGGTCAAACAGGTCGCCGCCGCTGCTCAGAGGCAGGGATTGGGAGAGCAGGAGCAGGGTGGGTGAAACCGACGTGCAAGTGTGGCGGGGTGCATGCATGGCAGTTGGCCGCAAACTAGGTTTAAGTGGCACAAGCTGCGGGAGCAAAAGATTCGCCCTCTGCCCATGCAGCAGCAGCAGCGGCACCCAGCAGCAGCAGGGTGCCCTGGCATACCTCCACCCACCCTCCGCCCATGCAGCAGCAGCGGCAGAGGCAGGGTGCCCACCTGTTCATCCACCCCCTGCCCATGCAGCAGCAGCAGCAACTGCCCACCTGGCATACTCCATTGCAATGCCCAGGTGCGTGGAAGTGAGGAACGCCTCCCTGAACTGCACCACCTTCTGGTGCCCCGACAGCTTGCGGTGGTTGAGCAATTCGCGCTCGACGCGCGTGTCCACCTGCAGGAGAGCAGCAGCATTCAGCAACGGGTCATCAGCAGCCACACTGAAACGGCAATTAATGAAGGCTTGCGGCGGTTGAGCAGCTCGCGCTCGACGCGCGTGTCCACCTGCAGGAGAGCAGGCAGGCATGGGCAATGTGTTGGCCAATCAGACACTCACACAAACAGCCGGCAGGCTTGGTGCTTCATCTTCAAACCCAGCTCCTGTCGCCGCCCCGTACCAAACTCCCGCCCCGTGTATCACACCAGCAGCTGCGACGCACGCCGCAGAGCAGGATGTGCTTGACAGCCACCCGCTTCACGTTCTATTCTGAGGCCGCGTGTCACTGCCCCGCCCGTACCACACCCCCTCACGATTTGTCACAAAAAAGCGGCGCAGCAGCAGCTGCGACTCACGTCACAGAGCAGGATGTACTTGACAGCTACACGTCTATGCCCCGTACCACACCCCTCACGAGTTGTCACAAAAAAAACGGCACAGCGGCAGCTACGACTCACGTCATAGAGCGGGATGTACTTGACAGCCACCAGCTCGCCGCTGCGCCTGTCCCTGACCAGGACCGCGGTTCCAAAGGAGCCGATGCCCAGGTCCCGGACCTGCTTTTTAACGAGATGGGGGACCATGGGGGACCAGCTGAGTTGGCCGGGGGAGTGGTGGGTGCATCAAGGAAAGTGCATCACGGGTGCCCCTGGCGAGCTGCCACTCAGCCGTGCAGTTAACCTGGGTGTGCACGCAGTCACAGGAGCGCGGCCTTGGCAGCAAAGTGCAGCTCGGCCCCTCCCGCTCCGCTGCCGTGTGCACGCAACGCAGGGTCGGCAAGGCCCGCGCCCTCAGCCAGGCACCGACCTGTTCGTAGTTTGCGCCAATGTCCCTCATAGGGGACGGCATGGCCGCGAGCCCTCCTGACAGCGCAGCTGTTATCACAGCCGGGCAGTGCAGAGGCAGTGCAGCAGCAGTGAGGCAGCGCCGCGCCCATGAAGCGGTGGCAGCGGCGGCGGCGGGAACAGCGGCGGCAACAACGGGCTTCACCGTTCGGCCACGGCTAAAGCGACACAATTGCAACGTTGCCCACGCACCTGGGAGCTGCTCAAGCGGGCGGAAAGCTCCTCTGGTGGGCTCGCGACTGCTGGGCTGGAAGCCGCGGCGGTGGTTTGATGAGCGATCGTAGCTCCTCAGGTAGCAATGGCCCGATAACAACAGCCAAAGACAGCCAAGGAGCCCACAAGCGCGGTCGGGGGTTTGGGCCCGCTCAGCAACGAGGCCTGCGCTCAGGTTTCAGCCCAGCTTTGAGGACGACAGTTGATCCATGGTGCTTTGCCGATCGCAGCCAGCTCTGCAGGCTCCTGCTGGGCCTGCTCCGCCGCCTTGGCGCTACCGCCGTCGCGCCCGACCGCAGCTGCTGGTTTACATCTGCAAAGCTACTACAACTCTGCTTTGTGCATTCACTTGCATAGGAAAATGCACATGGATTCACACATTCTGCCGAACCAACTGCATTGAAAACCGCCACGGCCTGGCGGGCCGCTCGGCCGCTCAAACGCACTGGCTTGCTTCAACTGCGGCCGATGCACCCTTAGCCGCCCCTCAAGCTGGCGCGGCCTGCCGCAGCCGCCGGCACTCGTGCTTGTGCCCAGCGTCCCAATGAGCCTTTTGGCAGGCGCGGTTACAGTAGGACACCTGCTTTCCATTGGGGGCGAAGTGTTCAAATCAGAAACCAAATCCACTCGCGGTCAGCAGAACCAGGCTTGCCACAGCAAGCGTTGCTCGGCCGCCTGAGAGGATGCAGCCGTGCTGAACAGCCACACCAACATGTGCAGAGTCCCCACCTGCTTGCAGCCGGCGCATCGAAACAGCTTGCCTCCCGGCGCCTTTGCCATGCCACAGGCCGCGCAGCGCTTGGCCCCTGGCTGGGCTGCTGCCGCCCCAGCTGCCGCCCTGCCAGCGGCACCAGCAGGGCTGGCAGACTTGTATGCCACCTGGGCGCCGGCCCAGCTAAGGGCTTCCGCATCACCAGGGAAGGCAGCCAGCGCTTCTTTCACTGCCTGTCGTACCGCCTTGTTGCAGCTCCACCTCAGGTTAGTGAGCACCGCGCAGCCGCCCACGCCTGCAATGGCTGCCTGCTCCTCCTCGCCCTGCCGCGCCAGCCTGCCCAGCAGGCGCGCAGCAGAGGCCTGCACGTCCTCCTCGCAGCTGTCGCAGAGGCACCACATGAGTGCCATTGCTAGCTGGCGAGTGGTGGCTGGACAGATGGTGGGCTGCCCCAACAGGGCTGTGAGCGCAGCAGACACCTGCGCAGCCAGCTCGGTGTCGGCTGGGCTGGCACGCCAGCGCCGCACCAGGGCTGGCAGGTCAACAGCTGCCGCGGCTGTTGGCGGCTCGGCCTCGGCCATGGCTGCACTGCGGTGGTGTGAAGAGGGTGGCCTGTTGGCGGGGCATGAAGGGCAAGGGGCACGCGCGGTTGGGGGCAAGGTTGGTGACGGCAGCGGCGGCGGTGTGGGCGGCGGCTGGGGCGCAGTGTGCATCAGCAGCGGCAAGGGACCCCGCCAGGGGCCAGGCCGTGCTTGCCTGTCTCTGGGGGGGGCCTTGGACGGCCTGACGTGCCCACCAAGGCGGCCGGCCGTGCGAGCAAGGTCGCCAACCGGAGCTGGCAACCCACCCGTCAAGGCCAGGAGGAACAGCTCAACGCTGAGAAGCGATCAGGCCAACCAGATGTGCAGCCTGCGCAGGCCAAGCTCTCATGTCTGCCGGGCGCTGCTGCTGCCGCCGCCGCCACTGCCTCACAACCTGTTTGTCACATGTGCAGCAATTTCAAGCAGGTCAGGGCACAAAAGTTACATTCAGGGCTGTGCAGGGCAGTTGGAAGACGCACGCCGCCTGGCCCACTCATTCGCGGCGCTCACGCCTGCTGGGCGGCAGCAAGCGCCTCAAGCTGCTGCACCAGCCCGTTGCCGTCGGCCCCGGCATCGCCACCGCTAGCAGCAGCTGCCGCCTGCACCGCCGCCCTGGCAGGCTCGCTGCCCAGCAGGGCNCCCCCGAGCCGGCAGCCGCAGCCGCGGCGGCGCAGGCCTGCAGGCCCGGCAGCA
The DNA here is from genome assembly GCA_006782975.1 of Chlorella sp. Dachan. NCBI lineage: Eukaryota > Viridiplantae > Chlorophyta > Trebouxiophyceae > Chlorellales > Chlorellaceae > Chlorella > Chlorella sp. Dachan. The sequence goes on along the minus strand of RRZL01000083.1, from coordinate 2,029,799 downwards.
GCTGCGGCTCCCGTGCCAGCTCGGCAAGGGAGGCGGCAGGGGGTGCACCGCGGGGCTGCCACACCTGCTGGGACGCCGACAGGCTGTTGTCTCCTGCCGCCTCTGCTTCGGCTGCCGCCAGCACATGCACCGCCGCCTCCAAGCACTGCAGGTAGGCGGTCCGGGTGGCGGACAGGGTGCCCGCTGCCGCCACGCCCGCCACCAGGGCGGTCAGCACGCCGGCGGGCATGCCGGCAACCAGGCGGGCCAGCACCGCTGGCTGGAAGGCGGCTGCAAAGCGCGGCTGCTGCTGGCTGTCGCCTGCTGAGCCTGCTGTGCCCGCTGCCGCCGCACCCTGGGGGGCATCCGCACCCTCAATGTGCACCAGCAGCTCACGCCAGAAGGGGTCGGTCGTGCCGCTCACGCTATCAGGCACAGCCAGGGGCCCAGGGGGAGCGCTGCTGCCGCGGCCGCCCGCCCCGCCGGCAGCCGCATCCTCTGCGCCGGCTGCCGTGGTGGTGACCAGTCGGCCGGGCACCTTGAGTTCGGAGGGAGGCGCGTTGGGGCGCAGGGCGAAGGGCACCGCGGGGGTGGCCATGGGTGCGTCCTGTGGGGATGGGAGGGGGCAGCAGGGGGCGGAACATTGGAGAGGGTGGGGAGGCTTTGTTGGGGTGGCGGCGCCGCAAACAGTAGGTGCTTTGTGATAAGTAGCACCCGCACCACACCCACCACCCTGAGGCATGCAACCACCCGTGAGCAGGCAGTTATTTGGACGCACCGTCTTAAAAAACCGCTCGATGCCCGCGGCACCCGTGGCGGGCTTAGCGGCCGCCGGTGTGGGCTCCACGCCACCCACTGCTGCTGCCGCCGCCGCTGCGGCGCCAGGGGTTGGCCCAGCCGCTGCTGCCGCCGCCCCGCCCTCTGGTGCGGCCCCCGCTGCCGCAGCAGTGCCGTTCAGCAGGGCCAGGCCGGACGGCTTGAGCGCCCAGCCCTTGGCAGCGCCCAGGTGCTCGGCATGTTCCTTCAAAGCCGCCTGCACCCAGGCCTTGGGCACTTTGCGGGTGGGGTGCGCCGCAATGAACTCATCCGTGATCTGCATCGGACAGGGTTGCAGGGGACAGCGGGGGGTTAAGGTGAGAATCCAGTTAGGGAGGCAGACAGCAGTGGGCAACCTGTGGGGCGGGTCGCAATGAACGCATCCGTGATCTGCGGGTGGCCAAGAGCCAGGGAGGAGGGATGGTGAGGTGTACGCACCGCATGCCACATCTGCTTGTGCAGGCTGAGCCGAACGCAGCCGCCGCCACCACCGCTGCAGTGTCTCTACGCTTCCCACAACCCCAGCTCACCTCGTTCTTCTTCTTGCGCGGTGCCTGCTGCACAAAGCGCATGAGCGCGGGCAGCAGGTCGTCTGGCCGCTCGCGTGGCCGCCCCGCAGAGGGCCGCCCTGCCGTGCCGCCTGCCGCCACTGCAAAAGTGAGGACAGGGGTGCGGTGGGCAGGCTTGAGACACGTTGACAGCAGCATGGGATCTACCAAGGGGCCCTGGGACCACCGTGAAGAAAGTTGTGGGGAGGGAGGCACTCGGAGGTTGAGGAACTGAGCATCAGCGAGCCGAGCAGCGCCATGGATGCGCTTCAACAGTACGTATGATGATGCGCCACATCCGCTCCCTTGAAAAACTGCGGTGCTCGCCTGCCGGGGACGTCTGCTTGCCGCCGGTGGCGGGCGCGCCTGCCGCTGCTCCAGCCGGCGCCTCTGCTGCCAGGTCCTCAGGCAGCCCCACCCGCACGCCCGGCAGCAGCACCTCGGCTGCCAGGGCTTGCAGCAGCGCCGGGTCACCCTGTGGGTGATCAAGTGGGGTGGCGGGAGGGGCACAGGGTTAAGGGAGTGCCTGGGTTGGCTGCTGGCTAGAGCAGCACCTCGACCGCCGGGGCGTGCAGCAGCGCTGGAACTCGCTGCAGAGTGTGAGGTTGAGGAGGCATGCAGCTGTACAAAGGTCCAGCTACTGGGGTGCCAACTTGCGATACAGGCAGGCTGCACTGCTCACTCTCCCCCAACCACTCACCCGGATGCACGAGCCGGCGGCCGGCTCGCTGCCGGCCGGCAGGCGGGAGATGATGAGCGGCTTGCCGCCGTTGACGGCCCGCTTCATCTGCAGCCGGGTGCAGAGTCAGGCGAGCAGCAGCGCTTAGTCAACAGGTCGCAGGCTCAGCCTCAGCCTCGCCTGCGCCCCCAGCTGCATGCGCAGCTGCTCCATACGCGCTGCTGAGCTGTCCCACGGGCATGCCAGCTGGCTCTGATCAACCAGCTAGCAGGCAAACAGACAACAACAAACTTGCCTGCACCTCCAGCTGCAGGCGCAGCCGCTCCACGCGCTGCGCACGCTCGCCGCCCCCAGCGCCCGCATCGCTCGCGGGTCCTGCGGCAGGAGTGTGGATCGGGCAGTGCACTGGGCTCAGCGGTAGGCAGAGACACGGGCGACTTGTCGGGTGGCCGTGCACGTGCAAGCAACAGCACCAGCAGCGTCCAGTGGCAGGCTGCAAGACAGTTGTACCTAAACCCAGCTCACTGATCTAGTTGTATACCACGCACCAGTCACGTCCACTTCCATCATCTCGCCATCGTCCTCGTCAAGCCCCTCCAACTGCACCCCCTCGTCAGCTGCACAACAAGGCAGATTGGGATGGGTGCATGCCCGGGCACCATGTTGGCAGGCGAACAGGGCAGCAGCTCTCCCCGGCAGTGCAAGCAACGGCATGCTGCGCACAAGGGGCGCCGCCTGCAGCTAGGCATGCATGTTCATGAGACTTAAAAAAACACACACCTGACAAGTAGCCGTCTGACACCATGAAGCTGTCTGCCGCATCGTCATCTCCGCCCATCGCCTCGCTCTCCTCCTCCCGGTCGTCACCAGACAGGGAGGAGCCTGCACGGAGATGAGCCAGGTGTCGGTTGGTCGTGGGCGGGGCTAGAACGCGATGGCACTGGCTGGTTGGCATGAACACAGTGGCACAAGTTCCCCGGAGGCACAGGACTCTTGCTGTTCAGGCATACGACTCTCGCTGTTCAGGCGAAAGACTCTCGCTGAACATGACAGGGAACCTCTCCACGCTGGCTTTGATGCGCACTGCAACAGGTCAAAGCGCACCCTCCGGCTCCTCCTCCCAGTCCAGGTCGGACATGACCTCGTAGTCCAGCGCCTCGTCCTTGGCAAACGGCCGGCGGGGGCCCACAGTGGGGCTGCAGTGTGGGAGCCGTGTGGGAGGGGGGGGGGGNNNNGCGGGGGGGGGGGGGGGGGGGACTTGTGAGCGGCATGGGAGGCTGCTGCAGAGGAGAACCGCTGGAGACCTCCGCTGGGCTGGTGGCGCCCAAACAGCCACCCTCGCCTGGGCTTGCGGGACCCAAAGAGGGGCGGGCGCTGGGCGTCACAAGAAAATGAAGCCGGCTGTCTCTACTAGCCAATCATCATCACCAACAACCACCCCCACCTGGGCTTGCAGGAGCCGTAGAAGGGCGGGCGCTTCGAGTCGGCAGGGCACCACACAAATTTGCGGCGCCAGGTGCGGATGGCGCTGCGCTCCAGCCCGCTGTCCTGCAGCAGCGCAACAAGCGCGGCAGGAGGCAGGTTGGTCAGGAGGGGTGATTCGCGAGGAGAACCACACAATCGTGCGGCGCCAGGTGCGGGTGGCGCTGCGCTCCAGCCGGCTGTCCTGCAGCAGCGCAAGAACGCCAGACAGGGGCACGAACCCGCAAACACCCATGCAGAGCGGAGCGGCAAGATCGCAGAGCATCCCCTTGGTGCAGCAGCGCAGCGGCAGTGCCGGCTGCAACCCAACCAACGACACAGCACGCACCAGCATTGCCTGCAAGCGCTCTGCCGCCCGCTTCTCGGCGCCGCTCCTGCGCGCCCAGCTGGGTGGCAGCCCCAGCAGGCGCGGCTGCACAACCGGGTTTGGGGGCAGAAGGCGAGGAACTGCAGTCAGCAGGCGGGCAAGAAAGGCACAGAAACAGCCAGCTGGAGGCACGCCCAGCGGACGGGGCTGCATGGAGCGCCAACGCAACGCCGTTTGGTTTCAAGCCCAGGAAGAAAGAAGCAAGTGCGCCAGCCGGTGCAGTCCCCCAAAGAATCATACCAGCCACACGCGCGCAGCTACCTGCGCCGCCGCCTGCCGCCGCCGCCCCTTCATGCTGCTGAGCAGCGCCTGCCACTCCGCCTGTGCCTGCTCAAATGAGGGCGGCGGGGCCGCCGCCGCTGCATCCATCTCGGCCGCGCGGCAGGGCTGGGTTGGTTGGCTGCAGAGCAGGCGAGCACGGGGAGAAGGACAGAGGGCAGGCAGGGGTGTGAGCAATCGGCCCTCAACCCATCACAACCTCGGGGTACTATGCACAGGCTTGCATACTTCATCCCTGCACCCATCCAGCAATTGGGTCGCGTGCCATGTCACGCTTTGACAGCGGCCTTGCACAGCACGCCTCCCAAACAGCATGGCCACCGCCCATCTTCCATCCCCCACCCACCTGACCACATTGGTGCTGTCCTTTGGGAACAGCTCAGCATAGCCCTTCTCCCGCTTGCCGGTCGCCTCGGCGCCGCTGGCCGCTGGCTGCTGGCTGGCCGCGCCGCCCTGGCTGGGCTGCTGGCTGGCGGTAGCGCCGTGGGAGGGGGTGGGCTGCGAGGCTCCAGGCTTGGCGGCGGAGCCGGGTGCGCCGCCGGGCTTGGCCTGCATCAAGGAAGGGGCGGAACAGCTAGCACAGTGAGGCAGCTGGTACACACACGCGGCACTGCCGCAGCGCTGCCCAGCCCAGCTGCTCATGAGCGGCGCGCATATTGACGGGTTACAACCAACTGTACTCGCGTGCCAGAAGGGCTAAAACCAAATTGCACTCGCATGCAAAAGGGTTATGCACCAGCTGCACTCGCCTGGAAGAAGGACATGAACTTGGCGGAGCTCTTCTGCAGCGCCTGGCTGTCCCTGAACCCAGTCTTCTTCACCGCCTTGGCCGCCTGCACAGATTGTTGGATGGAGAGTTGGCGACACGAGCTGCAACTAACGCCTTTGCCAGGCAGGCTGTCCTTGAACCCCGCCTTCTCCGCCAGCTTGGCGGCCTGCGAGAATTTCGGCAAAATTCGGGCAAAAATCAAGCAACCAAAGTGGTGCATGCTGCGGTTAGGAGAGCTAGTGTGCCTGTGTGCACACTTTCCCACACATGCGCCGGCAGAGTTGAGTAGCACGTTGAGTAGCAGCTCCATCGGTTGATGCTGCCGTATGCCCTCACCTCAGCCTCCCGCTGCTTGCGCTCCTTCTCAGCTTCCTTCTCCGCCTGCAAGCGGGCAGAGGCAAACTAACATGGACCAATTATTCAGCGCTGCTGCAGGTGGACACACCAGCACTGCTGCAGGCGGCAACTATCTGTGCACACCATCCGTGGCGGCTGGGCAGCGAGGATACCATGCTGGCTGGGCGGCGAGGATACCATCCTGCAGTGCACCATGCTGTGGTACCATGCTGCAACATCAGCGGCATGCAACTGAGCTGCACCGTCGTACGATCAGCCCCAGTCACCCAAGCAGGTGCACTGCATGACCAGCAACCAGCAGCTGCGCACCTGCATCCGCTCCAATCCAGCCATTCCTTGCCAACAAACAAAGCCCCACCAAATCACAGAGGCTGAAGCATCCGCAGCAGCCTCGCACCTTCAGCCGCTCCTTTTCCGCCGCCTTTGCCGCCTTCTCCTCCTCCCTTGCGGCGCGTTCCGCCTCTTTGGCTGCCTCCTTGGCTGCGGCCGCCGCCGCTTTCTCCGCCTCTTTGGCTGCCCGCTCAGCTTCTTTGGCGGCCTCCTTCTCGGCCTGCGGATGATACAGAAAGGCAGAAAAAGAAGTGGGCGGTCGTGACTCAGAGGCATGCACGCGCTGCCGCCAACGTGGGGTGCACAGTTGTGTGCAGCTTGCGCCCACACGTGCCCGAAATGGCAGGCAAATCTGCTCCCCACAAACCCCGTGATTGCAGTCGTGAGCAGCAGGGCTCGACCTACCTTGATCCGAGCCTTCTCCTCCGCAGACAGCCCGCCCTTGGGACCCGCCGCCGCCTTCTTAGCCACCTCCTTGGCCTCCGCCGCCGCCCGCTCCGCTGCCGCCTCCTCATCAATCTGCGCCAGCGTCTGCAAAGGATGGGGGCAGCAACAGGCGGTTGGAAAGGCAAGGGAATGGGTCAGGACGCCGCCTGCTTTGCTGCCGCCTCCTCATTGATCTGCAGGGCAATGCAAGGGCGGGCTGGCAACATGTCAGCGGGCTGTGTGAGACCACCACCAGGGTCCAGCCTGTGTCGCACCGCAGGGTGCAGCTGTGCCACACGGCCAAGGCATGGGTCGGACCGGGTCAACTATCATGACACACGCTGAAGCCGACTCAAACCCAAACAAAAAAGCAGCGCAAAATACGCTTGCCTTGGCCTTGTCCAGCGCAGCCAGAGCCTTGGCCAGCTTGGCGGGCGCCTTGCCGCCGCTGTGCGCGCCCAGCAGGCGCAGCGCGGCGACCACAGCGCTCAGGCGCTCCGCCACGCGCGCCGCGCGCTTCTTGGCAGCCGCTGCCGCCGGGCGCAGCTCCTTAGGCAGCACCTGCGAACCAGGGATGGATCGTACGGCACTGTGAGTGCGGCGGCACACAGCAGGTCATGAACGGGCAGCCGAGGAGCAGGAGCACAGGCAGCTGAGCAGCCGCGGCAGCAATGCCGGCCGCACCTTTGGGTCGCGCAGCTCCCACTGCCACAGGTGGTCGGCGCTGGCGTCCTCCAGGCCGTCCACCAGCGCAGCGCCGCCTGCAGATGGCACGTATGAGTCAATGCGCGCGTTTCCATTTGTAAATAGCAAGTTGCACACTGGTGTCTTCCAGGTCGCTTGCATACGCATGGCAGGATGGATACGCAACAGTTGAAGGCTTGGAGGCCCAAATCTGCCGCATTGCATGCCCCGTGTGTCGCTGGCTGCCACACCCCCAGGCCGCTGTTCTGGCCGCCTAGAACGCAGCAGACTGGAGCAGCACAAAAAAAAAGTCATCGCAGGCAGCTCACCGTCCTTGGGCCCAAAGCTCTTGCGGGCCGCCAGGTCAATGATGCGGCTGCACAGCGGGGCAGGCAGTTATCGTGCGGTTGGCCGGGGAGGCCCACACCCAAACCTGCGGGCTTGTCAGCGCTGCACACACACACACACACACACACACACACACACA
>RRZL01000083.1:2005772-2020770 GCA_006782975.1 Chlorella sp. Dachan | reverse complement strand
TGGGCGCCGCCGCCGACCTTGGCAGCGCCCGCAGGAGTGTTCTCCGCCGCGGCATCTGCGGCCTGATCGCTGGCAGGGGGCGCAGGCGTGCCGCCGCCGGCCTCCTTCTGCTGCCGCTTGCCCCAGAGCGCTGTCAGGGTGCCTTTGCCATCGCCGGGCGGCGCCTTGTCCTTTGTGATGGCCTTGAACATCGCCGCACGCCGCGATCGGGCCGCCGGGCCTCGGCTGGGCTGCAACTCAAACTCGCCGACCTGCCGGAGCGCTGCTCCACACGCTGTGGGCGATAGGTTATGCCGGCCGGCACCATTCGCGGCGACTGAAGGCACGACGCGGTGCAGCCAGTTTAAAGGCGGCGGGGCCCCGCAGGGCGGCGCCCCGCTGGCGGCCCGGCCGCGGCGGCGCAACATGGAGGCTGGACAGCCGGGCTCGTTGGGGATGAAGCGGTTGCCTGCCAACTCATTCACACACAATGTGCCGCTACCTTCCAGCATCCACACTGCCATGGCACGCTCGTCCACCGTGTGAGCTGCACCGCTGGCCCAACGGGTGTGGCCGAGCTGTCTCACTCTGTCGGGCTGGCCTTGGTGCTTTGGCGCCTCGCTGGCGCTCCCGCCATGCTCCAGGTGCATCCAACACGAGCTCTGCCTGACCAGGCTAGTCCTCAGGCAACCATGAAGGCATTACTTTTCAGTCAAACCTTATCAAGCTGTGCCAAGCTCTCGCCGAGCGAGGCTTGCAGATGGGCAATGGGCACTTGCGGCTCATGAGCAGATGCCTGGGCAGATGCAATGCAGGCCCGCTGGCGGTTGTAAGTCAAGCAAAAGTCACGTGCAAGGTGGACCAGCTGTCGGCCACAGGAGACCTACAAGTCGTCAGTTGCATCACACAGCACTTCCATACCTGCGCCCGCTCATGACGGCACATCGTGACCTGCTCTGGCTGGGAGCATGCTGGTAGCTGGTAGCCTGCATGCAACGCGCACCAGACCCCTCTCTCCGTTTCCTCCCTGTCCATGTGCAGTGATGCAAAAGCAGGGTGTGCTATGCGTGCGGTTACCATGAGCAGCGAAGCGGCCGCCGTGCCGCAGCGTGGCGGCGGCGGCGGCATTGGCATTGGGTAGCAGCTGCCCTTGCACACCGCGCAATGCGCCTCTGCACCACCAAGATCGCGCGATCGGCTGCTCATCAGTGCAGCTAGCGCACTCAGGCGGCCGCAGCCCGGTCGAAGGGCTGCACAGCTAGACCAGAGCGGCCGCAGCTGACAGTACAGACGCGGTGAGTCAATTGATTTGTTTGCGATGCTTGGTGCCCTGCGGCGACGCCCCCAGTGCGAGACCTCCTGCCGGGCGCCTCACTCGCTGCTCGCGAGAGGCCGCCATCTGCGTGACCATGCACAGAAGTCGCAACCAATGCGGGTGGAGGCGCTGCACTGCGGCTGCACCGCCGCGTTCTGCCGCCGCCTCGCCGCCGCCGCTGCCGCCGCCATTCGGCAGCCGGCCTCTGCTTGCCTGCCGACCGACCTTGCTCCACAATGCTTTAGTTTGTGCGTTGACGTCCCCACACCCTTCCCACCTGCAGGCTGAGCTCGTGCGTCCCTGCCAGCATCCCCCTGGGGCCGCCATGCAGCGCTTCCTGCCGCTGCTGCCAGACGGGGAGACCGGCGACGGAGGGGAGACGTTGGACCTAATAGCTGAAGATGTGGAAGGCCTGCTGGCCAGCGACGCAGCCAGCCTGTGGGCCGTTGTGAGGGACGACCCCTCCCTGCTGCTGCTCATTGCTTCCTTCCTGCAGTATGCAAAGTGAGGCCCTCTTGAGGGTGGTGCGCTGCGGTGGGTGCTGCCACCTGCGGCCAGTTGCCTCACGTGCACGCTGCTGCGTGCACGCTGGTTTGCTTGTCGAACGGCAAGCCGTTGAGCAGAGCAGCAGCAGCCACTGAAAGCTGGCTGGAACGATGGCACACACGCTGAGCGCCAGTTGTGCCGTCGGCGCCTCATCCACACTGCTGTCAACCCCCTGCAGGCGGCCACACGACCCAGGCTTCCAGCAGCAGCCCGCCTCCGCGCTGGCCATCTGGCAGGGCATGCTGCCGCTCCTGCACCGCCTGTGAGTGCCTGCGCCGCTGGGCTGCGGCTGGGAGTGAGGTGAAGCGTGGGCGCCACTTTATTGGCCGAGGGCTAGGATCCATTAAATGAAATTGGATGTTTTCCAGCAGCAAGTGCCATGCATGCGGTAGAATGTATCGAATGCCCTTTGGCCCACCTCTGCATTGCAACCCCCGTCTGGTACCTGCAGGGTGTGCGGAGAGGAGCGGGGCGCTCCAGGCAAGGCAGACCGTGCGGCACTGCTGGGCCGCCTGCTAGACCTGCCCAGGCTGCTGGACATCTGTGCTCTGTACGGCGCGGCGGCTGCCGCGGAAACCAGCAGCGGCGGCGGTGCCAGTGGCGGCGGCAGGAGGGACAGCCCGATAGGCCGGCAGCTGACCCAGCTGGTGGCAGGGGCGCTGGAGCTGCTGCCGCGGCTGGGGACCGCTTTAGCGGCAGCCGGCCCCGTTGTAGCTCAGAACCTGGGGCAGGTTGCAGAGGCGTGCCTGAGTGCGGCTGGCAAGGCGGCGCGCGACACGGCAATGGCACAAAGCCTGCAGGGTGGGTGGCGGGTGGGGCTGGCTGGGGCTATGCTATGGCCAAGTGCAGGAACGTTGCCGCTTCCTTGGGCAGCCATGGCGCATTTTGGGCGTCTGAACCTCGACCTCTGGCTGCCCTCAATATTTTGCCTACCTTGTTGTTTTCTTGCAGATGGGGTGGCGTACCTGCGCGACACGTGCCTCACCCTGGCCAGCCTGGTGCAGGCGCACCCGCCCGCTGCCGGCCTGCTGCTGCAGCAGGGTCCTGATCTGATTGAGGGCCTGGGCGCTGTGCATGACAAGCTGCTGCCAGCTGTGCACAAGGCGGCACGTGCCGGTGGCGATACCTTGGCGCCGCTGCTGCGCCAGGCCGGTCATGTGCAGCTGGCGGCGGAGCGGCTGGCTCAGCAGCTGCTGCTGTTGTGCTACGTCTCCCCGCCGGCGGCAGCTGGAGGCAGCGGGGCATCAGCTGCCGGCAGCAGCAGCTCTGGCGGGTCGGGTGGCTCAGCGGTGGCCCGCGGCGAAGCCCTGCTGCACGCCCTCATGCTGCTAGGGCACCAAGAGGAGGAGGCGAGCGGGGCAGCTGCCGGCGGCGTGGGCAGCTGGGACCTCGCCCAAGCGCTTGCTCAGCGGCTGGGGCTGGGCGGCAGCATTGAGGCAGCCCTGCAGACCGGCAGCGTGTCTCTTGACGATGCCCAGGCAGATTATGTGGCGGCACTGCTGGGCGTGCCCAGCCTAGCAGAGGCGCCCGGGCCGATGCTGCCGGGCAGTGCAGCGCGTGCAGCGGCGGCAGAAGCCCGGCTGGCGGCGGGTGGCGGGCGGGAGGAGGCGGCGGCGCTGGATTTGGAGCAGCTGCGTGCGCGGATCCGGCAGGCAAGTGGTGGTGCAAGGGCTGTACTCAACAATCTGTACTTTGGGGTTGCATGCTTGCTGGCAACAGCAGGTGCAGAAATGCCTCGCTATGATCGTGGGCTTGGGATGATGGGATGCACCCCGTCCCACCCAGGCCCTTCACAGGCTGCCCCTACCAACCACTCCGGGGGAATTCTCTGCGACTTTGACTGGCTTTCCGCCCTCCTCCGCAGGTCAAAGACTTGCTCCCCGACTACGGAGACGGCTTTGTGGCGGCCTGCCTGCAGCAGCTGGGCGGCTCGCCGGAGCGGGTGCTCAACGCTCTGCTTGAGGGCAGCCTGCCTCCCCAGCTGACACAGCTGGACACTCAGCTGTCCTTTGCAGCCTGGCAAGCCGCGGCTCCCAAGGCCAGTGGCGCAGCGGTAGGCAGCGACAAAGGCAAGGGCAAGGCGGCGGCGGTGCCCTCCTATGACTCGGAATTCCCGGCAGCGCTTCCCGGAGCCTGGGCCGGCGGCAGCGGCGGCGCGGCGGGTGCTAGCAGTGCCGGCGGCAGCAGCACGGCTGACGCCCTGGCGCGGGCGGCGCGGGCTGAGAACAAGACGGCCAGGTAGGTGGCGGGCGGCTGGGCCAGGAGGGGAGACCAACGCATGCCTGGCGTTTGGGTTGTGCACAAATGAGACTGCACTGTCCTGTTCAGCAGGGCGGGTGCGCACGCCTCCCAGACGCACAGGGCAAGCTACTACCAGCCAGAATGTGCACGCCCTCGGTTGCAGGCAGCTGTATGCGCGGGACGAGACGCTCCGAGAGTTGTGTCTGCCTTTCCCTTTCCCCTCATCTGGTCCCACATCTTACCATGAATGACTTTGCAGGTGCCTGGATGTGCGGGACGAAGCGTGCCGAGAGTTTGGCCCCGCCATTGCTTGTTCAATTATCTTGTTATGCATGGCAGTGCAGGTATCTGGATGTGCGTGACGAGACGTATCGAGAGGCGCTGCTGTCGGCTGCCGCCGCCGCCCAGGTGATGCCCCCTTTGAGGCCCGGTCACCGCCTTGCGCTGCCGGGCTGACCGCTGCCTGCGTCATGTGCCTGTGATTCGCCTTGGCTTGGCAGCTGGCTTGTGCAGCAGCCGGTTCTTTCCTCGTTCCAATCCGTTCACCACGGATGAACGATGTGCGATTACGCCTGCGTGAACCTGCTCGCCCTTGCATTGCATTTGATGCGTGTCCGCACCCCCTTGTGCTGTCACCACGAATGTACGATGATGAGCAGCACGACTCCTTCGACGACCTCATTGCCCTTTCATTATTTGATTACCCTTGGCACAGATGTACGATGATGAGTACGACGACTCTTTCGACGACCTCATTGCCTTTGGAGCCGACGGCGTCACCGAAATGGAGGGGGAGGAGGGCGGCCCTGCCGGCCCCGCAGGCGCAACCCGCGGCGGGGCAGCTGCGGGGCCCTCTCTGGCGGCCGCCCAGCGGGGCATGCAGGGCCTGTCGCTGCAGCCTGGAGCGGCAAGCTTCCAGCCAGGCGGCGGGGCTGCGGCGGCGGCAGGTGGTGGCCGGGCCCAGCAGCCGCTGTTGAGCACCAAGAAGACAAAAGGCAGCAAGCTGTGGGTGAGGCTTGGGATTGACAGTTGCGAGTCATCTGGCTGGTGCGCTGCTTTGAGACGTGGCACTGGCGCGGGCGGCTGCATGTCTCAAGCAGATGCGCCGCAGCACACTGCTGCTCTGCATGCTCAGCGAGCCTAACTGCTTGCGAATGGCCTGCAGGTGCTGGGTGGCCGCATTTGCAACTGTGCTTTTGCCACCCTAGCAACACAGCTGCCTACCATGCTCTGTGTCCCATCCGCAGGTGCTGGATGGCCGCATCTACAACTATCCCAAGCCAGGGGCGCAGCAGGTATGCCGGTTGTGTGTGGGGTTGCAGCTGCCAGGCCACTGCCATGCCTGCACCACATCATGCTTGCAGCTTCTGTCCCCCAAACTGACCGTGGTCGCCGAACTGTCGCCGCAGGTGGGCAGCCAAGCGGAGGCGGACGCTGCGCTGGCTGCGGCCCAGCAAGCGGCCCAACAGATCATGGGTGCGAATTGTGCTCCATTCTGTGGTTCCAACTGCTGCTGCGATGGGCTCGTTGCACTGCTGGCCAGAGCGCGTGTGGTGGTGCAGCTTGTTTTTGCAGCAACCTGTTGCATGCAGGCTGGGGTTGCTCCCCACTGCTAGCACCTAGCTTAAGCAAAGCTGCTGGTACTGCGCACAACCCATGCAGGCATGGGGCCTGGCGGCAACAAGCCGTGGCGCGCGGAGCAGGNGGGCGCGGCGGCGGCAGGGGCGGCGGCGGCGGCAGGGGTGGTCCTTCCGATGGTGGCAGGGGCAGGGGCGGCGGCCGTGGAGGTCACAAGTTCAAAGATCAGCACAAGGGTGCCATTGCCAACCACCACCGGCGCGACCGGGCCATCGCCAAGCAGGCCCGCGGCATGTTCTGAGCGGAGGGTGTGAGCAGGCGCACCTGATGAGCGCGCTTTCCAATCTGTCTAGCTGTGTGCAGCTGTTGTGAATGAGGTGCCCTCTGTGTGCAATGCCTGGCACGGCGATTAAAGAGTGTGAAGTCACGTGCCGGCGGCGAGGCGCACGCTGGCGGTCGTGTACCTTCGCCGCAACATTGGCAGGAAGGAAGCCTTTGCGTGGTTCCCCTCCCCCCCGACCGCGTACGTCGATCACACATCTTCCAAACCGTTCAGACTGTAGCCGCCAAGTCTCCGCGAGCTAGGGCTCCCCTCCGCGCCCAGGCCGGCCAACCCGGGCAGCGCAAAATCGTTCGCCGATCGCCTCCCTGCGATCTCACAGCTGTCAACTGCGTAGCGCCGCCCCCTCCAGCCGCCGCAGCGATGCCGCGTTCGCTCGACGGCGCTCCCGAGCACCAGCCCCTGCTCGAGCTGCAGCAGGATAGTGCGCCGGTTGCAGACAGCAGTCTGCAGCAGCCAGAGGCAGGGCCGCCACAACCTGCCGCTGGCGCCGCACCGCCCGAGCCGCCAGCCGCCGCTCCCGTGGAGAGACTGCTGTCAGAGCAGCGCTGCCGCTACTGCTTGCAAGGCGAGGAGGACGGCGGCCAGCTGGAGGCGCCCTGCAAGTGTGCAGGTTCCATCAAGGTGCGCTGCTGGCTCGGTTCCTAGCAGCCAATATGAAACCGTCTTGAGAGAGGGTGCGCTCGACTGGGGCAGCTGCACATTGCCTGAACTTCCATGTGCCGCTATCTTCTGCTCCGCAGTGGGCGCACCACGGCTGCGTGCAGCGCTGGGTGGATGAGAAGCACGACAAGCGCTGGTGCGCCAGCACAGCCTGTTGCGAGGCGTGCACTTGAGAGACCGCTCGGGAGCTTGGGAAGGTGCATTCTGCAGTTGCAGCAGGTGTGTGTGGCGCTTGGCACCCCGTGCCATTCTCCATTCTCCCATGGTAGCCAGCCTATCGACGGACCCCACCCTGCCGCCGCCTGCTGCCCTTTGCAGCGAGATCTGCGGCAGCCAGTTCCAAGGTGACTACCGGGAGCCCCCGCCGCAGCCGCCCCCTCGCCACCCACTGGTGGCGCAGCTGCAGGTGATTAAGTGTCGCTGAGGGCGTCCCAACCAGGCGGTTGTCTCGTACCGGCCGTACTCAGCCCAGCCAGCCAGCGGGGCAGGCGCATGGAGGGTGGCAGGTGGCATGCCCTGGGTGCGCGCCCTGACCAGCCCTGAGCAGGCAGCCCAGTATCCACGCCACTCCTCCCCACCCGCAGGTGACCAATGACGACACGCGCATTGTGTCCCTGGCCGACCCAGCCACAGGCCAGATTGTTGCGCGCATGGTCATGGGCCCCGGGGCGGAGCTGCACGCCAACTCAGCCGGCTTTGAGCGCTTCCAAGCGGGAGCGGCTGGCGCAGGGGCGGCGAGCGACGAGGCGGCGGGGCTGCGGGCCTGCCTACTGCTCACGCTCGTCGGCCTAGCTTTCTTCGGCATGCTGGCCACAATTCCAATTGCCATGGCCACCGGCATGGGTGCGCTTGGGTGGTGATGCGTTGTGTGCCAAGCATTTGCTCGTGCATCTGTGTGTGCACGCCCAAGGCAGCGCGGGCGCCGCCCGGCGCTGCTTGCGTTGTCATGCTGCGGGGCGGCCAGCCGCTCACTTGCGTCAGCGCCGAACCAACTGGTTGCGCCAGGGACTGCTTGTTCGGCCCTGCTCTGATGCCTCACCTGTCCCACCTGGCCTGCCCAATCGTGTGTGCAGACGAGGAGATGCATCTAGTGCGGCTGGTCTTGATTTGTGTGCTGCTGGTCGCGCGAGCCTCGACCTTCTCAGGTGGGTGGGGCGGGACACGCGGGCGCGGCAGCATGTGTGGCAGGCGGCTCCAGAGGCCGCACCGATGCCGAGTCGCCAATGCTTGCTGCATGCGCCTGAAGCAGCCTTATGTGCCTGAAGCAGCCGTATGGTTTGCCTGCCCGCCTTCTCATCCTGGCGGCGCATGTTCCAACAGCTACCCTCGTGCTTTCACTTCCCACCGCCACAGGGCTGCAGCAGGAGCAGGAGCAGCGGCCGCGGCAAGCAACCATTCAGCGGGCGCGGCGGCTAGCAGGGGACCTGGAAACGGGGCTGCCGCCGCAGCGGCGGCAGTATGCGCTGGCATGAAACATGCGAGGCGCAGCGCTTGCATGATGATGTCTAGCTCTGCTTCATTCTGGTGGCCACGTGTGATAAGCAGTCGATGTGTAGGGTTGCTTGATCCGTTGCCAGAGAGACCGCACCTAGAGTGGCTCCGAGATCCGATTAATTTGGTGGGGCCACCCCGCAGCATGCATGCCGCAGCATGAGGCACGGGCGAGCATGCTGGAACGCGGCGAAACTGCAGCAACTCAAACTTTGTCGCGTGTTCCAACATTTAAAAGCGGCGGCCGACGCGTACTACGCCATAGTATGGCCTGGCCTTGCGGAGCGCGCCTGCTCGCCAGGCTCAGAGCGGCGTGCCAAGCTTACGGTGATGATCCGCAGACAAGGTAAGGCTGCGAGGGCGTGTGCGGCAGCGCAGCCGGCTGGCCGCCCAGGGCAGCGCCGCCGACACCTCTGCCGCACCGGCGGCCACCCAACCCAGCCTGTGGCTGCCCCCCACACCCTGCCCTACACGCTGTAGGGCCTGGAATTCACGTTCAGTGCGTGAAGACAACCTGGCAGGCTGCACAGTGGCCGTCCTGTGGCTTGCAATAGCCGCCAAGACATGGTGGATAGGCGAACCGGGTGAGCTGCACTGCGTTCTAGTACAACATGTAGTGCACCCTCTTTGCAGCCGGCATGTGGATGTTTGCTGCCCAGGAGTGTTTGTGCTCAGCAGAGTTGGCTGTTGTTTGAGCTGCGCGCGACCCACGGCCCACCCTGCCGCAGCAAATCCACACACGGCGCGGCCCCTCTCACACGGCCCCCTCTACCGCACTCCTGTACCCGTGTGCCGCAGGCCTGGCGCTGCTGCCTGCTTCGCTCCCGCTAAACGTGGCGCTGCAGCTGGCTTTGACGCCGCGACTGCGCATTTCGCGCAAGACCTGGAGGGAGCTCTGCTACTTGGCCTCCTGCCTGCACATGGAGCTTGTCAACGTCGCGTTGAGTGAGTGTTGGAGGTTGTCAATGTTGTGCTGAGGAGCGGATGTGCAACTCTCTTACAAGCTTGCTTTGACGGCGAGGGCTCTCTCATCAGACTTGGGGAGGGATTTTGACCACGCGCGTTGCGTGCCTGGCTGCTGCCCTGCTGCCGTTGGCTCGCTCCACTGGGCAAGCTCAAGTCAGTGTTTGGCTGCTGCCCTGCTCCCTCAACCCCATGGTGCGCACCCACCCCTGCCCGCCTCCTGCAGCATTGTGGAGCGCCTTCACTGTGCTGGCGATGCATGGCGGGTCGGCACTGCGCATGGCAGTGGTGCTGATTAGCTCCAGCTGTGGCCTGATTCAGGTCAGGGTTGTCGTGGTGCCACGGATTCTCGACTTGCTGCTGCCTAGATGCACAGCGGTCGGACATGTAAAGCTGCTGCAGCTTGGGCGTACGCGGACGGGCGGCCTACGGGGGGCACCAGCACTCCTGAGCTTCCTATCTTGCACCCTCCTGAGCCTCCTGTCTTGCGCCTGCCTTTCCGCAGGCCTTCGTCTGGCCCATTTCGGGCATCCCCCTGCCCTTTGTAGCTGCCGCGCTGCCGCTCGCCATGGTGCTGCCGCTGCTCAGCATGCCGCGGGTATGCTCACGGCTGCTAGAGGATGGCACAGCGGCCGAGCCGCTGGCGACGCTGCATTCCTTCATCGGGGCCGCACAGTGAGTGCAGGATCAATGTGCGCGAGGTGTGGTGGCGCCCCTCCCTACCCGCTTGCAGCGTCATTGCCACACACACAACCCCATTACATTGGCAGCCCTGCCACACACAACCTCCCTGTGCTGAACAACAGCCGGCCAGCCTTCCACCCCCTTCCACCCCCACTGCCGCAGCTCTCCCGTATCTGGCCCCTATGCATGGCTGCTGCGTGCGGAGCGGCCCAGCGCATCGCCCAACCCGGCAGCTCGCCAGCAGCAGCAGTGCCTGGAAGTCAACTTGTACCTGTTTCTGATGGTGGGCTGCGCACTGCCGCTGCTGTACGCATCGCAGAACCGCGACCGGCGACAGTGGCGCCACGAAGGCACCGAGGCGGCGGTGGCGCTGCCATGGAGGCAGGTGCACCCGCTGCCCTGCCTGGTGCTGGCGTCCTGCCTCGCTTGGGGCGCCAGTTCCACAGCCATGATGGCACTAAACAAAGGTGCTGGGTAGCCTGGCTTGGCACATCACGCTCGTCAGGTCTTCGCAAGCTGCCTTGTTCGGCCAGCGGCACCCAGACCAGCCGTGTGGTGCAGCAGGAGGGTGGCGCGAGCTGCCCCGCCACTGCTGCGGCTAGATGGCCCCACATGTATTGTATTCTGTTTCTGATGCGGATTGTATTCCCTGCTATGCTATTCCACCGTGCAAGCGCTGAGCCGGCACTCACATCGCCTGCTGCGACCTCCACACTGGCTTCACAAAATGTTTGGCTCACACTGCCCTGCGTCACGCGACTCGGCGGCATTTTCAGTGCACCCCGGTTCATTCTGCGCATTTCAGTCTTCCCGCTGCTCCCTGCATCTCGCCTTCCAAACTGGCATTGATGGCAAATCTCACCCCTGCAACACAGGTGGTGGGGGGGGCCCCCACAGGTTACGCCCCCCAACCCCATGCAACAGAGTCCGGCCCCGTTTCGAAACACGCCCCGAGCGGTGACCGCTCGGCATGGCACCATGCCCACCCCTATCCATGCTGCCTGCGTGGCAAGGTCATCAGACGTGCTGCAGCATGGAGACAGGATGCTGTAGGCCTCTCAGGAGCAGGCCTGCAATGCTCAGGTCACCCTTGCATATGCATTTGCTTCATGTTGCCAGGGGCCACCGCCGCCGCCGCAGCAGCAGAACGCACGCTCGCGCTGTTCGCTCATTTCATTCCGATGACCAAGGTGGGCTGCTGCCTACTTGATCTGCTGCATGAACCTGCGGGGGCACGGCGAGCCGAAAGCAACATCGATGCGGGGCGTGGCTCATGGCTCTGCGGCAGGCACCTGCAGCAACTAACTGCAATTGCGCTGCATGCAGCCTGTTGGCCCAGTTGGCATGCCACTGCACAGCTCGTGCGCTCACTCGTTGTACGCCGACTCCAGGTCAAACAGCAGCTGCCGCACCTGCGGCATGGAAGGGCGCCGGGGCGGGGCGTAAGCGTGATGAAGGCTGATTGCACTCACCACACACTGCTGCGACAGCCAGTGCACCAAGGCTCCAGCCACACTGCTTGGATGAAGCATGTCGCCCTCTGGGCCCACTTGCCNCAGGAAGGCGGGGAGGCGGGGAGGCGGCGGCGGCACGCCCGGGAGGCCAGGGTCGCCGGTCCAGCAGCAGAGCCAGCACTAGTGTGCAGGCAAGCGCTACAGCCGGCAGGACCAGCATGATGTGCAAGGCACCATCGCCACCGACTCAGCTGCAAGCTGTTAGTTCTGCCCTGCAGCAGCAGCAGAACGACGCGCGCCGTGCTGCCCCGCCTCCTCCCACCTTCATCATGGCAGACACCAGGTCTGAGAGCAGCGGGAAGATCTGGTCCACAGCCACCATGTTGAGCTTGAGCGAGTCCATGGCGGTGATGAAGTGCTGCGGCAGCGGCGGGGGCGGGGCAGCTGGGCGTGCACTGGCTTCACGAACCATCCTGCGGTGATCCTGTGGCGGTCCCACACGCCGTAGGACTGCTGCTGCTCAATCCTACCCAGTCCCACCGAGTCCTACCATGTGGATGGACAGTCCTGCGGCCCGTCCTACCGGGGGGCTCTCAATCCTAGCCAATCCTACCTGTGTCCGACGGTCACATGTGCACCACCTGCCCCGCTAGCACCAATTTTGTGCTCGCATTTGGTGTGCATGTGACCCTGAACACTAGGAACCCATTTCCCATGCTTTGTGCCTGCCTCCCTGCGCCCCGCTGCCGCCTGCCGCCGCCGGGCTCTAGGGTGCCCGCCGCTCTCTATCCCAGTGTGCCAGCCCGGGGCATCCTGATCAGCTGTAGTTCCATCTCAAAGCAACTGCTACCCACCCCTTCGCCGGGCGTGCCCAGCATGGGTCGTAAAGCGCTAGGGCACAGGGCGCCCCCTTGTGCGCCTTTGCCGCTCACCCGCTGCCGCCGCCGGCCTCACCACCCTTGCAACTATTTGTTGGTGCAGACGTTGTTGGCCCGGACGCATGCATGCATCACGATGTTTTCAGACGGCTGGTCCTAGCTGACATGCGGGGGAGCAGGCCATGTGTCACACTTGTGGCTGCCACGTGGCGGCAGGCGGCGGCATGCCGCGGCACAGCATGCCGCATCTGTCACCGCTCACTTTCGCCTGCAGCGCACCATTCACCTGCCTGCTTCTCTACGATCGCCCCACCGCGATCGCAATGACTTTGCATCACAGCTCGCCGCGGGGCTGCAGCCCGAGCACCGGCGCGGGCCGCCCCCCGTGAGCTGCGCGCTGCTCCGCGGAGGCCCGCGGCGACGCTGATCTATCCCGCGCAACCGATACAGCGCTGCGGCAGCGGCCGCAGAGGCCCGCGCAGCCCGGCTGTCGCTCCAACGGCTAGCCCGGTGAGCGCACGCCGTCCGGGCCGCTGCTGTGCAGTGAGCACCCAATTGGCAGGGCGTTGCAGCAGCGTTGCGGTGGGGCAGCGACCGGCGGCAGCAGCTGCCCGGCTGCCGCCGCCGGCCGCCGCCGCCCCGCAGGCTGCAGCAGCGAGTGGCACGCCTGCTGCACTGCCTGCCCCACCCTGCCCGCCGGTGTTTCGACCTGTCCACCTCATGCTGTCAAATCCTTGCCGCAGCATTGCTGCTGAGCACCCCTCTCCCCATTCATTTCTGTTCTGCCTCAGGGTCCCTGACGGGCTGCCGTCACCTTGACGACTGCGCAAGCCGTCGTGCACCCTCGGGCAGTCCCAACCAGCCCGCTGCACCACCACCTTAAGGTGGGAACAGCGTGTGATGCTGACAGCGCATGTTGTCTGCGGCAGCAGACTGCGCCCTGGCTGCCTTTGTGAGGGACCCGCTTGGGGAGGCACTCGCCGGCGTGCGTGCGGCGCCCAACTGCTGCCAGTCAGGCGCAGGCATGCGCTCCTCTTCCTTGTGGCTAGTTCTGAGTTGGAAGCTGGTGCTGGCATCCAATCCCTGCCGCAGTTTTTGCAAAGCCCTCGCCCAAGTGCTAGCATCAAGGGTGCACGCACGTGTCCGCCGCCGCCGCTGCTGCCCACCGGCATGCAACCGAAGCTCCAGCGTGAAGGTGTGCGAGGGCTGGGGCGACACAGCTGGTGGCAGCGTTTGCTCGGTGCGATGTGCTTGCCACGGGCCACAAGTACACCGCACAGCTCTGCAAGGCATGGCTGCAACAGTATGGTGCACACATATGATTGATGTGTGCACTGACGGCTGGCCTTTACCTGCTTGCAGGCGTACGACAACGCGCAACAGGCGAAGCAAGGACTGACCCTGCAGGCACTCCTCTGTGGGGCTGTACACCTCTGTCTCCACCGAACCAGTGCTATTCAGCACTTCTGATTTATCGGAAATAAAGGCCAACCCTACCGATCCCACCTCAACCCTGCCAGTCCAGCGTTGCCCAATCCTACGAATCCCATTTTGTGCAGGATTGACCCTATGGTCGTCCTGTAACAATCTTATACCAGTCCTGCCTATGTAGTACAGCTAGGATCAACGCAGGATAGGTTGGCAGGATTGCTGGTAGGACTCCCGTAGGATTGGTTCGTCTTTCCAGTGTGACGGCAGGGCACAGGTGCAAGCGGGGGCGGGGAGCGTGGGCGCCTGAGCGCGCCACACCCCTCCCACCCAGCCCAGCTGCCAGCCACGCACCTGCACCGTCGAGCTGCTGCCAGGCGGTCCCGCCATGCTGCCCCAGCTGCAACTGCTGCACTTTTTCATCTTGGACGCTGGGATTCATCTTGGACGCTGGGACTGCCGCCGTTCAGCCTTGGACGCCTGCCGGCAGTGCAGCGCATGCAGCCACGCCAGCTGGCGGCGTCACCGACGGCGCTTGTGGGCCGCATGTGCTGCTGCCGCTGGCCCGCCTCGCAACCTGCTGCTGAGCGGCGCACCCGACGGGGTTTGCCAACTCATGCGCTAGCGCACCTTTCCAACAGCTAAGCTAGCTGGCCAGCCCCCGGCCTGCTGTTTGTCCCATCACGTTCACGCGCTGTTGATCTCAAAGAAAGAAGAACCACAGTGGAGCAGTAGGTTGCAGCAGGTGCCATGCATAGATCGAGAGCCAAGGGCGCTGCTGCGCGCGTGCATGGCAACTGCACCGCGGGCCGCGCCAGCTCAGCGCACAAGCTGGCCCCTGGCGGCAACCCCCTGGCTGCACCCCGTGGCACACATGCGCTGCCTCTGCTGTCCCTCATATACCCCAAACCCTTTCAAAAGTGGCATTCCATATCGGGAGAGGGACATGACAAACCGCCTCACCTCAACATGAAGAAGAACTGCAGTTCCTTTGAAGGAGTGGCTCCATCCGCCTGCATGCACAGACCTCCTTCTGTCCCAGCTGCCACACACACACACACACCGCTTGAAGATCGCCGACCAGCTCCGGTGTCGGACACTGCTGAGCCGCCGGGCAGACTGCCCTGCAGGCGACACCGCCACTGAGTGCTACTATGCGGTCCAACTTTTGTATCGGCGCCGCGCTGGTGTGGATGGTGAGAGGCTGCTGGGTACAGGAACGCGGCGAACAGGGCTCCGGGGGAGCGGCGCACCCCTATAGTATATGACCCTGTGCAGTCTCGCGCGCCTGTGCAGTCGCCGGCTGAACTTGCCCGTCTCCTTGCACCACGCAACTCTTGCAGGTGCTTGCATCAGTGGCGGCCGCCAGTCTGGCGGGCGTCGAGGGGGGACCCTTTCAGAGGTCGCTGCGCAGGCAAGCTCGGGAGAGGGGGGGGGG
>RRZL01000083.1:1990078-2001269 GCA_006782975.1 Chlorella sp. Dachan | reverse complement strand
ACCCACTGCCGCAGTGCCCCGGGTGTCAAAGTCAGCCCAGGCAACCCTGTCCTATTGGTGTGCTCACCACCTCCTCAGGGACCCTGGAAGACGTGTGCGGTGGATCTGTGCCCCAGCGGGCAAGACGGTGATTCGCCCTGCACCTCACCGGTCAGCCTGGCCTGCGACTTTCAGAATGGCGGCACCTCCAGCTGCGACATCGATGTGACTTTCATGGTGGAAATTAGCCAGAAGTACAAAGTTACGAGTACTGCAGTGAAGGCAGGCGGCATGGGCCAAAGCCTCACCCAGACTCAGTTGTTCTACACTCTCGACCAGTTCCCGTGAGCACGCCGGGTTGGGTGGGTGTGCATGGCAGTGGTTGTTGCAGTTGATGCGTTGTGTGCATTTACAGTTGAGAAGTTGCAGCTGCGCCCGCTGGCAGTGCCAAAAGCATGGGTGGCGGCCACATGCTTGTGCCATCCCTGCCTACACCTGTAGCACCCACCTTTGCCACGCAGTGAACCTGACGTAACAGCCGTCCGTGACCGGGATGATTCAGTCATCACGTACTTGGTGACCATCACGCCCAACACGGACACGCCACTCGTCTCCTACCCGGCTGGTGGATGGTCCTACTACAGGATTGTGTCCAACGCCATTCCCGGATTAGTTTCTTACTGCCCGTGAGTCTTCCCAGATGGGTGCAAACAAGGGATAGCCAGGCCAGCTGGGGGCGGTGGCCGTCCTGCTACGTTCTCACCCTGACCAACCTGCGCCCTCTGGCGACTCGCATGCCAGTTGTGAGCACAGCACCAGCCGCCTCACCCTGGGCCCACCCGCTGACCTGCCTTCTGCCGTGCAGCGCCAAGAACATCAGTGGCATCCCGCAGCCAGTCAACTGCACGGTGCAGGTTCAGAACCGCCCCCCGATCACTTTTTCAGCGGAAGCCATCAAGGGCTTGGCAGACCCGCCCCCCAAAGACACAGACCTGAAAAGCGGTGTGGCGTACTACACGTAAGCTGGGGGCTGAGAGGCGGGCTCTGTGTTGCCGCATGCCATTGTTGGTGCCCCCACGAGCCAGCTTCCTGGCCAGGCTGACTGTTAAGCTTTTTGGCGTCACTGCCGTCTACTAGGTTAGCCTGCCACTGCTCAGCCACTACTCAGCCCGCGTGCAGATAAGCTGGCGCCGCGCGGCACAGAACTTTAGAAGGGGCATGCAGCATTGAAGAGCACTTTGACTGCGTGTTAACTATTGTGCAGGGAGGCACATTGGTAGCGCATGCAGTTTCCACTCTGAGCCGCTGTGGATCCCCCCTCCCCGGTCCGCTTGCAGGCCCCCTGTCATCATCTCGGCCCAGTCCTCCAACGCCACCAGCGGGAGCGTGTGCCTGTCGCCCGCGCTCCAATACGGCGTTTATGCCGGCTACAATTGCACACTTTGCAAAATCATGCTGGCACCTGTGTGCGGAAGTGCGCAGGTGTGCAGCTCGCCCCCGCCCGGCCAGGGATCCTGCGCAGCTGTCAACTTTGAGTGTGCCCTGAACAACCTGCAGCCCAGCTCACAGTACAGGTGAGCAGTGGGGCCTGCCGTAGCGGAATTTTGTTCGGAGCTGCATGGTGCTGCAGCCAGCTGCCGCCACTTAACCAGGATGGCTGCCTGCAGCTGACTCAGGCTGCTGCCAGCTGCTGCCTGCCTGCAGCGTGACATGTGTGGGCATCACCAGTTCTGGCGCGTTCAGCAAGTCGTCCAATACAGGCAGCTTCACCACTCCAGCCGAACCGTGAGTGGGCTTTTTGGCTCTTCTTCAGGCAGTCAATTGGCTGGCTTACACAGCTGCCATGCATGGCTAAGCATGATCGGGACTACAGCAGCCGGCAGCATTCCGCAGTAACCCTTGCAAGACAGAACCCAGGAAGCAGCCAGGGGCTGAGTGAAAAGCAGTGATGGATGCTTGTACACAAGAGCATTGCGCTGTGGAGGGGGCACCCAGCCCGAACTGCGGCATCATAGCAGTGCGCGCAGACCAGGTCCAGCGCCCAACTTGCTGGCACCCTGCAGCTGCCTGATTGCCTTCTCCTGTTGCACCCTGCTGTGCAGCTTGCCCCCCATCGTCCTGGTTGATGAAGTATTCACAATGGCTGCCACATTTATCATTACGGTTCCCCCCACCACTGGAGATCCTTGGGTCAAATCCATCTGCACGGTGGCTTTAGATGCCCAGCCTCGGCCTGCAGACGAGTGCAGCGAGCTAATGAGTTGTGGGGTGACTAACTTGTTACCAGACACCACATACACGTGAGTTGGCATGCCAGTTTCTGCGCAGTGTCAAAACTGCGCAGTTTTCGCATGCCCGCAATCTCCAGTTGCTGAAGCCGTTGCTATGCAGTGATGTTGCCTTCTACCAGCGCAGCTGGGCAAGTGCTCACGTGCCACTGTTGGTGCTCCCCCGGCTTGCGGCTGATGCATCTCATCCTGCAACTGCACCCAAGCCTGTCCTCACCTGTGCTCCTTTGCAGGGTGACGTGCGTGACAGTGAAGAGCAATGGTCAGACCTCCCCGCCCTCCCTACCGGCCACTTTCAAAACCGAAATACAACCATGAAACCCTTTTGATACCCCGGCCAGGCAAGGTAGGGCTGCTTCAGTCGTGCACCCAGGCGGGCCAGCAAGCAGCACCGGCAGGCTGCCTCTTAAGAAGGTTACTTCAGAACTTAAATTTTCTTTAGCGTTGCTGGAAGCTTCCGGGTCGCATGATGTATCTCATTTCCACCAAATGGCTGACACAGGCCAGCATCGTTGCAGCCTGCTAAGCATCGTCTGCCACGCCATGCAGCCGCCAGACCCCACTTGCCCTATCTCTTTCCTGTCATCCCATTGCATAACAAATTGGTGTAACTTATTACGCAATAACAAGCTAGCCAACAGGTTGGCCGTGTGTGTAGGCCACTGGCCCCATCCTCCCAGGTGGCGGCGGCGCCCAGTCATGTACAACATTGGCAGCAGCAGTGGTGCTGGATGCAGTGGGAACAGCGGCAGGGCTCAGCCGGCTGCGTGCTGTGCCGCCGCCGCCGCCTGGGCAGCATGCCCGCCGCGCCTATAGCTTTGAGCCGATCAATTATGCACACTGCATGCACTTCTTGATCAATCAGCAGCCGCCCCGAGGCCCCACGCCCCGTCTCCAGCGAGCGCAGCCACCCAGCCGCCAGCAGGAGGGCGCTGCCGTCTTCGTGTGCCTGTGTTGCGGATCTTCATCATGCAGGAAGACTGGGACATGAGCGACAGCAACGAGGAGTCGCTGGGCGGCGGTGAGCGCCGCCACTTTACGGCTGGCCGCCTTTCCCCGCCGGCAGAGCTTGCGCTAACTGTTGCAAGCAACTTGCAGAACTCGTTCACACAGTCGCTGCGGGCACCGCCCTCCCCGCGCCGCCGCCGCCGCCGCCACTGCCGCCTGCTGCCCATCCTCGGTCTCCCCCGCATCCTTCGCTTTGTTGCAGTGAGCGCCGTGAGCGACGCTGATGCCGCGGCTCTGGGCATGGACACGCGGCCACCCGAGTTTTATGATCCAGAGGCAGACGACAAAGACGAGGCGTGGGCGCAGCGCATGCGCAGGTGCGGCGGCTGCAACGGTGGCGCTGCTCCGATGGAGCCGTCTGGTGTGCCGCACACTTGCATGGCTGTGGCGAGCCAAGCCACACAAATACTGCCTTGACGTTGAGCTGCCGCAGGGCCAGCTGTTGCATGCTGCTGATACTCAGTCTCCCTCGTCCTTTGCTCATCTCCTACGGTGTGCAGGGCGCACCACTCTGACGCCATCCTGTCCTGCCCGCTGTGCTTCACCACGCTCTGCATCGACTGCCAGCAGCACGAAAAGTACGACAACCAGTTTCGAGCCATGTTTGTCATGAACTGCCGGTAAGCCGCCTGGGTGGTGCTGCTGCTCAGCTGCTCAAGGGTACCCAAAGGCTCGCTTGGCAGCTGCTGGTGGCATGTGAATATGCAGGGGGGCGGTGCAGCTCGTGTGTCCTGGGTCCCGCACCACATGGCTGCATGCAAGAGCTGCACGGCAAAGCCTGAAGGTCGATACAGGTAGATTTGGCCGCTCACGCCAGCCGCTGCTTGCAACATTTGCCGCACTCCCTGCTCGTTCGTGCCAACTGTAGGGTAAAGACTGGAGAGGTGGTGGCTCTGCCCGCGCTGCCGCCCAAGCACGGCAAGCAGCAGCGGAAGCAGCGGGGTGCGGCTGGGCAGCAGCAGCAGCAGCAGGCGCAGGCGCATGATGGGCAGCAGCAGCAGCAGCCGCAGCAGCAGGCAGCAGCAGGCGGGGGCGTGCAGCCTCCTGCAGCGCGGCAGGCCGCATCTCAGCAGCCGGTTGGGCAGCAAGTCAACGGAGCGGCATTAGCCTCGCAGGCAGGCGGGCACGCGGCGGCAGGAGCAGCGGGCCCTCCACAGCAGCAGCAGCAGCAGCAGCAGCAGCAGCAGCAGCAGCAGCAGCAGCAGCAGCGGCGGCGGCAGCAGGGAGCGCCGGCTGGCAGCAGCAGCGAGGAAGGGCCCCTGAACCCCGTGTGCTGTGCGGTCTGCGACACAGAAGTGGGGCTGCGCGATGCCCAGGAGGGTGTGTACCACTTCTTCAACGTGTTTGCATCCAACTCGTGAATCACGAGTCATGACGCACCCTGTTTTGCACGTTGCTGGGCCTGGCGCGTCGCCACGGTTGTTTGTGACGGGTATACGTAACCTACTGCGCCAAGCTATTTGCGTGTGATGCTTGCAAGACTGTAACTTATGCCCGTGGCGCAGGTCAGGCAGGGTAAGAGTGGGCGGACCGGAGGTGGCGGCCTGCCGCCGCAGCGCAGCGCGCCCTAGGCTAGGCTGCGCCCTGAAGGCCCGGCTACACAAGCATGCACCGCTCTGCATCGCTGTAAACCTGTTTAGATAACAATTCGCTGCTGCGCCCCCCCTCGCTTTGGGCGAGCAGACCGTCTTTCGCCCCCGTGCGCACGCTGGTCACACCACCACAGAACCCGATTCCCGCGGCTCTTCTGGGCTGCTGGCTTCGAGTGTCGCGCTCCGGCTGCGACTGCCGCCGCCGCCGTTGCCCCCCTGCTGCCGCCGCTCGCTTGCCTGCTACTGGCACTCTGACCCCTCGTCCACAACCCGCTGCTGCACCATGGCTCCAAGCAATGCTGTGGTCCAGATGTTTGGCATCCTGGGCGGTGAGTGAGGCCTGTGCCAGCAGCAGGGATGAGTGCTGGTGCCAGCATGCATGTGCCTGTTGGCCGCACTCCTATGTGGGCTGTTCACACGACTGAATCTCGCTCCCGCTCAGGTCAGATTCCGATCTCACCTGCACACCAGACTTGCACCTATACTCCCCTCCGCCCCATGCCGCAGGCGTCATCCTGACTGCCATGATGATCCCGCAGCTGTGGCAGCTGTGGCGCACCCGTAGCGCAGATGACCTGTCTCACGCATTCCTTTTGTGCTACAATGTCGGTGCGGCGCTGGAAAACCGCCAAAAAGTTTGCCCGCCTTCCGCCCACGCACACTCGCTGCCCTACCATGGCGTGACCCATGCCGAGCTTGTGGTTCGCCGGCATCTGCTTTTTGACTGAATCGCTGCTGGCTCGCGTCCTCTGTCCACCCGCAGGCATGCTCCTGCTTGTCTTTTACAACCTGTACTTGGAGCTGTGGGTCTTTGTGGTGGCCTGCATCCTGCAGCTGGGTGAGCTGCGGCTGCCTTGCTGCTTGCCTTGCCCAGCAATGCTGCCCCGCTGCTTGCCCCTGCCCAACTGCCTGACGCCTGCGGCTGGCTGCCCGCTTGCAATGTCTCGTTGCAAGTCTCGACTGCTGCTTGTCGCACCGCGTCTCACCGCTGGATGTCACATCACCCATATGCCGGCGCCCACCTGCCTGGCCGTCTGCTGCGCATTCCCCTCCCTGCAGCTCTGGGCGTCCTGCTGCAGGCAGGCAAGGTGTGGGCAGACCGGTGGCAGAGGGCGCAGCGCAAGCGCGAGAGCGGCAGGTGCGGCTGTGGGGCATGCCGCGAGGAAGATGTTGGCAATGCCGCCAGGGAGGGCGGTTGGAGCAGAGGGGAGCTGCGCAGCGGCTTGCCTTTGCCGCACACACCCTGGAGGTTGATTGACAGCATTGAAAGCACCGCTCAACACAGCTCAACACGGCACCGCCCCACTGCCAACCCGCAGGCTGGCCAAGGCGCTTTCGTTCCGAAGCGGCGCCAAGCTGGCGCTGCGTGAGTTTGCGGCAGGCGGCGGCGGCGCACCCTTCCCGAGGCTGCAGGCAGAGCCCTCCCACGCCATGCAGCACTTGCTCATTGATGCCCGGGTGGCACTTACACCTAGCTCCGCAAAGGCAGCTGGGCAGCTGGGCGGCGTGGATGCAAGTGCCGCGGCAGACGGGTTTGCAGCGGTGAGCGGCATGCTGGAAGCATGTCTGGCCGATGCGGGCCTGCTGCTGCAGCGCCGAGCAAAGCAGCAGCTGCAGCCGCGGCGGCAGCAGCCTGGCACGGGGGCCAGCAATGGGGAGGCAGCCGAGACAGCTACCGAGTTCTTCCGATGCCGAGACGGCTACGTGGCTGCGGTGTGGCACGGCGCCTCGGCCAGCCTGTCGGGTGGGTGCAGCGTTAGGGGTGGAGCGGATGGCCCATGGAGGGGAGTCGGCAGCCTGACCAAGCCCACACCCACCCCACGCACCTGGGTGCTCACCCGTCCCAATGCCACCTCAAACCGCCCATGCCCTCCCACAGTGGACTGCCTGGCGGCCTCGGAGCACAGCATGCGCAGCATGACCGCAGCAGGCGAAGCGTTCTGTGCCGCCCTGCGGCAGCGCTACCCGGGCAGCCGGGTGGCCGCCAGCAGCGTGGGCCGCCTGCCTGCTGAAGCCGAGGAGGCATCGGTGCACTCGACGCACTGCCACAACAGCTGAGGGGACGGCATCACTGCGACGCATGTCGCAGAAGGGTGTGGCAGCACCGCCCCTTGCAAACAGGACAGTGCGTTTTCCAGTGCTCTGCCGTTGCTCTTTCTTTCAATTCTTGCCCCTTTCCCTTGCGGGTGCTGCTGCTCTGCAGTGTTGAGGCATGAACTGCTACCTGTGATACTCTTTTCTGAGATGCGTGGAACATTGTGAAGCAGCGTTGTTGCGCACCCAGCGCAATCACACATGCAGGTTTCTTACATACACATGCTGTCAAGCGTGCAGGTCAACACAGGATGGCAAGGCAGTGGATCGTGGGCCCAACTAACCGGGGGATGCATGCAACGCGAGGAGAGGAACGTGCATTGGTTGGTGGTGCAGGGCTGTTTTCTTACATCCAGCCCCTGGTGCGTTTGTGTGCGCAAAGGGGTTGGCTGGTGGCATGGGAGTGCAATGCAAAGAAACAGCGGCTGGAGTGCCGCAGGTTGGTAAGAGATGCAGAGGCATGTGCGGATATCGAAATGCATATGAAGGGATGCTCGGCGTTCTCGGCCAAAGATTTGCGGGTTAAAATTGGAGTGACGTGCGCGTTAAATTGGAGTGCAGAATGCAGCAATGGAGGTGAATAGGAGGCATTGCATGAGGAGAGGATTGCAGGGCTGCCGTCACGGCAATGGAGTTGCCACTGGAGTTGCCACTCTAAACCGGGGGCACAGTGCACTTGTTGTCCGCGCCGCAGTAGGTGAAAGCGGGGTCGATGGTGGGGATGGTGGCTGCACAGGGGGATGGGGGCCAGGCGTGGTGGGAAAGACAAGCACCGCATGCGAGCCCTGGCTTGCAAGACACAGCAGGTGAGCGGGGGGTGAGGAAACCTCTGGGTACCGGGCAGTCACGGCTGTTGGGGCGGCAGGGGGAGCAGGCCGGTGCGTGGCTGGTCCGCAAAGCACGCGGTCGCCACCCCATTGCCACAGTGCAGTTTGCATACACTCCGCCTCAGGGCCGCACCTGCTTCCGGATACGGGTGGCTGATCAGGAACTTGCAGTCGTTGTCGTTGGCGGTGGACGCAATGTTGCACTGCGATACAGCAAGCGTTTGGAGCAGAGGGGATGAGTAATCACGCAGCCGGTGCTGCGGCGGCGGCCGAGACGGCTGAAGGCGGCAGCGGCAGTGCCCGCACAGAGGGTCGCAAGGCACCCTGCAGGCGCAGCGCCCACAACAGAGCCTGGCTGGCTCCAGGGCAGCGGGTTCAGCCCTCACCTCCACGCAGCGGCCGCTGCCGCCCAGGCTGGGGTAGTCGCACTGGAATGCGGTGACTGCAGGGGGATGGATGGGAGCAGGGGCGAGGTGTCGAACAGACTGCCCAACCAGTGCGGCCAACGCGCGTGGCAATTGCAGGAGAACCAAGCCGTGCTCAGCCGGGGTCCCAACCAGGCTGAGGGGCTGGCTCAGGGCTGGCCAGTGGCCAGTGAGCCCGGCTGTCATTATCTGTTGGTTGTTCAGGCAGCCAGGCAGCAGGAGGACTACAACAGGATGCGGCAGCAAGCGGCAGCAGCCAGGCAGCAGCCAGGCAGCAGAAAACACTCACCGCCGAGCGCCACGGCGCGAACAGCGCAGGGCAGGCCCTTGTCGTTGGCAAAAGTGCAGACGCCACAGGTGCCGGTGGCGGTGTCGCAGATGGGTGCCTCATCAGGGCACTGCGCACTGGCCGTGCACTTGCACACGCCGCCATCGCAGACGTTGCCGGCAGGGCAGGCGTTGCCACAGGTGCCACCTGCGCAGGGGGAGGGCCGGGTGGGGGTTCACGCTCATGCCGAGCCAAGGCAAGCACAAAAGGCCATCAGCCAGGACAGTTTGCAGCTGGCCCTGCACCTAGCGGGCCCTGCATGGGCCGAGAGAACCCAGTTCCGTGGCAGCGCCACTTTCAAACTCTGGGTGCTGGGGGCGAGCCATGTGCGGGCCCCTGCAGCCAGTCCACTCACAGTTCTGCTCGTCGTTCTGGAGGTCCAGGCAGCCGGCGGGGCACTCGGACAGGCCAGCGGCGCAGGTGCACTGCCCCGCCACGCACTGGCCGGACAGAGTGGCATCACCCATGCAGGAGGTACCGCAGGTGCCTGCATAGCCAGGGGGAGGTACATGGAGGGGGCTTGTGGACATCGGTGCACACACTGGGAGCCCACCAGCGAGGCACACATGGGTCCCCAGCCTAGCATCCTGCGCGGCGACGCGGCGCCACCCGCAGCAAGCTCAGCCTGCTCTTGCACCCTGGGTGCTGGCCTTACCGCAGTTCAGGGGGTCGGTTGCGAGCGCCTTGCAGTCTGCGCCGCAGGGCGACAGGCCCTGCTCAAAGTCGCACACGCAGGCGTTGATGCCGGTGTCGCAGCGCTGGTCAGCGCGGCACGACACGTTTTTGCTGCCGCACTTGCAGCGCTTGGGGCTGGCGCCGCAGTCCTCTCCGGGGCGGCATGCGTTGAAGCAGGCGCCGCCTGCGCAGGAGGGTGGGGGGTGGGCGTGGGGGTGGGCGGCCGTCGGAGGTGGGACAAGTCTGGTTGGTGAGGGCGCCCTGAAGGCGGTGGGCGCTGGGTGGCCGAGGGGACAGCCTGCTCCCGGCTGCGAAATGGGGCGCCCCGCAACTGGTGCCGCGGCTGGCGGAGCTGCGGCGGCATGTCCTCCACCTTCCCCGCCCTCCCCGCTGGTTCCCAACCATGTGCAGCTCACAATGCTGTGTGTTGCCGTTGGTGTTGGTGCAAACGCCAGCGCAGAACATTTTGCCGTTGCCCAGACACTTGTTGGCTTGGGTCAGGTCCCTGTGTCAAAGGACGGTGTGGGGGACAGAGTTGCGGCGGCAGCTGGGCGGCGCATCCTGGAGCCCCGCGGCGCGTCCTGGAGCCCGCGGCGCGCGCCCGGTGCCCTTGCCTGGCCTCGACGGCCGCCAGGATGGCGAGGAGAATGGCGAGACGGCACCGCATGGTGGTTGGTGGTTGTGTCCTGCGCGCGAGGCGCCGGCGGGAGCGCAAGGTCATTCAGCGGGAGCGGGAGCGGCGGGAGCGCAGGGTCATCCAAGCGGGAGCGCAGGGTCACTCAGCGCGTGCGCGATGTCTCATGAGAGATCAGTGGGCTTGCGCGAGCCTAGTCCTGCAGCGCACTGGCAACGCGCTTGAGCAGTGTCGGCCTTCCTCACCAGGCGTGGGCAGGGGGTGGATGACAGGCTGGCGAAGGCCGAGAATAGGGGAATGGAGGGGCTGTGACGAATTTGGCTGCCAACCGCGGCAGCTCCTCCGGATGCTCGAGTCGATTTGCAATGCAGCAGTCACCACCCGTGATCGCTGTGGGATCACTTTGGAGGTTGGGGAACGGCAGAGAAGGCATCGGGGCTGCTCCGGCCCTAGCTCAGCGTCGGCGGAGCTGCCGCCGCCCGAGCCTCGCGGAGCGGACACATGCGACGTATGCGCCGTGCAGGCCAGCTGGCCAGGCCACCCAAGCCACTTGCATGCCAGGCATGTGCCACTCCGCATACAGGATCACACATGCAGCACTCGCTCGGCGCAGCCTCCCCTTCCGACCCACGGCAGGCGCAAACGCTACACCACTGCGGCCCGTTCGATTTCGGTTCTGATGCCGCTCAATGCCGGCGCCGCTCCATCATTCCATGTGGGCAGTCAGGCGTCCGTCTATTCATCTGGCTGCACAGACCACCTGCTGAAGCGTTCTGAAGTGCATCCACAGACAGCATGGCGGTCGGCGCTGGTCACCCTGCCTGAGTGCACCGTGCAGTCAGTGACAGGCAGCTCCATTCAGCGCTGCTGCTCCGTGCATGGCTGCCCCCAGTGCTAGCCCACAGCTGCCTAGAGAGCTGGTGCTTAGGTGGGCGGGCGGGGGTTAGTGCAGACGTGCTGCAGTGCTCGCCCACGCCCACCCCTGCCTGCGCAAGTGCCTCACAAGCGTCCGAGGCTGGGAGCGGCCTGCCCGCGGCCAGAGGCCCAGCTCCACCGCCGCCGCCACCCCGGCGGCCGTGGCGGCCGCACCCAGCGCCGCCTGCCCATGCCGCGGCGCCATGCCTCACGGGCTCCTCTACAGCACTCCCCTCTGCCCTTGCGCTGCAGGATCGTCAGCCTCGGCCGCCGGCTGTGGCTGATGGAGCAGAATGCGCTGCTGGTGGCCTCGGCCACCTGCCGGGTCACGGCCATCTACCGCACCAGCACAGAAAAAGCCGAGTGCCTGGTGCGGGCCGCGGATGCCCAGGGGGCGTTTCTGCCCCGGCCGGTGGCCTGCGTGGC
>RRZL01000083.1:1929590-1988522 GCA_006782975.1 Chlorella sp. Dachan | reverse complement strand
TGGGGGTGGGTGGGTGGGCGCGCACAGATGCTGCTTCGCGCTGCTTGCAGCACTCAGCTAGGACATATTGCTGGGCCTGCCGCCTACCTGAAACCATCAACCCGGCCTCCCTGCCAGCCACACATGCAGCTCCCCAGCTGCAGCATCCGCACAACTCACTGGGCAGCGCCAAGCAGCGCATGCAGGGTCGCCAACGGCTGCTCAGCACTCCCGTCCTCCAGCAGCCGCAGGCAGACCGCCTTGCTGCAGGCCAGAGGTGCCAGCAGCGTGAGGGGCAGGGCAGCAGCCACAAACGGCAGCTGGATGCCAGAAAAGGGCCAGTACAGGGCCTGCAGTCAGGGGTTGGGGGAAAGCGGAGCAACAGCATTGAATGCAAGCCAGCGAAACAGCTGTCGAGCCCGGGAGCAGATCACGGCTGACCGGACAACCGCCACAGCAGCAAATACATTCACACGTAGCGCCGCACCTGCACCAGGCTGCCGTTTGCCGCGCACAGCGCCAGCGCCAGGCGCAGCGGCGAGCCGCCGTGCGTCGCAAGCACCGAGCCGCGGCTCCACAGCGCTGCAGCGAGAAGCATGGATGCCAGATTGGGCCGGCGGCGTATGCACTCTACTTACACGCCACTGGTACCGCTGACGCATAGCGGGCGAGGTACACATAGCAGCGCTGCTAGCATGCCTGGCTTTCGCGCAATGCGGCAGCGACATTGGCAGGTAGCGTGCGCACCCAACGCAAGGACGGCGGTCGTCATGTGGAGGCAGGTGCCGAGAAAGAAGAGCGAGCTGGAGCTCCCGGCAGCGAACGCGTGCCGCCTTGAAGCAGGGCACTCGCCGCATCAGAGCAGTCTGCCCCAGTTCGTTCAAAACGTACGAGGCCGCCAGCAGCGCCAGGCCTGCAGGGAGGAGCGAGGAGGCCCTGCCAGTGAGGGATGACTCATCCCTCGCGCAGGGATCGGATCCCTGCGCGGCACGGGGGCAGGGCGGCGGATGCACATCTGAACAGAACAGTCCGCACCCGTCTCGCCCGGCCGCCACGTCTTGGCGGCAACTAACAGCCAGAGGACTCCCGTGACGGTGCTGCCCACAGCATCCTCCCGCAGCGCTTGCTCGTTGCAGGCTCTGTGGGAGCACGGTATATTTGGTTGCAGGACAGGGGTAAGTCTGAGGGCAGGGGGGAGGCTGGGTGCACAGCCGCATGTAGGGCGGCGGCGGCAGCGGCGGCGGGGAGGCTTGCGTCACCAACGGGCTCCTATATGATCATACGTGCGCTCACAGTCTTGCCGGGTCGACGACGTAGGCCGAAACAGCGGCTTGGAGGCCGCCCCCGTCCGCTCTGCCCGGTCCAGTTTGAGTTCCTTCAGAAGCGCGGCTCGCTGCTGCTGCGCCCGCCCCACCGCCCCTTCTGCCTCCTTCAGCGCCGCTCGCAGGGCAGCCATCTCTCGCTGCGCCTGCTCCAGCTCGCCGCGCGCCTGCTCCAGCCGCAGCTGCAGCGCTGTTCGCTCCTGCACTGCCTGCTGCCTCTCGTGCTTCACGGCGGCGGCGAGGCGGGTGCGGCTGAGGCGGCGCGCCGCCAGCAGCAGCTCCAGCTCGCTGGACGGCGAGCTGCTGCCCTGGCTGGAGTTCAGCTGCATTCCTGCTGCTGCTGGGGCCACTGGGGCGAGTGTGGGTGGGCGAGGGCGGGGCGGCAGGCGCCCAGGCTGCACCAGGAAGCTGGATGAGCGCAGCATGGTGGCACCAGGACAGCGCTGAGGGCTGTGAGACGAACAGTGGCAACTGCAGGGAAGCTGAAAGGTGTGTGCGAGTGCGGCGCTCGTCATTTGGGCGCCTGCGGCCCCGCACCACATGTGCAGCTGATTTGCAGGGGTAGCTGTGCAGCTTTGCAGAGAATAGCACACACGTGAAATGGCACAGTACAAGGCACAGCGGCAAACAATGGGCGGCGACGCCACAGCGCCGCTCAGCCAACCCTGAAGCGCGCCCACAGCGCCCGCTGCTCCGCCTCGTCCATTGCTGCTTCAATTGCGCTGCGCGCCGCTGCATAATACGCCTCCTCTCCGGCCGTGTCACTCATCAGCCGTTCCATGAGCCCGCTGCCGCTGCCGCCCTCGGCTGTACTGCTGCCGCCGCTGCCTGCCGAGCTGCCCAGCAGGCTGCCCAGGCCAAACAGGTCTGTGACGCGCGGCTGCGGCGGCTCGCTGCACACAGGGGTGGACAGGTGCGGCAGAGTAGGGTGCAGCAGAGTAGGATGGCCAGGGGCTTGGGGCGGCAAGCAAGTACACACACCAGATGCCTTGCCCTTGCGCCGCCACAGCCGGGTGGCGTCCCCCATGAGCATGGCAGCAGGCCTGGTAGGGTTTCCACAGCTGGAAAACAGCGCATTTTCACCCACACACCCATCTTTGTGTTAGGGCCGCCGCCCCAGCAGCTTGCTCCAGGACCTGGAAGACAAGCTCTGAATACACACACGCACGCACACCCCCCACCTGCACAGCAGGAAGCGCGCTTTGTCGCCGTACTCTCGTTGCATCACATCCCGCATCTCCCCCAGCCCATCAATCAGGCCCAGCTTGAGCGCTTGGCGGCCGGTCCATGCACGGCCTGCATGGGGCGCAGGGGAGGCAACAGCATCATTGCGCACCGATGGCCGGCCCAGCAATACGGCCTACCACCACTGTGAGCCAGTACATGCACCAGCGCGTTGGTCACCACGCCCTGCCGTGAGGCACATGCGCTGGCTTGCAAGCATATCCACGCTGGATGCGCTGGTCTGCTAGCATGCTCACACTTGATGCGCTGGTCGCAAGCATGCTCACGCCGGATGAACGGCAGTGTGCAGGGGCGGCACCCACCAGAAAGGAGCAGCACCCACCCAAGAGGAGCGGCACCCACCAGAGAAGAGCTCGTCGTCGCGCCCCGCCGCCAGCCGCTCACCCCGCGCCTCGCGCACCCGGTCCTTGAACGAAGCGTGGAGGTCATCCATCAGGTCGCGCAGGCGCGCCTCCTGCAGTCATCGTAAAATTGCCGGCAGTTTGTGGCGCAGATCATGCATAGCAGACATGAGCGCGCCAGGCTACTACGATTAGCCTTTACGATCAGTCTTCCAGCCACACATCACATGCACAGCGCGTCAGCACTCCGGGTCGCAAACCAGGGAGACTGATCAGTGAATCGCACCTGCTCGGGAGTGACGTGCAGGAAGGGGTCCAGCTGCACCTTGGCCTCCCCTGCCGTGTACACGCGCCGCTCCAGGCCCTGAGGAAAACGAAAGGAAACCAGGAGTGCAGTTACAGTTGCAGATGCAGTGTCAACCCTCAGCCCTCTGGATGCAGGCAGCCCTCTGGGCAGGGTTACACCTCGCCTGCTGCATGCACGCGCCGCCCCAGGCCCTGCAGCCAGGTGGCCACCTGCTGGAATAAGCCCCTCCTGCGCACCCCACGCGCAGTACAGGTGCGCATGCTGCCTCGCACAACCCAGCATTAATGCACACCGTGCCATCCACCCCGCTCACCAGCCGGTGCGCGGTTTCCACCGCTCCGAACGTGGCGCTGATGACGCCGATGCTGCCCACCAGGGAGGCGTCCAGAGCGTACGCCTTGTCACCGGCGCACCTGGGTTAGGGAGAGGGTTGGGGGACAGGTTGGTTGGCAGGTTGTGTCCAGTCAGGCAGCGGGTGTCGCAAGGCCGGGGTGGGTTCAGTGAGGACCACAACCTCAACGCGGCCTCGGCCAGCCCTGCGAAGCAAGCTGCCGCTGTCAAACTCCCTTTGGAAGGGGTGGCAGCGGGAGGCAGGCAGGGTGGCTGTGCCACGAGAGTCACCCAGGCAGGACCTGCCCCCCAGCCCTCCCAACCCCCTCACATCAGCCAGTAGCCGCCGCTGGCCGCCACATCCTCGGCAAACGTGAACGCAGGGATGCCCTGGAGACAAAGGCTGGGTGATTTGGAGACGGCAGGGTGAGGCAGGGTGCAGGAGTGACAGCTCAGCCCTGAAACCCGTGCTGGCACCGTGGCACCGGGGCTGCAAGGCTTGCAACAGCTGGCAGGGCCCCCTCACAGTTTTCTTGGACAGGCGGCGGATGAGGGCGTAGATGAGCTCGGCCTGGGCGGCTGAGCCACCTGCAAACGGCACGGGCAGGACAGCTAGGAAGCCATCATCGTGGCTGGCTGCCGAAACCCCGCGCCGGCGCCAGCCTGCCTGCCCCTGCATCACATCACGTCACCCACCCGGGCTGTTGACTGTCACCGCCACAGCCGCCGGCCGGAGGCTTTTGTTAAAGGCGCGGCCAAACCACTTCTCGACTCGGTCCAGGTTCAGCAGACGGCGGGCCTGCATCCACCAATGCAACCAAGTGCTTGCAAGTCAGTGAGCCAAAAAGCTAACCACTTGTCAACTCGCTCAATGCTCAGCAGACAACAGCCTGCGCTGAGACTTCAGCCAGTTGCAAGCAGGTCAGTCAGCCATTCACACCAAGTCTGTCAGCTAAGGAGACAGCGTGCTGCCACGCACTGGGCTGCTGATCAGCACGCCTGATGTCAAGCAGCCCGG
The DNA here is from genome assembly GCA_006782975.1 of Chlorella sp. Dachan. Taxonomy (NCBI): domain Eukaryota; kingdom Viridiplantae; phylum Chlorophyta; class Trebouxiophyceae; order Chlorellales; family Chlorellaceae; genus Chlorella; species Chlorella sp. Dachan. The sequence continues at coordinate 1,983,980 of RRZL01000083.1, read as the reverse complement.
CCAGCAAGCGCTGCAAAGCCTCCCAGCCACCACCGGCAAGCGCCCTGCACTGGCCTGCGGCGCGCGCGCTGGGCCTGAGAAGGCCTGCAGAATGCCGCTCAGCTTCACGACCTGCTCGGAGTGGGAGAGAAGGAGATGGGGTTTCGGGTTTTGGGGGGAAGAGGCTGGGTGAAGGGAGAGGCAAGGTGTGACGTGTAGCCGCACGAGCGGCATTGTGTGCAGGATGCCGCTCAGCTTCACCACCTGCAAAATTGGGTGGCACAGCAGCAGCTGCGGCTCGAAAGTGCAACTGTGGAGGTGGGTGCATAGCAGCAGCTGCTGCGGCAGCAGGACGGTACGTGGCGGGCCACGGTTGCATGCACCACCCCCGCACCACCCACAGTGATGAGGGGATCATTGTACCCCTTGCTCCCCATCAAGCTCCATCCTGCAAGAGGAGGATGAGCAAGGGGCACCAGCTGCGCGGCCTGCGTGCAGTTGCGTTGCACGGCAAGCGCCCTGCGGCCCAGCCTCTTGCAGGTAAGTGTTTCCAGCACGGCTGCCTCAGCTCACGTGCCAGACGGCTCAGCGCCATGTCGCCCTGTCAACAAAGCCGGCAAGACGGGAAGAGCGTTTGGTGAGCATCAGCTGGCCGTGACGCCGCCGGCTGCCGCTCCGGGCGGAGCGCCGCCGCTTCTCTGTGCCGCCGGTCAGTGTGCAAGCTGCTTCCTCGCAGTCTTCACACGGCTCATACCAACCTGGGAGGGCCTGCGGGCTGGCTGGGGCTGGGCTGAGCGACTTCTTCAGCAACCCGATCGCTGGCGGGCGGTACAGCGGCTGACGGTCAGCTCGGGACGGTTTGATCACGCTGCACAGGGCATGCCTGCAGCGCAAGCCTGCAATTGGCGACGCCAGGGCAGTGCCGTAGCAGTCGCAGCAGCGAGGAGCCTCGGTGCAAGGCAAGATTGGGATCGTGCATGCAGAGCACTGCACGTATCGCCAGCATGTCGCACGCCGCAGCCCGTGCGCCGACAGTCGTGCGCCTTTCGAGCAGGGCTGCTCGCAGGCAGCGGGCCGGCGGCTCCAGCGGCGTGCAGCATGCGATTAGGAGGCAGCAGCAACAATGGCGGGCAGCCTCTAAGGCCGAGCACCCCGCTGACCACCCGCCAGTCGTGCTCAAGACGGGCGATGAGGGTGAGGGCGCCCGCCAGATGATGCAGCAAATCCACAAACATCAACTGGCCGATCGACAGGCCGGACGCGCACAGGCCGCTGCCGCCGCCGCCTGCCGCCGCCCACTTGCCTGCCTTCCCCAGCCCCGTCCCGCCACCTTGTTTACCGCCTCCCGGCTCATCACCGCCTCCCACCTGTCGCCACCTGTCGCTCTTCCAGACCTTGAGGAGCTGAGCCAGGAGTACACAGACGTGATGCAGCAGCGCATGGGCTCCGCCACGCTCACGTACCGCCACGAGGACGGCATGAACTACAAGTGCGCTTGGACGCTCTTCGTCTTGTTTCACCAGAGACTTGCCTGGTTGCTTGTGGTTGGCGGGGCAGCGCCGCGAGTGCAGTAAGATCTACGAGTGCGCTCACATCCTCTGCTTGCTGTTGCTGCGACTCGCCATACATACATTGCTGTGTGCCCTGCTGGTTGACTGCCCGCTGCTCTGCACTCCCGCCTGCCTGTGCTGCGCTGCTGCAGCTGCATCCTGGCCACCTGGTCGTGGGCCGCTGCTGCCGTTGATTCGTGTTTCATTCAGCTACCATCGTAACCACCCTGCATCTTCTGTTGGGCTGCAGCCGCATCCTGGAGGACCTCATTGTGGGCAGCTGCCTGCAGACGCCCGATGATCTGGACACGTAAGGTGGCCTTGCGGGCTGTGGGCGCCCGGCAGAAGCGCTTCCAGGCTTGCTTGAGCAACGCTTTCGGTGCACGTTTTGAAGGCTGGGCGGTCTGCAACCTCCTGGTCTGCTGCTGATCTCCTGATTTAGCCGCTGCGCTTGCCTGCCCTGTCATTCATGCAGCATCGCCGACGGCGAGAACGTGCGCACCGTGATGTGCCTGCAGGTGCGGCTGTGCGGCACGGCTGGCTTGTCCCATTGTTCGCCAGCCCTCGCCTGTCTCCTCAGCAGCTCGCCAGTGCTCGCCCTGCGCATAAGCTTGCAACTCACCAACCATGGGTCCTTGACTGAGACCAGCGGGACTCAAGACATACGGCGCATTCCGGCCTGGACGTGGCGCCAACCCTGGACCGCTGCTTGCTCCTCTGTCAGCACTGAATGCAGCTGTTCTGTACTCTGCCAGCACTCAAATGCAGCTGATTCTGCATTTCCGATTCAACAGGAGGACTCGGACATGGCCTACTTTGACCTGGACATCACTCCAATCCTGGGCCGCTGCTTGCTCCTCTCTCAGCACTCAATGCAGCTGTCCTGTGCCAATCCAACAGGAGGACTCGGACATGGCCTACTTTGACCTGGACATCACCCCAATCCTGGGCCGCGTCGCCGAGCGCGGCGACGTGCGGCATGTACGGCACCGCATCCGGTGAGGTGCAGGGCTTGCCTTGTTTCAGGTGCGGATGTGCTGCGCACGCGCCGAGCGCGGCGACGTGCGGCGCGTGCGGCACCGCATCCGGCAAGGGCAGTACGTCCGTCCTGCTGGGCTGTAGGTTGCCGGGATTAGTGGCCATGGCATGACCAGCTCCCAGTGGGCATGCCCTCCCAGTGGTCATGCCTGTTGTGATGTGCAGCACGAGTGGGAGTTGCGGCTGCGCCCACCGCTGCCGCCAACAAAGCATCTGCACTCCACCATGCACTCCACCCCTGTGATCGCTGCCTGCGGTGCGCAGGGATTTTGACCCCTTCTCCCTTCGCATGGAGCTGCCTGGGGCTGTGGCAGCACTGGCTCAGAGTGCGGCAGGCAACGGCGGCACGGCCTACGTGCACTGCACAGGTGGGTGTGCCGCCCTGTACGGTGGTGCTCACTCTTGCTGGCACCCGGCCCCTTCCAGCCTCTGGTTCGAGCCCTTTTCATGCTGAATTAGCCCCCTGCTGGTTGCCGTTTTGTCGGTGTGCATGGAGAGCCGCAAACTCGGCAAACCCTGCAGACTCAGCCTGGCTGCTCCCTTCCCTGCCTGTGCCGCAGCGGGACTGGGCCGCGCGCCCGCCACCGCTCTGGCCTGGATGTGGTGGTTCAAGGACTGGCACCTTGAGGACGCATACGAGCACCTGACAGGTGGGATGAGGGTGTGATGTGCTGTATGTTGGCAATCGGGTGAGAGCCGTGTGTTTGGGTGGTTCAAGGACTGGCACTTTGCAGCTGCGTGTGAGCACCTGACAGGTGCGCATTGCAACTTGCGTGCCTCGTGCCTGCGTGCCTCCTACTTGCTCCACCGCCTGCCAGCCAGCACAAACTCGAGCTGCATCCTGCAAATGCAAGCTTGTCTCCCAACACAACCCAGCATCCTGCGAATGCACGCTTGCCCCACCAACATCACCCGCCCGCTCACCCGCCGCAGGCATCCGTGCCTGCAAGCCGCGGGTGCAGGCCATTCGCGAGGCGGCAGCAGATGTGCTGTATGGCGAGCCGCCTACACCAGTGCTCATCACGCTGCCGCGCTACGGCATTGAGGGTGTGCCACAGGTGGGTCCATTGGTTGGTTGATTGGCTGGTTGGTTGTTGTGCCAGGGCAGCATTGCGTTTTCATCAGCCCGCGCTGCAGGTGGGCGACAGTTGATTATTCAGGCTGGGGCCTGGAGCATTGGGGGTGGGCGTAAGCCGGCGCTGGTCTTGGCAGGTTACCAGGGCATGATTTGGGGCCAGCAGCTGGGCATGGTCGTCAGCCCAGCTGCAGTTCCCAAGCGGGTGCTGAATCCATTTCGCACCTCCCCCTGCACTGTGCTGCAGGTGGCGGGCCTGGATGTGGGCTGGGGCCAGCAGCTGGGCATCACACCGATCCGCAGCACTTCCTGACTGCACTGTCAACTGCACGCTGCCTGTGTTCTCCCCATCTACCGCAGGTGGCGGGCCTGGATGTGGGGTGGGGCCAGCAGCTGGACATGGCGGTGGACGAGCGGTTCCCGTACCGCTTTGCGCTGACACGCCACCTGCCGCCCGGGCAGTACCAGTTCAAGTTCATCATCGTGAGTTGGGCTTTTGTGTGCAAGGCAGCTGCGCGTAGCAGCTGCACGTGCTCAGCAGTGGCTGCATCCAGCAGCCGCCATTCAGGCTGTTGCAGCAAGCAGCGCCACCTCGTGCAGGCTGCCCACTCCCCTGCCTCGCCTCCTTGCTGCTTCGCAGGACGGGCGGTGGGGATATGCGCCCAACTGCCCCACCCGGATGGACGGCGACAACATGAACAACTGGGTGGCTGTGCCGTACGCCAACCAGTCGCGGGTGGTGCAGGTGAGAGTGTGCAGCGCACGAGCCAGGACATGTGCCAGAGGGGCCGCCGCCTCGCAGTACGGCACAGCACGCACTCCTGCCCAGGTCCATGTGCTGCCCTCGTTTTGCCTGCCCCTGCCTTTGCCCCACTGGACTGGAGCCGCGGCAGTAGCTGCTCACCCCCGGCTGCCGACCAACAAATGCGGAGCCCCGTCATTCACCTGCTGGTTCGCTGCCTGCCCCCATTGCACAGGATGCGCGGAAGCGGCTGCTCACCCCCGGTGGCCGCCTCACAGACGAGGAGCGGAGCCGCATCCGCGAGCTGCTCAGCGTGCTGCAGCCCAGCGGCGGCGGCACCACCGGCAACCTGCCTCTCATCAACTCCTCTTCTTCCGGGTAATTACTTGATGCATGCCCTTGCATTTGCAAGTTGCCGGCAGCGCTTGGTGTTGCCCTTCTGTGTACATAGCCACTTGTAGCCTTTTGCCATGCTTTTCAGGCGCAATACTCCCCCTCAGCTCGTGCCGGCATGACTGCAATCCCCTCGTATGACAATGCCTTTTGAGTGCACTCGAATCTGTGATTGCGCCCCTGCTGTCGTTCTGTCTGCTGCGTCTAGCCCTGCTAGCTCAAGTGAAATAGCGATGTGAAAGTCAGGTTACCAATCTCAGTCTGGCGTCTGCTAATGTGAGAGTCAGGTTAGCAAGCTCAGTCTGGGGTCTGTTGGTTGGTTGGCAAGCCGCTGCACCCCGGCACTCGACCGAGGTGCAGACAGCAGCGCCGCTCATCTGGCGCTCAGCTGGATGCCACGTCAGAGCTGCGCCGCTTGCGGCCGGGCAGTGGGAAGCCGCACCCCACTGCTCCTGGTGCACGCTCCATTCATTCAACAGCCACGTCAGCGCACAGCCACTTGTGGTCCGAGTGTGCATAGGCGTGGTTGCCCACCGCCTGGCTCGTCACGCGCAGCGCACGCAGCAGCACCCAGTCCAACTTGCCTGCGAGACACCGAAGGCGTGGGAAGCACTGTGGGAAGCAGCATTGCTATTTGCTTGACAGCGCGCTGCTCCAAGTTTGCACCAACAGCATGGCTGTTTGTGGGATGAAGGCGCTCTGCTCCGCAGTTCAGGAGCGAGCCCGCAGCGTCCATGCCGCTTCACAGCACACCCCTCGTGCCACAGCGTGCACGCCGTTCCACAGCGTGCATGCCGCTCCACAGCATGCATACCGCCCCCTGCTGCGCACCCTTCATGAGGCTCAGCCCCAGCCAGCGGTAGGCGGGGTTGTCCAGTGTGGTGGTTGAGGGTGGGAAGGGGTCTGCAGGGCCGCGGGTGCAGGCACTTAGTGGAGGGCCCCTAGGTGCACCATTAGCACCCCACCGCTGCCTCCAGAGCCGCCAGACCTCTGGGGCTGGCCAGGACAGCATGCAACATGCTGTCGGCCAACGCTTGGACGGCGCTGGCGCGGGATGGTGCGCGAGACGCAGCAGGCATGCACCTGAAAAACCGGGGTTGGTGGCATCTGTCGCCACCTGTGCGCTTAGCCCCCAGTCCAGCAGCCGCTGGTTGACCGGCTGCGCTGCCTCCGCTTGAGCGCCTGCCGCTGCCGCCACTTCACGTGCTGCCGCCACTTCGGCTGGCGCTGCTGGCGCTGCTGCTACTGCTGCTGCCCCGGATCCTGCTGCTTGGGCTGCTGCCGCTGCTGCTGCTGATCCTACCGCTGAGCTGCAGCCGCCGACAATGCGGCTGCCACCTGCCACGGCTTGCCCGCCATCTGCCGCTGCCGCTGCTGCTGGTTGGCAGTAGCGTGGGTCCACGACAGGCAGCACGGAGCGGTGCCACACCATGGCTTCATCCAGCCCGATGCTCCTGCGAATCAAGAGTAAGGAACAGTATAAGTAAGACTAAAGGACAGCATGCAGCGCTCAAGCTGGGTGGGTGCAGCAGTGCACATGCCTGCCGCCCCGCATGGCGGGTGATGATACAGTGTGCGATGCCGTTCGTTCGTGGGCAGGTGGGGCGCCGGCGAAGACTCAGACCCCTTGTCTGGGCATCCCCTAGGGTCAACAGGGCTGCCCTACGCCTGCAATGGCAGCTTCTGGTAGGAGCGCCGGCCACCCGCACCTCAGCCGCATGCTGTCGCAGCAGTAGTTGGGAGACAGCCGAGCGATGCCGTGCGCCATGGTGTTCATGTCGGCTGCAGTTAAGGTAATACACGAGCAGCGGGGGGAGTGTCACTTGTTGCGCAGCATTAGGCAGTAGCATTAGGCAGCAGTTGCCGTGCGCCGTGGTGTTCACGCCAGCTGCAGGCATGTGCAGGTGGGTCTCGGCAAGAGGGCTGGAGAGGGGAAGGTGGAGCACAGTAGGATGCACAGGGGGAGGTGCAAGCCAGCTCGACAGTGCATGCCTTTTCCAGTTTACAGCTCGCCCGGGAAGCCCTGCTGCTAGCCGCCCCAGTCCGCTTGCTGGCATGTATGTACAGAATGCAACCCAGCCCACCCCCAACTAGACTGACCCAGGATGGCCTGCTGCTGGTAGCCTCGATCCGCTTGCCGCCGCGCATCCGCAAAGATGTCGCTCAGCTGCGCAATGCGGGCCAGCAGGCCGCAGAACACCTCCAGGTGCGCATTGTACACAACCAGGGGGCCCTGCGGCAGCAGAGAGGCGGCGGCGCATTGTGCAGAAGCAGCTCGGGCAGGGCGACGCCAGGCGGCAGTGGGCAGCCAGAAGAAGTGGTGAAGGGCTAAACAGACAGACACCAATACACCGAAACAACCATAGCACACCTCGGTCTGCACGACCAACACCAAGGTGAGGAGCCTGCGCCACCCGTTGCACCGACCTGTGGCGTCTGCACCAGCGCGCGCAGCACCGCCCGCTCGCCGCGCCGGGGCTCCTTCTGGGCGAGCTTGTGGGTGGGGTTGTTCCAGTCGACTGGGTGCGTCCTGCGAGCGAGGTGAGCAGCACGTTAAGGTGTGACTGTGAAGTGGCAGGGGTGGCAAATTCAGCTTCGGATGCGAGGTGAAGCGGGGATGCGGCGGCGGCGCCGGCCAGCAGCTGTTCGGGTGGCAGCGTAGGGTGATCAGGCCTTTCTCGTGTTCCTACAGAATCTCACAGCCTAGCTCCTTGGCCACAGAGGTGCAAGCCGTTGTCCGCCGCTCCGAGAACCTTGCGAGCGCGGGCGCAAGGCCAAGTCGAGACAAGGCGCTAGCAGTAGTCACTCCGCCTCACGAGCAAAGTGAATGGGTGCCAGAACACTGCGCGCGTTGTCTTGAGCTCAGCCGCCGCCGCTGCCGCCGCTGCCGCCGCCGCCCAGCCACCCAGCAGCGGCGGCAGCAGCGCTGCAGATCGGCACTTGTCATAACAGCAAGCTGACTGCTCCTAACCCGACACCTAAATCACCCCGATCTACTTATGACGAAGGGCTTGCTGCAGAGCGCTGCTGGCGCCACATGCAGCCCGCTGCCGGCTTTGTGCGGGTGAGCGGCGACCGGCTGCGGCTCGTCGAGGCCGACGGCAGCCCCTTTTACTTTGCCGGAGCCAACTGCTACTACCTGCTGGTGAGCTGAGTGAGCGGGGTGTGTCCTGCTGGTTCGAAACCGAGCAGGCTCGTGCTGCCTGCTCGCTCCCGTCACGCGCAGTACGGCACAGATTGGCGCGCCTCTTTGAGCCGGAGCTGCATGCATCATATGACCCACCGCCGCCACCTGCCCCTCTCGCAGACCCGGGCCGCAGACCCCGTCACCCGCCACGAATGTACCGCAGTGCTGGACGATGCAGCGGCGGCAGGCATCTCAGTGCTGCGCACCTGGGCCTTTGCCGACGGCGAGCAGTGGAGCGCCCTGCAGGTGCGCACGAGCGGTGGTCCCACCCGGTGGAGGGCCCTTCAACTGCTGGGTGGAGGGCCCTCCAACTGCCGGCACCTTGCCAAGGGCATGTGTACACAGTGTGGATGTGGTCAGGCATGGTCGGGCGTGCGAGCGGAGGCTGGTGCAGGTTTAGGGCGCCTGCACCGCGAGCCCCGATGGTACACCGCCCCAACCCCAGACCCGGCCGGGGGTGTATGAGGAGCGCACGTTTCGGGCGCTGGACTGGGTGGTGGCGGAGGCGGGGCGGCGTGGGCTGAGGCTGCTCCTCAACCTCACTAACTACTGGAAGGTGAGCTGTGCGCCTGGGCCACGTGTGCGCTGAGCAGGCCACCACTGCCTGGTAGCTGCGCCGTGTGGCCGCCCATCACAGCAGACCTGGGAGCAGCATGCTGGTCACAGCTGTTCAGCAGGCTGCCCCGTCTTATTGCTTGCCGGCTGCTGAACACTGAGCAAAACGAAGGTTTGTAGGTATGCATGCTGCCCTACCGCCTCCTCCCTGTGCAGGACTATGGCGGCATGCGGCAGTACGTGCAGTGGGCCTTTGAGGCTCGGGGCCAGCAGGTGCGGCCAGTTACCGCCTGCTGCTGCTGCTGCCACTCCCTGCCCCTGATGGGCAGCGTCTCTTGCTGTGCAGCAGCGCCTCTGAGCAGCCTGCTGCGCAGGCCGCTGCCCAGTGCAGTCATAGCAGCTGCGACCACAGCGTCTTTACTGACCGGACACAGCGCAGTACGGGCATTGACAGCTCACTTGACTCCCTCCCCAGCCGCCTCCCTCCCTCCCCTGTGCTGTCCAGCCGCCCATGGACGGCAGCGGCCAGGTGGCAGCCGAGCCGTTCTACACAGACCCAGACTGCCTGCGCATGTTCCGCAGCTACGTGGCGGCGGTGGTGCAGCGCGTCAACAGCCTGACGGGTGTGCGCTACTGGTGCGCTGGGGCCTGCACTGGGAAGCCGTCTTGGGCGCTTTCTGTGTGCTGCTTGGTTGCTGGGCAGGGTGACACCACATTGCGGTCCTTGGGACCGTGGGCCTGCGGCGGCATAGCAGGTGGCAGGTGGGTGGTGTGCTCCAACATACTTCTGCCCCCTTGTTGTTTGTAGCAACGACCCAGCCATCCTGGCTTGGGGCCTCGCCCACGAGCCACACTGTGAGGGCAGGTTGTCGAGGTCGCAAGTGCTTGCGAGTTTTTGCCACCTCCCCAAATTTCTCCTGCAGCAACGACCCAACCATCCTGGCCTGGGGACCTGCCAACGAGCCGCGCTGCGAGGACAGGTTGTCACTGGCTTGTGAACCCTGCCTCCCCGAATGCACCCACAGCGACGACCCAACCATCCTGGCCTGGGGCGTTGCCAACGAGCCGCGCTGCGAGGGCGACCGCGCCTGCAGCGTGGTGCCCTTCTGGGCGGACGCCACGGCGCGCCACTTGAAGTCCCTGGATCCCCACCACCTGGTCACCCTGGTGAGCGGGCGCCATTTGGGGACGGGCTGTTGCCTACCGCAACAAATGGGAGCAGGCGCCACTTGGGGATGGGCAGTTGCCTCGCGCAACACACGGGCTGGGGCTTGCTGTGTCCCTAGACAGGAGTCGTTGTGCCGCCTGCCATGCCTCCCTCGCCTGCTGGCACTGCTTCGCAGGACACCGAAGGTCTCTGAAAGTTTTTTCCTTCCCTCGCCTGCCACCACTGCTCCGCAGGACACTGAAGGCTTCCTGGGCCCCTCCTCCCCAGACGAAGCTGGGCGCTTCAACCCCTACAGCTGCGCCGGCAGCGGCTGCGACTTTGCCGCAGACTGCGGCTCGCCAGCGATGGATTTCGCGTGTGCACACTTGTACCCTGACCTGTGGCTGCCCCAGGCACATGAGCAGGCGAGCGTTGGGGGCTGGGGTTGGCGGACCCGTGAGTGCAAGGATGGGGTTGGTGTGCCGTGATTGCAAGCGGCAGCGCAGCGAGAGAGCGCCGCTGAACAGCCTGCCCACAACCCTCCTCAAGCTTGCCGCACCAGCCCAGCTCTTCCCGTCCCACCTTCTGTTTCACCACCACCATCTGTGTGCCAACCACCTTGCACTCGCAGGAGCGGCTGCGCTTTGCGCTCAGCTGGGTGGACTGCCACGTGGCGCTGGCCCGCCGCATGGGCAAGCCGCTCGTGCTCTCCGAGTGGGGCAAGCAGCGGAGCAGGCCTGGCGGGGGCACAGCTGCCGGCAGCTCAGCCCGGGCTGCGTTCTATGCGCAGGTAGGCGATTGCGGGGCAGGGGGCAGTGCCTGGCAAGGCCGGGCACTGACTGGTGCACTTCCAGGAACATCCAAGGGCCTGCCCTGCACCCCATCAAGGATTCCCTGCCTGCCACCCTGCCCCACCCACCCCTGCACCCCTGCCCCAGGTGCTGGGCCGGTGCGTGCAGCACATGCAGGCGGGAGGCCTGGCTGGTACCGCGTTTTGGATGATGGCAGCACCCAGCTATCCAGACTGCGACGGTTTCACCGTGTATTTCAGCCGTAGCTCACACAGTGGCATAAGCGAGAGCACTGCTGCCGGCGGCGGCACCAGCAGCCAGCCAGGGCGGGCGCAGCAGGCGGCACAGCCCGGCGGCCGCACGGCTGCTGTCATCCGGCAGCACGCCGCCACGGTTGCTCTGCTGAACGGCCGGCCGGCGGTTGCCTACGGCCAGCTGCCGCACTTGGTGCAGCAGCCGGGCAGCAGCAGTGGCCCGCCAGCTGGAGCCAGCGCCGCGGCGCCTCCCCACCACCTGCCCCTGCCCGCTGTGGGTGGCGGGCAGGGGCAGGTCGTGCACAGCGGTGGCAGCAGCAGCGGCGGCGGGCGCTTCTGCTACTGCTACTGCTGCTGCCCGCAGATGTGAGGCGGGTGCTGGATGTGAGCCGGTGTAATGCAGGCAGGGAAGCCGAGCGTGCAATTGCGCACCCAGCTCGAGGCGGCAGAGCCGCTGCCACACGAGCAGGAGAGCCAGGCAAGAAGGAAGCCAGTTCCCACCTGTGCGGCACAACCGCCACCTCTGTAACGTCAAACTTGGTCAGCACAGCATTGCCGTGCACGCCGCCACCCTGCATCCGCGGGCGCACACGCATCGGCTTGTCGAAGCAGCAGGCAGGGAGGGAGGTGGGCAAGCGAGGGCAGGCCTCGGCACGGCATGGCAGGCTGCACATGGCCTGCGTGTGGACGCAACAAAGGCGAGGCAGCAGGGCCCAGGCGGCAGCTGCTGGTGAAAGACATAACGAAAGATGACGCCCTGGGGCATGGATTAAGGAATCGTGTGGCAGCTGCCGCTGACCTGTGTGCGGGCATCCCGCAGCGGGGAGTACAGCTCCTCAAACTCGCACAGGAAGATGTAGTTGAGGCCCAGAGCCTCGGCGATGGCCAGCCCTGCAGGGTTTCGAGTGTGCACAGCCCATGGAGCAGTCGGTCTCAGAGGCAGAGAGGAGACTCTGTCTTAGAGGCAGAGTGGAGCAGGAGCAGAAGCGGAGCTGCCACAGCTGTTGCCAGAGAATGGATGCGGTTGTGTCACTGCATGCAGGTTGGCTGCTCGCCACCAGCAGCAGTGATACAGCAATCAGAGTGGGCTGCGTCCAATTGCAGAGAGAAAGCTCAGCAGAGCCGCACAGCTCCCACCCGTGTCGCCGCCGCCGCTGCGCTCGCAGCCCACATCCACCTCTTGTAGTGCGATGATGTCGGCATCGATGGCTTTGAGCTCCTCGATGATGCCTGCCAGCTGGTAGCCCCGCTCGATGTTCCTGCGCGAGGCGTGCGTTGTGGCGCCGCAACGGTGGCGGTGGTGGCGGCGGCGGCGGCACGCGGCGGTGGCACACGTTGCAGGCGCTTCGCGATCGGCCGACACCCCGTATCTCACCACTGCAGCAGCTTGATTGTGGGGCCGCTAGGGGGCTGGAAACCTGCTGGCCGGCAGTCCCGACGAGCAATCTCGCCAGGCGGCGTCAGCCCGGCGCCTGGAGCTGCCTGCATGAGGCTTGGAGCTGGGGATGGACGGGCTTGATCCAAAATGCTAAATCAGGCTTGTGCAAGCGTAGCCTCGCCACGGTGCCTGCTGCCGCCGGCGCCGCCTAACGGGCGATGCGGGGCGGTCCGTATCTGTGACCGCACGCTGGTCAGCTAGCATGCCTTTGAACAGTTCTATGCTGCTACTGCTCAGAGGGTGCACCAAGTAAAGCAACAGATTGCGGGTGGGGGCGCCCGGCTTTTGATGTCGCCGTGCTCTGCTGTTGCCGCTGCCGCTGCCGCTGCCGTTGCCGCGTGCCGTCGCCACTGCCTCCAAGCCAGCCTGCCTACATCAGCTTGGTGTGATCATCGATTCACTCGCCCCTCGCTGCACTGCAAGGCCCGCAGCAGCCCAGAAGGCCCGGAGCTGGAAGATATATCGCAGGACACTCTCGTGAGCCGACGGCCTGGGGTTTCGGGGGCTGCGACATGATCTGTGGGGTTGTGCAAGTCATTGGAGCCTCCGCCAGGCCCGCCAGGCCTGCCGCCGCGCTCACTGCCACCGCCGCCTCCCCCCTTCCCGGCCGCCGCCTCGCAGGCCGGCTCAATGGCTGCCCCTGCTGCCTCCCCTGATCCCGGCGGCATGGCCATCCCGCTGATCGACCTCAGCCCGCTGCGGCAGTCACCACCGGATGCAGATGCGGTGCACCGCCTGGCGGCAGAGGTGGACCGCGCCTGCCGCCAAGTCGGCTTCCTGTGTGAGCCGCCGCAGTTTGGTGGAGCAGCCGCGGCAGTCTTTTGGTGAAGCCGCGGCAGTCTTGCTGCGTGGTTCAAGCTCATCTTATCGGGCATGTACTGGTCAGCAGTGCTAATACGTTTAGAGATGGTTGAGCTCACCCTCTGAAGCTGCCCCTTCTGGGAACCAGCTAGCCGAGAGTGCGCAACTCACACTGCCCTGCTGCATCCGCTGCAGACGTGGCGGGCCACGGCGTGAGCGAGGAGGAGATGCAGGGCCTCATGGGCCTCACTCGCCGCCTGTTTAACCTGCCACAAGCGGCAAAGGATGGGGTGGATGCGTCCCAGAGCTCCCTGGCACGCGGGTGGGTGGCAACAGCTGCTGGCGTGCCGCCGCTATTTGCATGCGGGCTGCTTGCCGCGGGCAACAACCATGTGTTTGCCGCGCTCGGAGTTGCCTGCCTTACAACACACCCGCCTGCACTGCCTTTGGGTCCTGCCCGGCAGGTACAACAGCCTGGCACAAGGCAAGCACAGCTGCACACCGGAGGACGGCCGGCAAGATGTCAAGGCAAGCCCAGGGCCGGGCAGAGGTGTTGCGCCATGCAGCTGCGAGAGCTGCGCTGCCACGGTGCCACCCTGCACTCCTTGAACCAGCCAGCTCATCCTGCTGCCATGCTGCTGCCGCTTCCCACCCTGACAACCCGCAGGAGAGCTTCACGCTTTGGATGGAGCGTGCGCCTGGCGACCCACCTTGCTCGTCTCTCTCATTTCTTACTTCCTGAATGGCCACATTCACTGCCGCTTCACACTCCTACAACCTGCAGGAGAGCTTCACACTTGGTGTGGAGCGTGCGCCTGGCGACCCGCGCCCGCCCTCGCCCATGCACGGCCCCAACCAGTGGCCGCCCGAGGCGCTGCTGCCGGGTGGGTGCCCTGCATGCGCTGGGGTTGCTGGGCAACCCTGGGCAGAGGCCGGCTTGCTGGTGCGCCCTCCAACACCGCAGCAGCTGGTACAGAGGGGTGGAAGGAGGGAAGCCCGCCGCCAGAAACCCTTGGCCTTGCACTGTGCAGCCATGCATCCAGCGGGTGCGGGGGGTTCGAGAGGCGCATAGCTGCAGCATGCAGGCCGCTGCAGGCGGCGCTGGTGCGGCCACAGCACGGCTCCACCGCAGCACAGCTCCAGGCTCCTCCCCACATGTGGAAGCAACCCAGCACGCAATCCCTGTCCACACACAGGCTGGCGGGCGGAGGCAGAGGCGGGTTTCCAGCGCCTGCTGGGCGTGGCGCGCCTGCTGATGCGGGCGCTGGCGCTGGCCCTGCAGCAGCCGGAAGGCTTCTTCACTGAAAAGTGTGATGACCCAGTGGCACAAATGGTGCTGTTCAGGTGGGAGGCAGCTGGGCGCTGGCTGGCTGGCTGGTTGCATACCCGTCTGAAACGAACAATGCGATGGCAGTGGTGCCGAATGTGGGAGCCCACATGCGCATACCGCAGGTACCCACCAACAGGCAACGCAGATGCCGAGCGCGGCTGTGGCGCGCACACCGACTGCGGCTTCCTCACATTCGTGTGCCAGGACGCGCCCGGCATTGAGGTGTGCTGGATAACTGCCGCCTTGTAGAGAGGCCTACTAGTTTACGGCGGCGGCTGGCTGTAGGCTGGGCCTAGGTTGCGGCATGATCGCACCAGCGTGCAACCGTGGCCATGTGCCATCACAGCAGTTACACATGGGCTGTTTCTGTGGCTGTTAAAAACCGCAGGTCCAGCTGGCGGACGGCTCCTGGTTTGCGGCCCCCTCCATCCCTGGGACGTTCCTGGTCAACCTGGGCGACTTGGCGCAGCGCTGGACCGGCGATGTGTACAGGTAGGTGCGGGGTTCAGCTTGGGCCAAGGCAGCATTGGAGAGTGACGCACGCGCACGCTGTTGCAACACGCAGCACCGGCGTTTGTGACGTTTCGCCCGGCAATCGCCCCCACCCCTGCCCCCCGGCAATCGCCCCCACCCCTGCCCCGCGGCTCCCGCCCCACAGGAGCACGGTGCACCGTGTGGTGAACCGCAGCACCAGCGTGACGCGCCACTCGATTGTGTTCTTCTGCAACTCGAACTTCGATGCCCTGGTGGAGACTATTGTGCCAGGTGGCAGCAGCAGCGGTGGCAGCGGCAGCGACGGCGCAGCAGGCAGCGGGGCGGCAGCTGCGGGCAGCGGAGCGGACGGCAGCAGCAGGGCGCCGCACAGTTACCCACCTGTGTTGGCCGGCAAATATATTCTGGAGAAATTAGGACTGATGTGGGATTGAGCGTGTTTACATTTCAAGCATGCGCCCTGATGCCTGTGCGGCTGCGTTGCCCTCTTTGCTGACCCAAGTGCCGGCTTGCATTGTTTGCTTTCACTACAACATCGGATTGGTAATGGCCCATACTTGCGAAGGGTGTAGGCCACAGTGAATATCAAATAGGTACTAGTTCACCAGTAACACCAGAGGGGGTCAGGATGATGGATCGATGAGAACAGAAGTTTGAATGGCGTGCATTTGAGCAAGGAAGCACAACTGCTTAGTGGTGATCGCAAGCTCAACCGCTCCCAGCGGTGCCGCTGCTGCTGTCGCCTGCACCGCCGCTGCTGCCGGCTCCCGCCTGGCCCGTGATCTTGCGCTTGAGTTCCTGCGGCAGTGGAGTGGCACACACCTGCTCGGTTGGGCTTGCGCAACATCAACTTGGGACCGCGTGCAGCTTGCATGCACTGCTCCATGGCATGTCGTCGCCCTGGTCGGCCACCCACAACGGATCCCCAAACTCACCTCTCGCTGGCGCTGCCGCTCCTGCTCCGCCGCCTGCTCCGCGTCTATGGCTTGCTGCCGCCGCTGCGCCGAAAGGAAGATGCGCGCCCAGAAGAGGACGGGCGGCGTCGCCGCCAGCGCCGCCGCAATCGCGATGCCGGGGCCGGGCAGCTGGGGCTCAAACGTCTCCAGCCCTGTGTCCCCTGGCAGCGTCGACAGCGTTGCAAGCAGCAGCTCTGCCGTGGAGGGCAGCATGGCGCTCGGCGGCTGGCAGCGTTGGGAGCGCGCACGCCCGACGGCGGGAGCGGCGGATGGTAGGCTGGGCAGCGCGTACCGCTGCGCCGGGGCGCTTGTGAGACTCGTGAGAGTGTGCAGGAGCGGCATAGCGGCCTTGCAGGAGCTGGAACAGGCGCAACAGGCTGCTTGGGGAGGGCTGCGCTCGCAGACACGGTCTGGAGGCGCGGCGGCAATCGGACAAGAAAGTTGGGATGGCCAGGCTGCAGCCAAATGGCTCCGGTCGCTCCGCTGAGCCACCGCAGAAATGCAAGTGTGTCAGCAGCCCAAGTGAGGCTTGGAGCCCCACCCCGACAGTTCACAAGCATTGCGGATCCCCGTTACAGAGCATGGAGGCGGCAGCAGCGGAGGCGTTGACCGCCTCCTTCTCTGCTGAGGAGCAGCGCCTGATCGACGAGCTGCGGTCCAAGTACACCAGGGGTGAGCAGCAGCATGGGTTGAAGCGGTCGGGAGCCCCACACCGAGTGCTTCTCAGCAGCTGCCGTTGCCGCCCGCTCGGGCAGGACCACTCGAGCCGCCGCCGCCGGCGCCTGCGAGCACCCAGGCCCAGGCACAGCCACCCGCTGCTGCACCAGCTGCCCAGACCGCCAGCTGCCGGCTGTGCGCCGAGTGCCAGGGCACGGGCTCCGTGGTAGAGGCATACAACCACCGCACGCTCGAGCGCTCCTGCACCCAGTGTGGCGGCCAAGGCACAGTGCGCACCAATGCCGGGAGCGGCGGCAGCAGCACCCATAATGGCGACGGCAGCATGCGTGGCAGCAGCAGCACCCAAGGCAGCACCCCCAGCAGCAGCAGCGGCGGCGCCAAGAGCACACATGAGCGGCTGGCGGGCTGGGAGGCGGAGCTGGAGGCGCTGAAGCAGAGCCTGGCGGGTGCCACCGACAGCCGTGAGCTGCAGCTCAAGTCGGCCCTGATCCTGGAGCTGGAGCGGGCTGCCGCCAGCCTGCGCGCACGCCTCACACAGGTAGGCGAGGCTGCCCGCAGGTTGCAGGGCTGGGCATGGACCCACATGCCCGCACATGCGTAACCTGAACTCCCTCGACCCGGGGCCAGGCTGAGCGTCTGCTTTGCATGAAATGCTCTTCCCGCTGCAGGCGGACCAGCTGCCGCTGACCCAGCAGCTTGCAGACATGAGCCTGGGCAGCCCCACAGCGGAGGAGGCGCGCCAGCACAGCGGCTCGGAGGACACCATCAGCCCAAAGGAGGCCTTCAATGCTGAGTCGTATGCTGCTGTGGAGGCAGCCCAGGACCCGGAGATTCAGGCGGCTGCGGCGGCAGCTGCCCTGCGAGAGCACCCCGCATTGAAGGCGGTAGCATAGCTTTTGACACACCCCTCCTATGAAAGCTGGCCATTCGGGGGGGCAGCCAGTGCGCAACACACCCCGCACCCTTGCCGCCCAGCAACTGCCTGCCCACCAGGCTGCCTGCGGCATGTCACAGTCACAGCGATTCTTTGCTGCAATGAAATCAGCAGGAATGAAACACATGGTGGCCCGATGCAACGAAACGAGCGGCCGCCTACGGCCGCTTCCACATGAGCAGCAGGATGGGCGCGGTGGGCCGGTTGAGCAGCCGCACCTCAGAAGTGACCCAGCCGGACGGCGGCAGCGCGCCCACTGCTGCCGTGACCGCTTCATACTCCTCCATGCCCCCTGCAGATGCGGGTTGGTTGGGGGATTGATCGCAAGCCCGTCAGTTGCATGTCGAAGAGCGTGTCCCAATGCTGCCCGCCTTGACTGCCTCACACAACTCCCATGCCGCCGGCACGAACGAGTGCATGGGAACACATGTGACGGCGGGTGGCAATTAGCAGCGTTACCAAGTGCCATCGCCAAAGCGCCTCCAGCCAGCTGCCGCCATTGACCAGTGCTCTTCCCACTGCTTGCCGCCCGCCCCGCACCTGGGTGCCCCGTATAGCAGAGGATGGAGCACAAGCCGCCCGGCCGCAGCACTTGGCAGGCCGCCTCCACCGCCGCCAGCGTGCTGGTCTCCTGGGTGGTGGTTTCCTTGTCGCTGCCGGGCAGGTAGCCTGCAGATGCGGCGTGGGCGTTGAAAGGATGTGGAAGGGGGTTACCGTTGGATGGTGCACCCCAGTGGTTGGCAGAAGAGAGGTTGCGGCAGTGAGCTATCCGCGGCTTGCTGTGCCTAGCAGTACAGCCACCCACCCTCAAACAGCAAACCTACCGAGGTTGAAGACGACGACGCGTGCGCTGTGCTCTGCCACCACCTGCGCCATCTCGGCGTGTGAGCGCAGGTGCAAGTGCAGGGCTGGCGCCTCTGCTTCCGCCACAGCGTCGGCCACCGCCTGCCGCGTGGCCTCTATCGCAGCCGGCTGCACATCAAAGGCGTGCACCGCGCCGCTGGGGCCGACTGCTTTTGCAAGGAAGGCTGTATCGTGGCCGTTGCCGCAGGTGGCATCCACACAGACATCCCCCTGCCGCAGCACCTGCCCCCACAGGTCCTGGGCAATGTGCGTCAGCCGAGCGTGCTGCATCAGCTCCTCAAACCGGCTGGGCTGCGCTGCATCCTGCTGCTGGCTGGGCTGCTGCTGCTGCCGCTGCTGGTCAACTGATGAGCCGGCTGCCGCCTCCGCCGCCTTCGAGTGCTGCCGCCGCGGCCGCACCGCGGGCCCTTCCAGCCAGCCCCATCGGCTTAGTGGCCGGCTGCTGCACCTCGTCACGGTCTGCGCAAACGGTGAGCAGTGCCGCATAAGGCGGGAGGCACACGACATGGCGGCCGCGAAACTTGCTCGCTCGCTGAGCTGACGCTGGGTGCCAGGCTGTTGGTTGTGATGAACCCAGGAATATATCTGTTCGATGCATGCAGTTGGCGGCGCGATGAGTGGAGGCGGCCAGCACAGGCGGCAGCGCCGCCAGCGTGGCCACCGCCGCCCTGCGCTTCAAGCAATGTGACGTTGTGGCAGCCCGATGCACGAGGCTGGGGTCTCAGTGTCTTCAATTACACACAGTCAGACAGTGTCACAGTTGGCAAGTGCATCGCAGTGTGGTCATCCCTCGCTGCCGCTGCCGCTGTCGCGCAGGCAGCGCAGCACTTCCTGAGCAGAGGGCCGTTCCAGCGGCTCAGACGATAGGCACCGCTCAATCAGATCCGCCACCTCCTGCGGTAAGAATGATGTAAGAAGATTCGCAGTGAGTCAGACGACAGGCACCGCTCAATCAGGTCCCCCGCCTACTGAGCAGGGGGGCATTGAAGCATGCCTATGTATGTGTGTATTCTGAGCCTCCTGGTGAGTGTGTAAGTTGCCTCCCATGCTTCGGCAGACGAACCGAGCTTGCATCGGGGCCACAATCATGGGCCACACTTCCGCGCTGGTTCCACAGGCTGCTGCACAGCGCATGCCCCGCAGATCCTCGGCGCAGCACCCACCTGAGAGCAGTCCACTCCCGGCCGTGGAAGCTCCCAGTCCCCACGCCGTATGATAACGCGCCGGGTTGTGAGCTCCACCAGCAGCAGCCCCAGGCTGCAAGGGGTGAGCAGGTGGCAGCCAGTCAACGCTCTGCATGTGATGTGGCGCATAGGAACCACCAGCGGGAGGGCAACGCCCAGCCACCCAGTGCGGTGCAATGTATCTGCCATGTACTTTACACATGTATCGGAGCCGCCAATGTGCCGTCTGCTGGCCTGCCGCAGGTTTGCCTCTGCTGCTGACAGTGCCGTTCAGTCCTCACCTGTAGATGTCAGCGGCCAGCGTGCAGCGCTTGCCCAGCAGCTGCTCGGGGGCTGCAGGGCACCGCAGTGGGGCAGTGGGGCCGGCAGAGTGAGCAGCTACAAGCAGTTCAATTCCAAGGCAACAGGTATTCAAACTTAGCAAGCATCAACTGGGGCCACCGGCCTGACCAGCCAGCCCCCAAGCCCACACTGGCCCACCCCAGCCCCTCCCCCACCTACCCGCATACAGGCTGCTGCCGCCGGCCGCCGTGCGTGCGCTGCCGGCCAGCACCTGGGCAACCCCAAAGTCGGAGAGGGCTGCTCGCCACTCATGTGTCAGCAGCACGTTGCCAGACCTGCACACGAGTTGCAGTGGATTCGTGTCTGGGCACAGCAAAGCGAGCCATTTTCAACCGAGTCACGCTTGTGGCAGCATTGCGTTGCCAGACCAGGCGCTGGCGCGGCGGAGCGAAGCGAGGAGCATGCGCAAGTAGTGTGGACCAGTTGGCATGCAGCGCACTTGGTTGAGCCGTGCCATGCTTTACGCTCAGGTGCACCATGCGGCACACAGGCAGGGAGCAAAAGCTGCGCAGTCCAGCACTTCAGCTGTGCAGCCCAGCACTCACTTAACATCACTGTGCAGGATGCAAGCCTCATCGTGCAAGTAGGCAAGCGCCTCGGCCACATCCAGCGCCACCTGGCGGCCCCTGCGACCATGGCAGGCAGAGCAGCGGCGCAAGTTAACGAGTGCTGTGCATCTCGGTGCAATGCACGTGTGGGCTCAGTGCCACCTGGCGGCCCCAGCAAGGAAAGGCCTGAGAGCTGTGGCAACTCACCGAGCGCCCCAGGCCAGCTCCTGCTGACGCTGCGGATCCAGCAGGGCGGTGCGCAGGCTGCCGCCCAGCATGAGCTGCACCGCAACCATCAGCAGCTGGTCCTGCATACGTGTACATGAGGCAGACGGAGTGACAGGCAAGGATTGGAGGGCGGCAGGCATGCAAACGGTGGCATCCAGATGGCTTGCAAGCGGCTGCCGAGAGTGGACGGCGGGGGGCAGCCATTGAACAGATGCCAACGGCACAGCCTCAACCAGATCTGCTCTCCAGCCCAGCTGCGTGCCTGTATTGCCACGCCATAGACGGGCACCACTCGCGGGTGCATGCAGCGTGCTAGCAGGGAGATCTCGTGCCAGAAGGCCCTGGACTGCATGCCGGGGTGCAGCTGAAACACCTGCAAGTAGGCGGCCGAGGGCCACAGCAGTGTTGACAGCAGAAAGCACATGGCTCCACGCCTACTGTGTTATTGCCAACTGTGGCCCACTGGCAGAGGCTGGACAGGGTGTGTGGCCGCGGCTCGGCGCATCAAGCTAGGACTCGACTCAGCAGGGCCAGCACGATGCAGGGCATGGCTCCCTCACTCCGCCACACCAGCCTCGCATGGTGCAGGCTGAGCTGCAGCACCCACCTTGGCTGCAACGTACATGTCCTGCATTTTGGCCAGGTAGACCACCCCATGGGCCCCCTCCCCCAGCTGCACCAGGCTGCCATCCGGCTCGGCAATGAACTGCGGAGGGAGGGCACAGCGTGCAGTGCGGATGGTTTGGACGGTTGGAGCTGTGCGGAAGAGAGCCTGTCGCTGCTGCGGTGCTGCATGCAGGCGCAATCCGCGACTCATGCCTGCCGGGCCACGAGCCTGCGCCCTGCGCCACCATGTGATGTTGAAACACTAAACCTCACAACATCACATGATAGCATCCACCCACCTGTAAGTCCGCAATGCTCATGCGCAGGCTGTCTGTTTCCAGCCCCCACTGCCGCACGACGACAGGCACATGGCCGCCGCTGCTGCCGCTGCCCCTGCTGCCGCCTGAAGCCAGCTGGCCTTCGCCGTTTGGGTCCCTGCCGCCATTCAAGCGGTGGGCCAGATCCTGTGGCAGCGTGCCTCCAGCCACCAGCTGCTGTTCCCACCCGCCGGTTGGGGCCGCTGACCCACCCATCTGCCGCTGCACCAGAGCTTTCATGCGCGCCCGCCCCGGCACAAGCTCCAGCGCTTGCGGTTGGCGGCGGCGCAGCTGCCCTGCCTGACCTCCCGGCATAGCCGCCAGAAGCTCCTCGCCATCATCTTCTTCCGATGAGTGCAAATCACGCTGCCGGCGCCGCTGCTGGAGGCGCAGCAAGCTTGTGATTGGCAGCACGGAGGCCTTCAGACTCCGCCGGCTCCAAGGCTGCCACTTGTAGGCTGCCGCAGCGGTCACTGCCATCGCAGCCACAACAACCGTCAGCAGCAGCAGCTTTGTGCCGCCGCTGCCGCTGCCGCTGCCGGCGGGGCCGCTTGCCGTACCTGCCGCCTGGCTGCGCGCGGCTGGCTTTGTGGCTGAGGCCATGATGAGCTTGGGCATGGATCGCGCAGCACAGGGCGGCAGCGTCGCGTTGATCTGCGTGTCAACAAAATCCCTGCACCAGCGGGCGGGCGACCGCATGTTTGCTGCAGGGCGGTGATCATGTCGGGGCGGGGTACCACTGGGTGCAGTGCCTGGGCGCCAGCAGCACGCCCCACACCAACCCAACTCAACGAGCAAGCAGAGCATGAGGTCAAACAACAGAACAGAGCACGAGCCCAACCCAAACAACAGAGCAGAGCACGAGTCTGAACAGCAGCAGCCGACTCACAGCTGGCGCAGGTCCTTGGCAAAGGGGGCAGAGCACCACTGCTCGGGTATGGTACCGCTCATGCCCGTGCCTCGCAAGCTCCTGCACTCAGCAAGGCATCATGGCTCAGTGTTGCAGGGCCATGCAGCACGTGTCCGTGATTGCCACATGGCAGTCCGCTGGTCAGCTGGTGGATTGAGCCTGCGGCCTGTGGGTGGTGCCACAGCACCCCACCCCCAACGCTCACCACCCACCCATTCCCCACAACTCGGGTCGGCGCACTCACAGCTGCTTCAAGTCGGCCCACGGCAGGAGGACGGGCAGGGTGCCAGTCAGTCCAGGGTTGTCAGCGAGGGACAGATACCACACGCCAAGAGAGTTGTTGGGTGCGATCCATGCGTCGGGGAAGGCGGGCCCCACCAACCGGTTGCTTGCCAGGTAGGCCGCCGTCAAGGGAAGCTGCAAGGGGGAAGGGGGACCATGCCAGGTTGCCCAGTTGATAGCCGCCAGCACAGAGGTGGGCTGGGCATGGCGGGCAGTGCACAGCGCAGCAAGACCCGCAACTGCCCTGGGCCAGGGCCGAGCAGCGCACCTGGCAGACGGCCCAGTCGCTTGGGAGCGCCCCTGTGAACTGGTTGTCACTGAGCTGCACCAGAATGGAGGTGCGGCAGATTGGTATGAGGTTCGGCAGGGCTAACATTATGCCTCACCCATTGTAGCTTGCAGGCAGGCAGGCAGCAGGCAGGCAGGCAGGCAGCGGCAGTAGCAAGACGGGCCGAGCACCCTGCGCACGTCTAGAGACGTGAGCATGGGCAGGTTGCAGGCGACTTGGCTCGGCAGCAGTCCCGTCAGGTTGTTCCCGCTCACGCTCCTGCGCCAAGGGGGCATGCACCAGCTGAACCCAGTGAGCTTGCAGGTACGAAATGCACAGTCGGAATGCGTCTTGCAGGCCTGCTCAGGTGACAGACCACAAGCCGTGCGACACCGGCCTGTGAAGCGGCACGCAATGCACGGCAGCGGCTCGAGGTGGAGGCTCACGGCCCGCAGCAGCCACCTATCAGCGGCGGCACTGCAACTTGGTCAGCAGTTTTCTGTGCGGGCTGGGCGGCACACTCACAGGTCGCGCAGGGAGGGGAAGGCGCCCTTGGCTTGCCAGGTTGCTGGGAAACGGCCCCTCAGGCCCAGGTTGTTGAGCGCGAGTTTTTGGAGGCTGGGGAAGCCGCGCGCCCAGCTGCTGGGCAGCCCGCCAGCTTGGGGGTCAGCAGCCGCGGCTGGCCCAGCCGTTGCAGCTGCCGGAGCGGTCGCCGCCGCCGCAGCTGCTGCGGTGCCTGCTGCTGGGCCTGCCAAGCTGGGCCGCACCCCTGCCGCTGGGCTGGGTTTGGGGGCCGACAGCACCAGCTTAGCAAGCTGGGGGAAACCTTGGGACCAGCTGGCGGGCAATGGCAGGCCCACTGCCATCTGGATGGTCAGTGTTTGGAGCGATGGCCACACCCCCGGCCTGCCCCAGCTGTCGGGCAGCTGCAGTGGCGGCTGCTGCTGCTCGGCGTAGAACTCCAGGATCTGCAGCGCGGTCAGCGCACCAGGCTCCACTCGTGGCAAGGGGCGGTGCGACATGAATCCAAGCACTTGAACTAACAGCCTGCAGTGCCAGCGAGGGTGGGAGCAGGCTGGGGCACCTGACGGGAGGGCAGCACGGGCAGCACGGGCAGCACGGGCAGCACGGGCAGCATGCTGCTGCCCCCAAACCGGTGAGCAAGTGCAAGACCAGAGCCATGACCAGCTAGCTGCCACTGACCGCTCGAGCCGTGGGAAGGCGTCAGCCCTCCCCCACTCCTCGGGTACCTCCTCGGCGAAGCCATAAATAACCAGCTGCAGGTCCTGCAAGTGCTGGAGCTGCGCCAGCTCGGGCGGCAGCGCAAGCGGGCGCGCCAGGGGGGTTGTCACGTTGCTGTGCAGGCTGGCCTCGTGGCCGCCTAGAAAGTTGACGTCGTTCAGCAGGTGCCTGCGGCCAGACGGGGCAGCCAGGTGGCAGGACGAGTTGGCAAGTGAACGGGCGGTTGAATGGCGGTAGGCAGCGCCACAGGCTAAACTCCACGCGGCTCACAGATGGGTGATGTGTTGCTCGCCGTTGCACTGGACGTGGTGCCACATGCAGTGGTGCGTGCGGTCCGCAGGGTCCCAGCCTCCCCAGTGCATGTCGGGCTTGACGACGCCAGAGTCGTGGGCAAGCTGCCGCAGCCGAGACATGATGGCCGCTTCGTCCAGGCCACGGCCGCCGCCGCTAGCGGGGTGCAGCAGCAGGGCAGCGGCTAGCAGCAGCACCCGCGCCGCCAGCTCCGTGCGCAGCAGCCGGTTGCGCTCAGCTCTCATTGGGCGGGTCAGTGCTGTGGCAGGAGCCGCCTCCACGCTGGTAAGCCGCACATGGCAGCGACGGCAGCGTGACTGCGGTCGGGCGGTGGCGGCAGGCGGGCGGTGGCTAAGTCGGCCGGCGGAGGCGGCGCCCGCTGGAGCGGTCGTCAGGCACAGCCGCACCGAAGAAGGCCCTGAAGAGGTCGGCGGCACCAGGCGCCAAGCCCTCGACGAGGGTTGCTCGCGTCCGGGCCCACCTCGTCACCGAGTTCACCGCTGAGCGGACTGATGACAACTACCAAGTTACTGACAACTCGGGAAGTACGCTTCCGCCCCAGCCAGCCGCCCTCAGCATGTGCTGCCGGCACATCGCCGCTGCTGCCATCGCATCGCCGCTGCCCGCCACCACCTTGTGCATGCGGTGGCATACGATGACCAAGCCCCCATGCGACAGATTGTGCATCCCGGCCGCTAACTGGTGGCTGCTGGCAATACCAAAAAGCCCTTTGGAGGTCCACTGTTACACCAGTTGCGCACACAGGCTTGGCCCAGCTCGAGCACTCCTACCGTCCCAAATGCCCCGCCTCTCATTGCGCCGGCATGAGGGTGGGCAGGCACTCGTCCTCTGGAGTGCCGCTCAGCATGCGCACCACCGCATTGCTGCTAGTGATCAGGCCGCTGGCAGGGTCCACTTGGAAGATAGCTAGCGCCTGCAGCTCCGCTGCCTGCAGGGCGCAGGCAACAGCAGAGGCAGCTAGGCTGGTCAGCAGCAGGGCACCGGCAGCTGCTTCGAACAGGCAGCAATCCAGCAGCAAAGAAGGCACTCCCAGCCGCAGGATCATTGCGCTGAGCGCAGCAGCAGGGCAGCAGGGCATGGACGGCAAAAGGCAGCAATCCTCAAGTCGCAACCCTCCCGTCTGTTCTTGTACCATACTTCACCTGGCGGTCGGTACGCCCGCACAGGATGTGGTAGATGGCGCCCACGCAGTTGCCGTGCACCACCGCCTGCTTCACGTCGATGAGCACGGTGTTGAGCACCGCCTGCTTGTGGGGAGAAGGAACAAAGCCCACATGCAGTGAGCACCGCCTGCTTGGGCATGGTGCAGAGGAGGAGCGCCCATGTGTCATGCGCCTCGGGGAAGCCTGTGCGGGCCAAGTCTTCCAGCCGGAAGCAGCGTGCAGCGTCCGCACCAGACCAACCGCCTTCAGCTTGGTGCATGGCATGCTGCGCACCCCGGTTGAGGCTGCGCCAACCGCAGCCGCCCACCCCACCTGCAGCGCCGCCCAGTGCGCGCTCAGCGCTCCGAAGTCCAGCAGCTGGCCGTTGATGGCGCCACTGAAGCCTGGCGCCCAGCATGTGCGCAGGTGCGCCTGCGCAAGTGGGTGGGGCAGGGAGGGGTAAGCAGACAAACCCACACTTGCGCTAGTTGCTTGACTGCAACACCACGAGGCAAGCAAAGTGCCCCCCTGTGACCTCACCTGCCCTCCAGCCGCGCACGGCAGGCTGGCCAACTGCTCCTCCGAGGAGCATGAGTCATGCCCCCCTCTTCAAGCGCGCCCCTCTCACCTGCACCTCACTGAGGCTGTGCAGCCCCCCAATCGCCTTGCGCACTGCCTCTTCCAGCCGCCCCTCCCGAGGAGTGTGAGGTATGTCATCCCCCGCGGGGCCTCGCAGCCGCTGCCAGCACTGCTCGCCGCTCACAATCTGGTGGGAGCAATGACGGGGCAAGTCCGGTGGGGCGAGCCTCACCATGCAAGCTGAAGTGACGGCGACGCGTCAGAGTACGTCAGCATGACTCGGCTGGTCCCAGCGCATGCCCCGGCTTCCGGACAGCCCCGCATCTTCCTCTGCGGCTCCCTCCATCACCTGGCCGCCGACCACACGCCACACATCAAACACGGCGATGCCGGGCTGGTGGGTGCCGTCCCTGGTGACAACTGACGCCGAGCGGTAGACCGCCACGCGGTCGCCGCGGCAGCACACGTCTTCGAAAGTGAAGCTCAGCTCCTGGAGGTGCTCCTGCTTGGTGTGGAGGATTGCGGGATGGGGCCTTATCATAAGCATGGTGCCAGATGGCATGGAAGTGTGCCCAGTGTGGCCTGGCATGCCATCCTCGGTGTGCTGCTGCTCCACCCGCGCACCGACAGCGGTGCACAAGTGCCCTGCACCTGCCCTGCATCCACTCATCACCCTCCAGCACGCACCCGGCGGTCGCGCCACATGGCCAGGAAGCCGGCCAAGTCGTATCGGATGCCGTTGGCGCACAGGGTGAAGGAGGGGGACAGCCCGGCAATGGGGCCCGACCCCAGGCCAGCCTCGCTTTGAATCTGCAGGGCGAGATGCGGGATCATGATGGATCACAGGACCCGCATCAGCAGCAACGAGTGAGGGGGAGGGGCGTGAAGTGACTCCGGGCAAGGCGGGGCAAGGTCGACCGTGGATGCAGTACGTGCAGGGCGGCGCCCCTCGACATGAGCATCACCTCATCCGCCCAGACAGCACGGCAACCATCGCACCTGCACCATCGCCTGCCGCACGATGCTCTCGTTGGCGGCCTCAGCGGTGCTGCTCTCCAGCGGCATGGCGAGGGAATCGAGTGGCCGTCCTGCGGCGGCGGCGAGCGGCGGCGACACCAGTCGGTCGGTGGCTTACTGGGCGGGCCAGGGGCATGTCACCGGTGCAGGTGAATTGTCTGAATTTTGTCTGGCGGACTACCTGGAGGTACCATGGGCGAGCTGAAGCCTCAGACGGGCGAGGGGCACGGTGCGCGGCTTGGCTCGTGACTGAGCCCGCCACTGAGCCTGATGAACAACCCCATAAGAGCTGCAAATACACGCGGGTGGCGCGGCTGCTGCAACAAGGCAGAGAACTGGCCCCTCAAAAAGATGGAGGGCCGGGTGGCAGCTGCTGCCGCTTGCAAGCCAGCCGCTGGCGTTGTAAGCGTCCGAACTCTGGTTTGCAGTGCTCGGCGACCCGATCGGGGCTGCACAGAGGCCCCGGCCTTCGACCAAAGCCCAAAGCCAGGCTCAAACCCGCTGGCGCAGAGCTGATGTGAGAGCGACGCGCGAAAGGAAGCATCCCTGCGGCCCGATCGCCCCTGCGGCCCTGGCCGCCAGAGCGCCGGCGCCTCGCCGCCGCCCCTCCTGCCACTGCACTGCCCTCCATTTCCTTCGCCCGCTGCACAGCCCAGCATGTCGCTGCGCATCGGTGTGGATTGCGGCGGCACAAACACGGACGCCGTTGTGCTGGACGGCGACGACCAAGTGCTGGGCTGGGCCAAGCGCACTACAACAACGCCAGACGTGCTAGCCGGCGTGCGGGCGGCGGTCAGCGCTGCGCTGCGAGACGCCGGGCGAGGCAAGCGCTGCGTGCCTGACATGGACAGTTGGTTCTTGCTCGGCACAGCAGGTGGCACTGGGTTAGGAATGCTGTGATGTCTGGAGTGGGTGCGTGCTCATGGGCCGCTGGCATGCATGCAGCTGAGGCCGCTGCGCCGCTGTACCGTGCCAGCACACCCTGCATCACCATACCATGCAGGCCCAGAGGAGGTGGCTGCCGTCATGTTGGGCACTACGCAGTGAGTTGGAGCGGTGGGAGGGAGCTTGTGATGCCACCGCTGCACAAAGCTGGCCAAACCCCGCACCACCAACTGTCGTGCCCCATGCCGCTCAACCTCTGCCCCATGCTCCACATCAACCCCTCCCCCCTCCCTTGCAACCCTCCAGGTTTGTGAATGCGTGCGTGCAGCTCCACGGCCTGTCCCGCGTGGCGGTGGTACGCCTGTGCGGCCCCGCCACCCACTCTCTGCCGCCGTTTTGCGACATGCCGCCTGCGCTGCGCCAGGCGGTCGGGGGTGCTTTCTTCCTGGTAGATGGTGGCTACGAGTATGATGGGTGCAGCGAAATTGCGCCGCTGAATGAGCGCCAGCTGCGCGGCATTGCCCGCCGCATCTTGGCGGCAGGCCTCCGCTGCGTGGTGGTATCGGGCGTGTTTTCGCCGCTGCAGGCGACACAGGAGCGGCGCGCAGCTGCCATACTGCTGCATGAGGCGGCGGCAGCAGACGCGCCAGGGCAACAAGGCGGAAGCAGCACCGAGGGAGGCAGCGGCGGCGGCAGCAGCGGCACGTGCAGCGGCGGCGGCAGCAGTGGCCACTCGGGCAGCAGCAGGGGCAGCGCGGGCAGCAGCGGGCCTCTGCTGGTCTGCCTCTCCCACGAGGTTGGCCAGCTGGGGCTGTTGGAGCGAGAGAATGCCGCAGTGCTGAATGCGGCCCTGCTGCCGCTGGCGCGCCAGGTGGTGCCCGCCTGTGAGGCTGCCCTGGCGGCAGCGGGCATCGCAGCTCCGCTGCTCTTCTGCTCCAATGACGGCACGCTGCTGCCTGCCGCGGCAGTCCTCAAGGTAAGGGCATGTGGGGTTGCTCCCTGCACTCCAGATATACTCTATGTCGCTCTGGGCCTGCGTTCTAGGGATCCTTCAACAATCCTCAGGTATCCTCCAAGTGACCTGGAGCCAGGCATGCCAAATTGGACGCACAGTACACCAACCTGCATGCACTTGCCTGGCTGCAACTCATCCGCACACTCATTCCGCCATCCCATGCTGTGCAGCTACCGGTGGCCACTTTCCAGAGCGGCCCGGTCAACAGCCTTCGCGGCGCGGCCCTGCTGACTGGGCTACAACATGCTGCTGTGATTGACATTGGCGGCACCACAACCGATGTGGGTCTGCTGGTGGGTGGCCTGCCACGGCCGGCGCCCCGGGTGACCCTGCTGGCAGGCGCTGCCACCAACTTCCAGGCACGGCTCATGGCTGCTTGATTGCTTGGCGTTGAGCCTTTGGCGTGTGCTGGCTCGGGGCGGGGTGGCAGGCCTTGGACCAGTACATTGCTTGCATTTGCAGCCTCAACGCCACTGTGCCAGCCCGGTTTGACCTGCCCCAACCACCACTCCAGCCCACCCGACGCCCAATCCCACCAACCAGCACTCCACTCCACCCGACACCCACTTAAACCGCAGATGCCTGACGTGCTGTCCATTGGCCTCGGCGGCGGCTCGCTGCTCCACTTCCCTGCCGCCCCCGCTGCTGCTGGCACCGCCGAGCCGGGCTCAACAGGTTGCAGAGTGGGCCCAGACAGTTTGGGAGCCGCCCTTGAGCAGCAGGCGCTGTGCTTTGGTGGGCCAACCGCCACCGCTTCGGATGCGGCGGTGCTGCTAGGCCGCATGCAGCTGGGCAGCCGGCCGGCAGCGGAAGCAGGGCTGAGCGGGGAGCAGGCGCAGGCGGCCTGGGAGGAGATGCAGCGCATGCTGGAGGCAGCGCTAGACCGGGCCAAAACCGAGGCCGGTGGGTGGCAGCTGCCAAGGCTGGGGCGGGGAGCGGGTGTGGCTGCGGCTGTGGCTGTGGTGTGTCTGCCCCAACACATTACCTGGCTTCATGCGGGCGCAGGAAGGAACGCGCGCATGCATGCAAGCTGGCGCTGGCTCAGCCCCAGCTATGAGAGTTTGGCATGTGCCGGCTCAGCCCCACTTACAATCCCATCCTCTACCGCCGGCTCCAGGTGATCTCCCAGTCATTGTGGTGGGCGGCGGGGCGCCGCTGTGCGACGAGAGCCTGGCGGGAGCGTCCACTGTCCTGCGGCCGCACCATGCCGCTGTGGCAAACGCCGTGGGCGCCGCCATCTGCCAGGTTAGCAGTGCAATCGTGCCAGGTTGGCAAACGCCGTGGGTGCCCCGGTCTGCCTGGTCAGTGCAGGGCGGTGCAGCTGCTCTGCGGCAGCCCAGCAGGCACCTCACGCGAAAATGGGCGCAACGGCCAGGAGTGCCTCTTGATCACTTTGTGCTATTGTGTGGAGCAGTCAGCAATACAGATCGCAGTCCCTGGAGGCTTTCTGGGGCGAGTTCGGGCAGTGCCAGCGTGGCTTTGCGCGATCGTCCGAAGCCTCTACGAGAGAGCCCGGCTGTTTGTTTGAAGGTGCTTTTTCGGCGGTGTGACCGAGCTGGATTGCTTGCAAGGGGCCTGCGTGCCAGAAGGAGAGAGACCTGACCGTCATCTCTGCACTGTGCGTAGGCTGCATCGCGATTGGGGTCCTCAATGAGTGTGAAGTTGGATTTGGGGGCGCGTGGGGCAGGGAGCGGCGGCGGCAGGCGGCGGCGGCGGCACCGCAGGTGGAGGCAGCTGCCTGCTGCCCCTCCCCTGTGCTCAGCATTGCAGGCTTTCTTGCCTGGCCACAGCCGGCTTAGGGTCGGTGCCGGTGCTGGCTTCACGGAATTCGTGGCCGGGGGAGCGGCACGCGGCCTGTGGGGGCGGCAGGCCAGGGGAGCCCTGGGTGACTCCAACATCTGACCAAGTGCCCCTGAACACCCATGTGCAGGGATTGCTGCACCCTTGCAAGGCCCCTGCAAGTTCAGCACCCACCTCTCCAGGCAGCACAGGCAAGAGGGCGACCAGGCTGCTGGGGGGAGTGGTTGGGACCGGATCTGTTTGCGTGCAGCAGGGGAGGGCTGCAACTTGGTTGCACCCATTCTTGCGCCAGGTGAGGCCTTCTGCATCTGACGCTTGGCCTAGGACAGCACGTGTGAAATTGTGATGGCATGCATCCACCTGGCCCCACCTGCTCACCCACCAATCCACCTGCCAGGTCAGCGGTGCTGTGGATGCTGTGTACGATATGGGTGACTCGCCAGCCCGCCGCGTGGCTGTGCTGGAGCAGGCGCAGCAGCTAGCAGAGGAGCGTGCGGTGGCGGCTGGGGCCCGGCCCGGCAGCTGCTGGGTGGCGAGCAGGGAGGAGGTTCCACTGGCCTACCTGCCAGGCAGTGCCAGCCGGGTGCGGGTCAAGGCGATTGGAGAGCTGGACGTGGCCCGCTTGAGGGGCAGCGGTGGCGGCGGCCGCAGTGGCACTGGAAGCAGCTCTGGCGCAAGGCACAGCGGCGACCAGCAGGCAGGGGAGCATGCGCAGCTGGCCGAGCAGGCAGCCACCGCAGCGCGTGGCAGCTGGGGCAGTGCTCCTGCTGCCCTGGAGGGCTGGCCGCCGCTGCCGGGGCGCGGGGAGGAGCCCAGCCCAACTGTGCTCGCAGCATGGCAGCCAGTGCTGGGCCCAGCGGGGGACTGGCTGCTGCACAAGCAGGACCTGCACTTGATTGCACTGGGCGCCGGCACGCTGGGGTGCGGCGGCGGGGGCAGCCCCAGCAAGGCCCTGCTCAAAGCGGTGATGGAGTTGCAGCGGTGAGCGGGAACGCCGGGGGCTCAGCTGAGCTCAACATTGGTCAGCTGGCTGATAGGTGCCTTGCTCTGCTGTGGGCTGAGGCTGCTGGACCAAGCCCACCTGGCTGCCCTTGCAGTCCCTTGTGCAGGCTGGGGCCAGGCAGCATGCGCGTGGTGTCGCTCCCTTCACTCCCCGATGACGCGCTGGTCGCTGATTGCGGCTACATGGGCGCCCCAACAGGTGTCTGCCGGCTCGGCAGAAGGGCGGTTGGCCAGGAGAAGCCGCGGCCTGCGGGCCCGGAACATACCTGCACTGTTGCCCGTGCAGTGTGGTGCTGTGCTGTGCTATGCTGAGGGCTGCTCGGTCGCAACTGAACCAGGCAAGGCCCGTGATGCAAAGCACACAGTGCACTGTACAGAATCGCACGCTTTTCCTTACAAGCATCACCCTGCCCTTCAACCCTACCACAGTCTCGCTGGAGAAGCTCGACTCCAGCCAAGCAGAGGCGGCAGTCCAAGCTTCCCTGGATGCCTACCAAGCAGAGCTCTCCGCCGCCGCTGGTGGCGGCGGCAGCAGCGCAGCAGGCACGGCAGGCGCAAGCAGCCGTGGGGCCAGCAGCCTGAGCGGCAGCAGCAGCGCTGCAGGCCCTGCCACAGCGACAGCAGCCCCGTGCATATCAGCGCTGTTGAGCTTTGAGATGGGCGGGGGCAACGGCATCGAACCTCTGGTGGTTGGCGCCCGGCTGGGGCTGCCGGTGGTGGATGCCGACTTGATGGGGCGAGCGTTTCCGGAGATGCAGGTACGGATAGGGTTTTCTGGCTGGAATGCGTGTCTGAGCTGGTCCGACTTGGCTGTTGCCGGCTTGCTGATGAGTTGCCACGCGCGTTTGCGGGCACCAGTTTGCCAGGCAGAAGCCAGCCACCTGGCCTGCTTCTCTGCCCCTCTCTCATCACTCCCAACATGCCCCCCAATCACCACCCCCAGCAGATGACGACCGCAGCCATGTATGGCGCCCCCATCCTGCCCTCAGCGCTGGCTGACGAAAAGGGCAACGCTGTGGTGGTGCAGCGCGCGGTGAGTTGAGGGGGCGGGGAGGGGAAGGGAGCTGCTTGATGCAATGGGCTCAACTGCGTACGCTTTAGTAGACGCTCAGTACACGGTATTCGCCCCCTGGCATTTAGCAGTTGACAGCTTTGCATACTATGCACCTCCATCAACCGCCCATGTGCCCCCAACCTGCTGCACAGGCCTCCCCCGCATGGCTGGAGCGCCTGCTGCGCCCGGTGTGCACTGAGATGGGATGCAGCGCAGGCTGCTCCGACCGCCCACTCACAGGCAAGCCATTTAGTCTGTGCATGGGCTTGGGCGCAGTATCGCAATGAAGCCCCGTGTTCTAGCAGGCTCCGGCTCGAAACGACACGTGCTGGCGGCTTGTAGCCAATGCCGCCTAACAACCCTCCTCCACCCCGCAGGCGAGCAGCTGAAGCGAATTGCCGTGCCGCGCTCCCTCAGCCTGGCCTGGCGCTTGGGCCGCGCTGTGGCGCAGGCACAGCATGCAAAGCGCGACGCAGCGGCGGCGGTTGCAGCGGCGGGCAGCGGCCGAGTGCTGTTTCAAGGTGGGTGCAGCCCGTGCGCCTGCGCTCGCATGCAGCCCGTGTACCTGCGCCTGAGTAGGTGCATGGCAATCTTGGCAACCACCGTGCAGCGACTTGCAGTTGAACTCATGCCGAGCAGCCATGCCCGAATTGCAATGCAACATGTTCTTAACACTCTGCAGGCAAGGTGGTGGATGTGCAGCGCAGAACCGCCGCAGGCTTTGCTCGGGGCCAGTTGCTGCTGGAAGGCACGAGCAGCGGCAGCGGCGCCAGCGGCGGTGGGAGCAGGAGCGGCCACACCATTAGTGGCGATGCCGGTAGCAGCGGCGATGCGGGCAGGAGCAGCAGCAGCGGCGGTGGCACCGGGAAGCAGCACCTGCGGATCCACTTCCAGAACGAAAATTTGGTGGCTGAGGAGGCCGACGATGAGCAGCAGGGCAGCGCGGAAGGGCGGTGGGCAACCGCGCACCACCCAGCATCGGGCAAAGTAGAATCAGGCAGCGGCAGCGGCGGCACCGCCCCCAGCCGCCCATGTGTGCTGGCGACTGTGCCCGACCTGATTTGCTGCATCGAGGAGGACAGTGAGTCGGGATGCGGGCTGCGCTGTTGGAGGACGACGTGCCCCCAAAGGGCAAGCCTCGCGTTGTACACTGGTGGCCCGCCCCTCCTGCCCGCCGCAACTGCCGACGCACCTCACCATCGCCATTCCAGCTGCCCCCACCTGCCGCCCCGCCTGTTGCAGCTGGGCAGCCCATCGCCACCGAGGAATTGCGGTACGGCCTTCGAGTTGCGGTGGTGGTGCTGCCCGCCCACCCTCTGCTCGCCACACCAGAGGCGCTGGCTGTTGTGGGGCCCCCGGCCTTTGGGCACGGAGAGGTGGCGTATGCGCCGCTGGGGCGCTATGCCGAGCCTCCCAGCATCCCAGCTGAGCACTAGCCATGATGGGACGAAACATGCATACTGAAAGTTGATGGCATGCACCCTCCGCCACCACCTCCAGCTGCCTTTCCGTAGTGTAAGCGTTGCTGATTCGCTCAACAGGCCAGGTGCAAGAGCAAGCACGAATGGGGCGCACGAGGGAAGGATGAAGCGAGAGGCAATGCTGCTGCTAGTGTACAGGGCTGCTGCTGAGATGAGAGGGAGACATGGGGCTGCCGCTGGTGCCGCTGCCCCCCGCGCAGGCGAGCACATGTCGGCGGTTGGCAGCTGCGGCTCAGGCGGTGCCACAGTCGGGGCGCACCCAGTGGCTGCCACGCCTCTCCCCTCCTCACTTGCGGCCGCCCTTGGCCGCCGTCTGCTTGGGGAAGCTCTCCTGCGGCACACCACACCATGGCAGAGAGGCTTCAGCACCACAACATGCTCTCTGCATCACCAGATGCGCCCAGCAGCACATCATACACACCCGCCAGCCGCTGTGCAGATTGCGGCAGCACCGATCGCTCAACCCAAACGCATGCAGGCTGGGCTGGGACTCCAGCCTGTCCCCATACGCCTGCACCGCGCCCGCTACAGCTGGTGCACACGTGAGCGCCCCTAGTGGGCTGGCGCTAAGCGGTTAAACTAGACTAGACTAGACTAGGCACGTGAGCGCAGCGCACCTTGAGCGTGCAGGTGCGGTTGAGCACCATGGCGCCAGGTGTCGACTCGGTATCCACGCAGAAGTAGCCCAGCCGCTCCAGCTGGAACCTGCACACAAAGAGAATCCCACAACCTTGAAACGACGCAGAGGCGTGGACGGGTTTGTAGCAGTCGGGGCGTGACCCGGTTGCTGTACAGCCGCACATCTGCTGCAAGTCAAGACGCACATGTGCACAGTGCAGCGCACAACGGGCGCTCTCCACCCCCAGCGGCGCACCGGTCGCCGGGCTTGGCGCTCGCAAGGTCGGGCGTGGCGTAGGCGCCCTTGACCACCAGCAGAGACTCAGGGTTGAGGTCGCCCAGCCAGTCGTCCTGCGGGGGGAGATGTGCGCAACAGCGAGCACGTGTCAGTTGGGTTCAGTGGGCGCCCTCACGACCGCCAGCGGCTCGGATTACAGGTTGAGTCGCCCAGCCAGTCCCTCCTGCAAAGTGGCTTGAGGAGGCAGTCTTCAGGTGCCGCTGGTCAAGGCTGCCCCCGTGGCGCAGGGCAGGCAACACAGAGGGCGCACACGTGCAAAAACAATGCATTGATCCAGCACACTTCGATGCAACCCCCAATCAAACCGGAAGCCCACTTACCAGCGCCGCGGGGTTCTGGCCCTTGAACAGAACATCGTACAGCCGCGCCTCAAAAGTGGGCGGCTCCTTGCCCGGCGCCGGCTGGCCCACCCTGCGGAGAAGGGGCGGCAGGCAGACGAGGGGTTGCAAGGCCGGCCGGTGTGGCGTATGTGCTGGGGAGTGCCGCCAGCCGCAGGCAGCTTGGGTGTCGCCGCGGTTCACGCACCGGCCAGCGGACCAACCGGGATGAACCCACAGAGGAAAACCAATTCTAGCTGGAATCAAAGGTTGTGCAGGCTCTATGAAAGATGCTCGCATCAGATTTTGAAGCCGCGCCCCTCACCAGTTGAGCACGCCCTTGGGCGGCTTCTTGGACGCAAAGTCTGGGTCGTATGTAGCCTGCCGTGTGTTGGGAACAAGGGGGCGCATATAACAGAGAGCGAAACAAGAGTCAGCGTGGCAAACACGATGTCAACATGCGCAGCATGCGCATGCAGCTGTGTCCTGCCTGGGCCGCCAATGAGGGCCCTGCCGGCGGCTGCAGCTTGTCCTGCCCTATTGGGTGGCCCCCGGTGAGCCTAGCAGGCACCCCTGGTGACCCCAGCAGGCACGCAGGTGCGCCCACCTGCACCTCCGTCACGCGGCCGCTGGCGTCCTTGCTGAATGCCGTGCACGTGAGCGGGTAGGCATACCTGGCAAGAAGGAGTGTGTGGAGAGGGTGGCGCGAGCAGGGTGAGGTCGATGCAGGCAGCCCCGGAGCACTGCTGAGCAGCACATGCCTCAGGGCAGCACATCGGCCGCGCCACAGCCGCTGTAGCAGGACATGACTCGTGTTGTGCTGCCGGGACGTGGCCCATGTCGCGCTGCCGGGCGCATGCTGTGCACGCTGTGGTCTCACCGCAGCATGACGCTCTTGCCGGGGGCCAGCCCGTAGTAGTCCTTGCTGTCCGCCTCCCGGAAGTCCGTCTCCTGCTTGGATTAAACACATCCAAATCAATGATCAAACCCAGCCCTACCGGTCATTTAACACTGAGCGCACCTCCGTTTGGGAAGCAACGAGCACACCTCCCAAGTAGACCAGCGGGCGATGGGCTGAACGGATGTCACAGCGCCAAAGCCCACCGGCTATTCTAATCAAACTGAGCGCACCTCGATGTAGACCACCTTGGTGAAGGGCACCTTGTAGCCCTCCTCGCCTCGGCCGGGGAAGTACTGCAGGCACAGAGGCAGGTCAGCACACGCTGAGTCAGGATGGGAGTGCAGCCTGTGGAAGAGGCAGGCGGCCAGCTGGCGCCCCTTCCTCGCCGCAGCCGGGGAAGTGCTGCACAGAAGCGGCGGGAACTTGCGATGCCAGGAATACGGAAGGCGTAGGGGCAGAAGGGTCGAGCTGGTCCGGACAGCTAGCCCCACTTGCCGCTCAGCCTGCTCAGCCCGCCCAACCCCCTACCGGCCAAGCAGCAGCACCCTTGGTGCTCCCATCAATCCTGTGTTCCCACTTCCTTGGCCTCCATGGAGCTCCACCTTCTCTTAGCGAGGCAGTGGGAGACAACCCACAGTTCCCCTGTCCCCCACCTCAAGTCACCCGCAACACTGTCCCACACCTCGAGTCACCCGCAACAAAGCAGCGACACACCTTGGCCTCCACCTCCTCGAAGTGCGAGTCGGGCAGGTTGGTGATGACAACGCGCAGCGGGCGCA
Source organism: Chlorella sp. Dachan (assembly GCA_006782975.1). NCBI lineage: Eukaryota > Viridiplantae > Chlorophyta > Trebouxiophyceae > Chlorellales > Chlorellaceae > Chlorella > Chlorella sp. Dachan. The sequence goes on along the minus strand of RRZL01000083.1, from coordinate 1,946,649 downwards.
GCACGCCCAGCGCACGCCGCGACGTCGCGTCCAGGTCTGCGGGCGGACGGGGGCGGTCAGGGGGGCAGCGAGGCTGGATACAAGCCCCTTGTGCGGGGCTGGTTTTCCCCTCAAAACACACCCTACCAGACCAGCGACACTTGAGCAACCACGCTGGACAGTTGCTCCTACCCGCGCGGATGTGGTGGTCCAGCTTGTGCAGGTGCACCTCGCCCTCGCTGCGCGTCACGCCTATCTCTCGGCAGAAGTTGTTGACGGCCTGGGCGCATGCAAGGTGGTGCGCAAGGCAAAGTTTGACGTGAAACGCGCAGGTGGTGGGGCATTCAGGGCTGGCTGCAGCTGCGTGACCTGGCCAGCAAGGCAAGAGGCATGCTAGGTGCTCCAGCAGGCGAAACAAGCGCACCGTGGGCGTGACGCCACGCCGCCGCAGGCCCGCCAGCGTGAGCAGGCGCGGGTCGTCCCAGCCGTCCACATACCTGTAAAATAGGGGTAAGCGCGGGGCTGATATAGGGCACTTGGGGGCTGCGGGCAGGTCTGTCGGCAGCGCCGGCACAGTGGCGAGTGTCCCAAACCCAGCCTGTGCTGCCACGGACACCAGCACTGCGCGTTCAGCTTGCGCTTAGCAAGCGACAAACTGTAGCAAAGGATTCACTCAACACAACAATCCACACCCATTGCTCACTTGTCGGTGACCAGCTTGTTCAGCTTGCGCTTGGACATGACGTTGTGGGTGATGTTCAGCCGGCTGTACTCCCACACCAGCGGCTTGTAGGTGCCCAGCGCCTGCGGTTCGAGGATGGTGAGCACACAGGTCGACTGTGGGTATGCTATGGAGTGCTTGCAGGCGCGCGGTACTTTTTTTATTTTTGTTGCATCGTTGTCGGCAGCTCTACGAGTTGGCTGAAAGGGCAGGGCAGCCGCCCTGTGACATCGCCCGCCTCCAGCAGCCAGTAGCAGGCGGGCATTCACCATTTGGCGACATGTGCATGCACCAATTCAATGCATCATCAGATCAAGGCAACTCAGGCATCCCCACCTGCAGCAGCCAGTAGTAGGAGGCGCGCCGCGACTCAAACTCCAGCGTGCACATCGAGTGCGTGATGTTCTCAAGGGCGTCCACCTGGATGGGCAAGCAGAGCGATCCAGGCATGGAACAAATGTGAGCAAGGCGGCAGGGTTCAGGAATGGCATGGAACCAAGTTGAGGAGGGATGGGAGCCAGCTGACAGCCCCCTAACAGCGGGACCGGGCGATCAGGGAAACATATGCTGCAGTGCCCGCCAGCGGCAAGCAAGCGGGGTGCTCAACAACAACATGCACAAACGCCAATGCACACTGGCGAAGCCGCTCACCAGGCAGTGCGTGAAGTCGTAGGAAGGGTACACGCACCACTTGTCGCCTGCGGGCAGGAAAGAAAAGAGGAATATGTGTGCGTGAGGGCAGGCGACTTGCAGCCGCCACGCCATGACGTCCTTCCCCGCATGCGGCTGCTTGGCGATGGGCTGGACTGTTGTTCCGCCCAGCCGCTGGGCTGGCCTGTTGTCCCACCCAGCCAGCCACCCCCCTTGCTATGCCTAGCTGCCAACCCACCTGCGTGCGGGTGCTCCACAAACTTGATGCGGTAGGCGATGAGGTCAAACATGTTGAAGTTCTCGTTCTTGTGGTCCATCTGGCGAGGGGAGAAGAAAAGGAAAAGAAAGAAAAAGACAGATGAGGTCAAACATGTTGAAGTTCTTGTTTTTGTGGTCCATCTGGCAAGGGGAGGAGAAAGAAGAAGGCATAGCAGGGAGGCGGGTGAGCAGTCCGTTTAAAGCGCACCAGCGGCTGACGGCCAGCACGGCATGGCAGCCTGTTTCAGCTGCGCAGCCTGCACTCAGTGGTACACGACGGTCTGCCATGGCAGCCCACCTTCATGCGCAGCGTGGCCCTGCCCTCATCCACCAGCTTTAAAAAGGCAGCTTGCTAAGATTTCAAAATGTCCGTTCATCCACCCTCAGCCCACCTTCATGCGCAGCGTGGCTTTGCCCTCATCCACCAGCCCCCGCCGCATGTCTTCAAACAGCCGCAGGCTCTCCTCAATGGGCCGATCCCGCCAGGGAGACGGCTCCCGCTTCTCGCGCGACCTGCGCACACAGTAAAATAAGAGGCACATCATTGTCTGCCGGCTCAGAAGGTTTGAATGCTCCTCCCATGGGCCGGGCGCCCTGGGAGGCGGCTCCGCTTCTTGCGAGACCTGCACAGCTGGCCCAGCAGGCGCAGCAGGCATGCCGCGATTTGCAAACCTGCGACAGCAACTGCAATGCAAAAGTTCAGCTGCTGGGCCTGCCCAGCTAAAGAGCAGGGATGATATGAAGGCAGCAGCACGGCAGGGCAGGCGGACAGCATGGAGTGCTCACTCTCCCTGATGTCACCGCCCATCTGATGGCACACACCCGCTCGCATGGAACACACACTCCAATAAAGCCACAGCCAAGACTGCATGGCACAAGACTGCATGGCAGCTCACTCCTTGATCTCGTCGCCTGTCTGGTGGCACACGTATGCGTGGCCGCCACGGATCAGCTGCAGCGCAAAGTCGTACAGCTGGTCAAAGTAGTCGCTCGAGTAGGTGATCTGCAGGGAAACCGAATGCAAAACGAAATGGTCAGCCGATGGAGTCGACCTGAATGGCAGCGCAAACTTGTGCAGCTGGTCAGTAGCTACTGGTGACCTGTGCATGGGAAAACACTAACGGCAACACTTAGTACACAATGCACGCGATACCAGCTGGGGGCCGTTGAAGAACGCTCAGGCTTCTAAGGAGTGCAGGCCTCTGCGCAAGTGTAGGTGCGCAATGCCAAGACGGGCAGCCGCGGCGCCGCACCTTCCAAGGCGTCCACCCCAGCCAGCTGACAATCTCCTGGATGTGGTCAATGTACTCCTGCAGAAACAGGCACGGGGGGACTTTGTTTCGGTTTGGGCACAGGTCGGCATGAGAATGGCGACCCCAGCCCCAAGCAAGGCTCCCAGCCGCACCTGCTTCTCCGCCCCACGGTTGGTGTCGTCAACGCGCAGCAGGCACACGCCGACTGAACAGAATGGTTGAAACAAGGTGAAGCAAGGCTCCCAGCCGCACCTGCTTCTCCGCCTCTGGGTTGGTGTCGTCAAAGCGCAGCAGGCACACGCCGTCGTACTGGCGCGCCATTCCAAAGTCCACAAACATGGCCTGCGCATGGAGGTATGACGTGCATATCTGAGCATGAGGCCCGCTTGTGAACTGCATACAGCATGCAGTGAGGCTGACTTGCCAGCCCAGAACGCGTCGGGACTCAGAGCGGCGAGTAGTAGAGCGCGGATATCGGAGCAGCCCACCTTGGCGTGGCCGATGTGGAGGTAGCCGTTTGGCTCTGGCGGGAAGCGGGTCACCACCTGCGCAGCAATGGGTGGCAGTGAGGTGAGGAGTGCTGCTTGGCAATGGCATGCAGGGGCAGCCCAGGGGCTCTGGCGGGAAGCGGGTCAACACCTGCACGGCAATGGGTAGGAATGCAAGGGCTGAGGCAGGCGCCAGCACCTTGCCCAACGTGGGCCCAGATGCACGGCCGCAAGCCCAAGCCATGCGTGGCTCATGCCTCACATGGCGTGGCATGAAGCAGTGACATGGCCAAACATGGCACGGCATGGCATGGCATGGCATGGCATGGCACGGCATGGCATGGCATGGCATGGCATGGCACGGCATGGCATGGCAGGCACGTGGCATGGCATGGCACGGCATGACACGGGATGGCATGGCATGGCATGGCATGGCATGGCATGGCATGGCATGGCATGGCATGGCAGGCAAGTAGCATGGCATGGCATGGCATGTAGGCCATGTGGCATGGCACAGCAGGCAAGTGGCATGGCATGGCACGGCATGGCATGGCATGTATCAGTTGGTGTGCCTGCAGGAAACACACCTTGCCGCCTGTCTCCGCCAGGTGCTTGGCCAGCAGCTCGGGAGAGTTGGCAATGTTCATCTGGCCCCGCTCGTCGCTGCAAGCCAGTTGGGACAGCAGGAGTGAGCCCGCTCAGTGCAGGCATGGCATGCGTCATGATGCATCAGCGACCCCGCACTGCCACTTGCTGTGGCCCAATAGCAGCCCACCACGGGCAGCAGCGGGGGGCACGCCTGGCAGCAGCCAGCCAGTGCACCACCACAAGCCACCAGAAGTGCACCGTGGCATCCACAATGCACCCTGTGGGCATGCTGCGACTTGCACAGCTGCGCGTAGCGAACCGCAACACATCATGCCCACCTGAAGTGCACGGTGGTGTGTACCATGTTGTTCTGCTGCGGCTTAGTCAGGAAGGCCCACGGGTCGGCGGTGCGCCACGCCTCCTCAGTTTCGCTGGCCTTCTTGGCGGGGGCTGCTGCTGCCGAGCCGTTCTCTGCGAGGGGACGGAACAGAGCACGAGCAGTTGGTTATAGGAGGAGCCTCCACGGTTTCGCTGGCCTTCTTGGCGGGGGCTGCTGCTGCAGAGCCGTTGTCTGCGGGGGGAAGAAGTACATTAATTGCATGCACTGCAAAGCTTTGCACATCATGATGTGCTTGCTGTGCTCACCAAAACTGCACAAGTGGCAGAGGCTGCCAACCCAACAACGCAACCGCAGTGCCACAGGTGCAGCCGCGTCATGGCAGCCAAACTCCCAGCCGGCCAGCTCACCTGCGGGCGCGGCTGCCGGCTTGACCGGCTTCTTCTAACTCTTGTCTTCGCCTAGCACTTGCATTCATAACCTATTGCTATCAACAACACCCACAACCGCCACCGTGAACACGCCCGAATTACCTGCGGGCGCGGCTGCCGGCTTAGCGGGCTTCTTCTTCTTGTCTGGCTTCACCAGGTCTGCCTCCGTCTTGGGGCCCAGCAGAGAAGCCACCTGCAAGCAGCAAGGAACCAGGCATGCCTCACATTCAGGGCATGCGGGATGCAGCAGCGGCAGCGGCGGCAGGCTCAGCAGCAGCAACAGGTGCAACGAAGGCGGCAGCAGAGACAGCACTGCAGCCCACCTGCGCCTCCAGCTCCGCCTTGAGCACAGCCGCACCATAGGACTGCCTACTGTGTACTCAAAGCACATCAGTCCAGCAGGCCCCACCTGCGCCTCCAGCTCCGCCTTGAGCGCCCCCACGTCGGCCCACTTGATGGCGCCGCCGCTGCCGCGCATCTTGCCCAGCAGGATGTTGAGGTTCAGGTGGTACCTGCGGTCAATCAAGTCGCAAGTGGTTAGAACGGCAGGGCCCAATGCCGGCTGCCGCGCATCTTGCCCAGCAGTGTTCAGGTTGCAGTGGTACCTGCAGAAGAATGGCGTTGCCGCCGCACCCATCAGCGGTGCCCCAGCATGCAGCCGCCTGCTGGGCTGCATCAACGCACAGCAGCCGCACACCATGCACAGCAAGGCTCCTTCAGCCTCGCCTTGATGCATTGCCGCAGGCTGCCACCGCCCACAACCCAACCGCCCACAACCAACCGCCGACTCCACAATGCTCACCGCTCCTCCTTCAGCTTGGCTTCATTCTCCTTGACGCAAGCCGCCACCGCCTCCTTGATCTGCTCCGGCCCAACCTCCACCCCAACGCCCGCTGCCTGCTCAAAGGCTGCCACATCGATCGCCTCGCTGCCAACCTGCGGCGTCGGTAGGAGGTGGCAGTGCTTGCGGGTGTGACGGCGGCAGCCAAGCCTGCTCAAAGGCTCAAATGAACTGCGTCCATGCACCACATAACCTGCAGCTTCAAATAGCACCTTGCCCAGGCAGCCGAGCGTGCCGCCCGGCTGCAGCCAGCATTCAAGTACGATCGAAGTGCGTCCAACCTGGTCCAGCAACCTGCGAGCACGCACCTTGCCCAGGTAGTCGAGCGCACCATCCAGCTGCGCGTTGCTGCGGATGCGGTCGCTGGTGATGTAGGCCAGCAGCTCGCCGCGGTGCGCCAGCGCGTTGGCGGGGTACTGCGGGCAAGCACACGGGCGCAGCTTGCAGGAAAGCATGGGTTGCGAGGGAGCAGAGCAGGAATGCAAGGCGGGCCGGCGGGACGCCACGGCGCAAGCAAGCGGCAGCGGCTGTCCGGTGCGACAAGGCAGCCCGCTCCCCTTCCGTCGTCAGCCCTGCACGCTCCTCCTCCAACATGCTCCTGCTGCGCAGCCGGGCCGCACCTTGCTGGCGGTGGTGTAAAGCAGGGCGCCCTGCGACTTGGGGCAGCCGCCGGCGGCGCCCGCCTCCTTGATCAGATCGACCAGGGCCTGGCGGAACTTGGGCTTGACCAGGGCTTCCCTGCAGCGGTGAGAGGGGGGCGAAAAGGTGGCTAGGGGGCGCAGGGAGGTGGCCCGGCCACTGACCATCGAGGGCATGCGAGCCGGCGCCTGCTGGCGGCTGCAAAAAGCTCTGGCAGTGGAGGTGCACTCACTGCGCCGTCTTCTCCGCCAGCCCGATGCCGGTGAACAGCTTGAGCGCCTCGGCCTCCAGCTCCTCCCTGCTCGCCATGGTGGCGGTGCTGCTGCAGCCGGATGGTGCGATGAAGTGATCGGGAATGTGGGTGCGGGCCGCAAAGGCCAGCCGTCAGTCCGTCATGGGGAATGCACGGCGTGTCAGCCGCTCGGATCGGGATGGCCAGCCAGTGGCACAATTACCGCATTGCGATCTGCCACGATCGCTGTCCAACCAGCCGGCTGGCTGCCTCTCGTGCAAGAACCCCGACACCCCGCTCGTCACGGCGCGCCTGGGCACCTGGGAAACTCCACAACATCATGGCAGCAGCGATCGCAGCCTACCCAGCCAGCGGCAGCGCCGCCCTGCAGCCGTGGCGGCCGAACGCCGCCGCTGCCGCCAGCCGCCACTGCCGGCGGCGGCGCAGCATAGCAGTGCGTGCCGGCCTGCTGGACTTGTTTGGCGGCGGCAGCAGTGCGCCGCAGCTTCCACGAGATGAGGACGGCGAGGAGCTGCGGGCGTGGCTTGAGCAGCGGGGCCTGCCGCCGCAGCAGGTGCGCATGATGAGCGCTCCATCCGGGCAGCGGGTCTGTGCATGCCTTCGCTGTGCTCCCCTGCCATCCACCGGCTGGCGCGATGCGCGGCCATCACCCAATACCCTACTCTCTTACACCCACTGCTGCAGCTGGCGGCGGTTGCCGTGCCCGGCGCGGGGCGCGGCCTGGCGGCCACCCAGCCCATCGCCAAGGGCGAGGCCTTGCTTCGCCTGCCTCTCGAGCTGGTGCTCACGCCTGCGGCGGCGCAGCAGCGCTCCTGCCTGCGGCCGCTGCTAGAGGAGGCAGAGGCGGCGGGGCGGCCGCTGCCGGCCTGGAGCGTCCTGGCACTGTTCCTAGCAGAGGCACGGGCAGCCGGCCCAGACGGCGAGTGGTGGCCCTACCTGCGGCTGCTGCCGCAGCAGACCGGCTGCGTGCTGGAGTGGAGCGAGGAAGAAGTGGGCTGGCTGCGCGGCAGCCAGCTGCACGAGGCAGCACAGGAAATCAGGGCGGCAGCGGATGCCAGCTGGCAGGAGATGCAACCGCTGCTGGCGGAAGCGGCGCAGCGCGGCATCGTGCCGCCGGGCGCCTTTGACCGAGCCAGCCTGCAGTGGGCGTTTGGCATGCTGCTGTCCCGGCTTGTACGGCTGGCCAGCCTGGGTGGCAGCGGCAGCGGCAGCGACAGCAGCGGCACCAGCAGCGGCACCAGCCCGAGCAGCAGCACAGGCAGCATTGCCGAGCCGCCGGGCACAGAGGCGCTGCTGCCGTGGGCAGACCTGCTGAACCACAGCCCCACCTGCACCAACCACCTGGACTGGAGCGCTGCAGATGCCGCAGTTGTCTTGCGGGCGGACCGCAAGTACAAGGGAGGGGAGGAGGTGCACGTCAGCTACGGCGAGAAGACCGGGGGGGACCTGCTCCTCAGGTGATCACGAGGGGCAAGGGGTTGGGTTGCATGGGTTGCATGGGTTGCATGGGTTGCATGGGTTGCATGGGTTGCATGGGTTGCATGGGTTGCATGGGTTGCATGGTGTCCCATGAGGCAGGCTGGTTGGGACTGGTCCTGCCGATGGAGCGTTCAATGTGCACCATCACGCTGCGCCTAACTGTGCAAGCACTTGCTTGGCCAGGGCCGGCCCCTGTCTCCCCCTGTTTCACCCTCGTGTCTACCCCACACCCCTCCCCACAGCTACGGTTTTGCGCCGCCCCCCGCAACCAACCCACACGACGGCGTGAAGCTGCGCCTGTCGCTGCGGGAAGATGACCCCGCCCACGCTTGGAAGGCAGCCGCGCTGGCCCGCCACGGCTTTGCGCCCAGTCAGCTCTTCCCGCTGCGCATGCAGGCCGCGCCCTGGGAGCTCATGCATTTTGCGGGCATGTGTGTGGCGCAGGTGGGCAAAAGAGCTGCAGAGGTTGACAGCCTGGCGGGACGGCTCTTCCAGCAGGACGACTTTCCGCGCGAGCTGCAGCCAGTGGCGCTGGAGGCAGTCATTCGTGCCTGCCAGGAAGCACAGCAGGCATACCCATCCTCACTGGATGCTGACCGGGCAGAGCTGGAGGCATTGGAGCAGCAGCAGCGGGCAGCGGGCGCCGGCGGCAGCAGTGCCGCCGCGCCCAGCAGGCGGCAGCAGGTGCTGCAGGTGCTGATTTACGAGCGGCAGGTGCGCGGGTGGGAAGGCATGGAGCATCCTGCTGGGGGCACTGTCGCTGTGGAGTGCGCTGCCCCGGCATGTCGTAGCGCGGTGATGCAGGCTGTGTGCTCTGCGTGCTGCCTTGAAGCCATGCTGCACATTACGGATTCTTCTGTCCCGCCTGAGCTCCGCATCCCAAACCGCTCCCTGCAGGTGCTGGTGCGCACCATTTTCATCCTGCAGCAGGAGTTGAGAGATTTAAAGCGCATGGCGCGTGCGTGAGGATGGGCGGCCGATGGGCGGCCCACACGCCCTATTGGCAGCACCCACTTGCACAGATTTTGATGCACCGGGCTGCCCGACAAAATTGTGCTGGATGCTGGACATGTAAATGATTGAGAGGCGACAATTAGGGCGAATGGAATAGACGCGGCGCCGCGGGCGCTGACGGCATGCGCCGCCAGATGGTGCTCTGATGCCCGGCATCAGACACCCGCTGCAGGCTATGCACGCGCTTCAGATCTGCGATCGGAGCAGGGGCCGATGGCGTCCATCGCCCGCACGTGTTGGGCGCCCGGCCGGGAGGCACTGCTCCGCCCCCTAGGCGGCCCCCGCGGCTGCAACTCACACGAGGCGGTCCCACAGTTGCCATGGCGCGGCCGGCGGAGCCATGGAGCGCCCCTCCGACTTCGACGGGCGGCGGCAGCGGCGGCGGCGGCGGCCCCAATGGAACAGACGCCTGCTGCACCTGCCTCATCGGCTGACGCTTCCCAACCCTGCGGGCTCCCCAAAGGCGCACCTAGCCTGGCAGAAGATGTGGAGGTGGACGTGACCGGCACCGCCCACCACCTGGGTGCGCCGAAGCTTTGGGAAATTTTGCGCCACGGTTGAAAAGCTGCACTGGTTGTTTTGCCCAGCTGCCTCAAAGCCGCCCAACGTGCCACGCCCGAAACCGTTTGCACAGAAGTCCACTGCCCGCCAACTGCACCCTACACGTATCCGCCACTGCCTGCAGGCCTGGAAATGGAGTGGCAGCTGAGCTTTGCCGCAGACGGCTCCTTCGTGGAGCACCTCGGCTCCCCACACCTCTCCTGCAGCTGCGGCTACGATGCCGCAGCCAGCGAGGGCGTCAGCGCAGGGCAGCACGGCAGCAGCGCAAGCAGCAGCGGGAGCACCAGTAGCAGCGGCAGCGGCGGCAGCAGGGCACGTGCAGCAGCAGGTGCGCCTGCCTACTTCCAGCCGCGCGGCGTGTGCTGGAGCTCAGATGATGGCGGCTGCCCCCGCCTGCTGCAGCTTGACGACGCGGAAGCGCAGCTGCTGTGCATGTGGGTGCGCACGGGGCTGTGGGTGCTGCCCAACATCTCAGCCCAGCTGGACATTGCACGAGCCACCGCCAAGGAAGTGGTGGCATGCGCCGCGGCGGTCAGCAGCAGCAGCAGCAGCGGAGGCAGTCTGTGCAAGGAGGAGCAGGCCGTCAGTAGCAGCAGCGACGGCAGCGGCAGCAGCAGTGCAGCTGACGAGCAGCCGGGTCAGACCGCATGGATCAAGCTGAGGCTCCGTGGCGGCGGCAAGGTGCGGGCGAGTGATGGCGCTGTGTGCTTGCTGCTGTGGGCTCACGCGTGCTGCGCTTTGGGTGCAGCGCCTGCTGTGGTGCAACGAATGTCTGAATGCACCATCTTCAGTCTCGCCTGGAACCCCACCGTGTCCTGCCCTGCAACCCCCACACCCCTTGGCAGCTCACCGCACTGGTGGAGGTTGCTGAGGCCGACTGGCGGCCCCTCAGCCTGCGGCTGTGCCTGGCGGGGGAGCACGAGATCTGGCGCTTCTCAGACTGGCACCAGTGGCAGCCGGGGCTGTGGCTGGCGGGCGGCGCGGTGCAGAGCACCACTGGGGAGGGCGGGGTGGTCAATGACTACAGCCTTGCAGGGGTGCAGGTCCGCGCGCCAAGCAGCAGTGCTGGTGCTGTGGGCAGCAGCGGCAGCAGCGGCAGCAGCGGCAGCAGCAGCAGCAGAAGCAGCGAGGGCAGCAGCGATAGTGGCAGCCAAGGCAGCCAAGGCGGCAGGCGGTTTGTGCAGCCGCCGGCACCCCTTATGCCGCCCGGTTCCATCTTTGTGCGGGACCTGCCTGAAGAGGTGCCGGCGTGGCACACATCCAGCGGCCACAGGTGCGGATTACTTTGTGCACTTAGACAGTCTGGCACGAGCTAGAAGGGTTCTGGAACAGCAGGTGGGGTGGTAGTGCGTCCATCCCCCTGGTACGGAGCAGGTGCGCCCCTCATGCCTGCTGGTCGCCCACTCTTTGATTCCGCCCTGGGACATCCCTCCTGGAAACAGACCCCCACGCTGGCTGCGCCACTGCCCAGCCATGATCCGCTCTCGTCCGCCATCCTGCTGCAGCCTGGTACGCCCGCTGCTCAATGGCAGGGAGGTTGGCTACTTCATTTTGGACACTGGCGCGAGCGGGTGAGACCTGGTTGCCCGGGCGCCTCAGGACGCGCTTCAGCACGCGCGGCCGCTGTGCGTCGTCCGTGGCCAGCTGTGAATCACGCACGGGCCCACACTTTTCTGTACTCTGTCACGTGCCCATTTGTTGCAATTGTTCGTGAGCTCGTTCCAAATGCTCCAGGTTTGTGCTGGACCCTGCCGCCGGTGACGCACTTGGGCTGGAGGCCTTCGGCGAGCTGCAGGTCACCTCTATCGTTGGCCGCATCGCCAGCCGCTACAGGTGTGCCGGATTTGCCTCGTTTCTGTGTGTCAGTGATGTGGCTAGTGGCCAGTCCAGTTGTGTGTTGTACTCCAGCTCGCCCGGCTGCTTGTGCGCATGCCCCAATGCTAGGAAGGAGCTTCTCACATTCCCTCCACAACCTTCCTCTACTTGCATCCCCATCCCTCTCCCCGCAGGCGCGCCGACACCTTCCAGCTGGGCCCACTGCGCATGGCCCGCCCGCTGCTGATGGAGCTGCCCATGGCTGGCCTGGTGACGGGCGTGCCAGATGGCGGCCGCGTGGTGGGCATCGTAGGGTGAGTCCGAAGGGAAGGGAAGACAGTTGACGCAGGTTGGCAGCGTTGGGTGAGAAGCTGTCGCAGGTGCAAGAATGGCGTTGCAAGCTCAGTCGGTTCCTGTCGCCTCAGTTGGCGGCATGTCGCCATCGGTGCCTGCTGCCGGTGTTGATTGAAATGTGTTGGCTGACGGATACTTTTTTTCTGCCCCTCTAACCATGCATGTACGATGTGCTGCGCCGTGCGGTGGTGCACGTGCCCGCTCTGCCCCGCCGCGCGCCGCCTGCTGCGGCTGTCAGGGGCGCAAGTGTGGATTCGCCGGCGGCCGCCGTAGCAGCTTCTGTGGCGGCGGCGCAGCTGCGCCGCGCAGCGCTGCCCTTCACGCTGCGCTTCCAGCACCCAGAGGCAGCAGAGCATGGGGGTGTGCCTAGCAGCTGCGGCAGCAGCATGGCGGCAGACAAGGGCGGCAGCAGCACGGCGTGCCCTCCGGCAGCAGGGATCCCCAGCAGCAGTACCGCAACAGCTGCTGCCGCTGCCGGGGGAGTCGAATCGGGAGAAGGCAGCAGCAGCAGCAGCAGCAGCAGCAGCAGTCCAGGCGACCAGCAAACCGCAGCCGCCCCCGCCAGCTGTGTGCTCACAACTCACGGCGTGGAGGCAGTCTTAGCAGCCGAGTTGGCAGTTGCTGCGGCAAGCTCAGCGGCAGATACAGAGACAGCAGTGGCGGCGGCAGCGGCAGCGGCGGCGACAGCGGCAGCGGCGGCCGCAGCACCCAGCCGGGCAGGCGGGGCGCGAGCGGGCGGACCGGTGGCGCAGGAAGAGTGGCTGCCGGTTGTGATGGTTGCCAGCCTGCCACACATAGAGCTGGAGCTGGTGACGGCTGAGGGGCGGCGCCACAGGGGGCTCTTCATGGTGGATAGCGGTGAGCAGAGGGGGAGGGGGGATGGAAAGGTGGCAGGGTTGAAAGCAGAGGGGGAGGGTGGAGTGGAAGTAGGGCTGCCAGAGTTGCAAGCTACAAGGGTCTATTGTCGGTGGGTAGTAGTGAGCGGAGGGGGAGGGAAGGTGGTTGGATGCAAGCCTGCATGTCTGGACAGGCAGGCAGGGACTCGCCAGATATTTGCTCGTGTGGGCAATCGGCCTGCGTGCCCTCCCCTGACTCTTGCCGTCTTGCAATCTGCTGCCCCAAATGGCCTATAGGCTGAATTTGACTCGCCATGCCTGGCTGCCGCAGGTGCCGGCGGGCTGGACATTGTGCTGAATGCCCGGGCGGCGCAAGCGCTGGGCCTGGGTAAGGGCAGCACCGCGACGCATATCAAGGTGCGAGTCGGGCTGTTGTGCGGGCTGCCTTGCATCTGTGACAGCTGGCCTCTGGTTGGAGTGCCTTCAGCAGTGGCGCCTGCTCCACCTTCCACACCACACACAATCATGACCAGCAGCAGCAGCAGCAGCATGGCCAGTCCTTCGAGAATGCCCTGCCCGCCGCTGCCGCAGGGCCTGGGCGGCGGCGGCGGCGCACACATGCATGCGCAGCGGTGCCAGCTAGGCGAGGTGTGGCTGGGGCAGCACAGCTTCACTGGCGTGCACGTCCTCTACAGACAAGGCCCCGGCGGCAGCGGAGGCCTGGAGCTGTCGCAGCACACCAGCGGCATTGTGTGCGGGGGGCTGCTGGGCCGCTGCGCTCTGGTGTTTGACTACCCGCGCATGCGCTTGGCGGTGCGGCGCCCTGCGGCGGCGGTGGCAGCGGCGGCGGCTGCTGGGTAGCATGTGGCAGCAGCACCAGCGGCAGGAACGAAGCTGCTGGCTGTGAGGCCAGCCCGTGCTGCTGATGAGCGTGAGTAGCATCAGTGATCTGTAACAGCAGGTGAACTTGTGAGGTAGCAACCAGCAGACGTTTAGCTACCTGCTTGTCCCAATTACCGTGCCTGCTGCACCGGAGCAGCACGCTGAGAATCGGTGAGGAGCTTGGTGCAGCGTTTGCTCTGGCGTGCGTGGCGCCGGCGGGGTGTGAACAGGCTTGCTACCAGGTTGTTTGGCCAGGGCACGTCCTTGGCAAGGTACAGAGCACCCTGAAGCAGCAAGTCGCACCGAGCACAGCGTCAGCTCGACCTCTTGAGGTCAGTGGAAGCCAGAAGGTGGAAGGCGCACCGTGCTGAGCCTGCTGTGTTGCGTGAAGGGCCCTGGAGGGGCCGCCGCGGCGGCTGGATGATGATTCAGCTTGCTTCGAAACACACCGGATCTGTGCATCATGAAGGTGCAAGCCGCGGCTGCGCTCGTTCTGCTCGCGTTGGGCTGCGCGCTCTGCGCTCACGCCTCCCCAACCCCGACGAGCTCCTCAATTGTGTCGAACGATGGTACAGGTGCGATTGGCGCTGACCGATGGTGTTCGTGCATGTTGTACGGTGGCGACACCCCGCGCCTTCGCTTGACACCGCCCCATTCTAGGGCAAGTTGGGCATTCAGAGGACGCATGCTATGCAATAGGAGCGGGAAATTGAGGTAGCTCGGCGAGGGGCCGCAGGATGGCGGTGCCGGCGCCGCCGCCGCCCGGCTGATGAGGGCAAGCGAAGCGCCACACGGTTGCTCATCTAGCCCAACCATTTATGCTGCAGGTCGTAGTTTGGAGACAGCAGGCCCCTCACAACCCAACTCAGGGTGAGGTTGCACCGCCTGACCGCCTGCATGCGCTGTGCTGTTCATATGCTGGTGGGAGGTGCCGCACCAGCTGCTGCACCCTGGGCAGCTGCCAGCTTGCGGACAACGCATCTTGCACAAGCGGTGCATGTTCCTTCAACTACACAATGCAGGCCGCCCAAGTGGCCGTGGCGCAAGCTGCTGAGTTGGGACTGCTCTCTGCCAGGCTGCTCTGTGCTCAAGCCAGACTCGCCGTGCGACTGCCTTGAGTGCAAGGCAGGGTGGCAGATGTGGACCAGCGGCTGCGTGCGGGTGAGCGCCTGTGGGTGCCTGGTTGCGGTGCAACAGGACTAGCAGCCACCTAGCAGAGTGATCGCCATCGCCGCAAGCTCCTGCCGCCGTCTCTTGTTGTCGCACCGGCCTGTCACAGTGCCTGCCATGTGACCCTTGGCTGCCCCGGCACCTACCGCTGCCTCTGCATGCACCTGTGCCTTGCTCGCAGTGCGGACAGGCGACCGGTTGCGCCACGTACACACCCAGCACCTGTGCATGCGCCAACTGCCATCCCGGCTGGTACCTGGACGGCAGCAGCTGCACGCCTGTTGAGCAGACAAACTCGCTGGTGCTCCAGCCGCCTGAGCAGGACCATAGTACATTTGACTTTGCTGGCGTGTACAAGCTGCAGGCCAACTGCACGGGTGAGTTGTGTTCAGCGGCCAGGCCATCACCCTCCAAGGGGAGGCCCCCCCCAGTACCATGCAACGACAGCTGTGTGCAAGCGTCATGATGCCATCAGTGCGCTGTCGCCACCAACTATGCCACTCCACTGCCCCCTCGCCGCCCTCCTCCCCAACCACCGCAGCCGCCCGCTACCTGTCCGTGAGTCCCTGCTCCTCAAACAAGTGCGGGCTGTCCATTCAGCGCAGCCCAGTCCAAAGGCTGAGCAGGACTACTCCCCAACTGCACTTCCAGCTGCGCCACATCACTGGCTCTGGGGCCGCTGTCGCCTCCGACGGCCTCTTGTTTGGCGCGCCGGTCCAGCTTGTTAGCCCACTGCGGGAGGCCACACCTGGCTGCACGGCGCGGCTGGGGCTGGCCAGCACAGCGGTCGAGGTTGGGGCTGAGCTGGGCAGCGAGCCGCTGTGTGGCCGCTGGGCGGTGGGCATGCAGGACGGGCCTTCCGCCGAGGCTCACCAGTGGGTGCTGGAGCCGGCTGGGGGCGACATGGTCCGCCTGCGCGCCCAGGTGGGTTTCGGCAGGACGGTGCGGTGCGCCGGCAGCGATAGCTGCCTGTGCCCGCCATGCCCCGCTCCACGGGCTGACTGGCAATCCTGGCTGCTGCCTGCAGGGCCTGCCGGGCGTGTGTGCCCGCTACCTGGGCGTGGATGCGGGGTGCGGCGCCGGCACGGAGCCCCAGTTATTTGATGCCGGCGACCCCGCCGCGGTGACCGAGTGGCGGCTGGTGGGGGTGGCGTGAGTGTGGGCATGCCCGCCTGACCACCCTGAGCAGCCTGGCAACCGCGCACCTTGCTCCTCGACCCCTCTCCTTCCACAGCCTGCACTGCCGTACCATGCCTGTTGAAATTGCTTTACATTTCGTAGCGCCGCCGATGCTGCATATTTGACCCTCCAGCATTCCTCTCCTGACCAAGAATTCGTCTCCCTGCCCAATCACCTCCAACCTCTAAAGTTCCTTTTGGACCATCAACGCAACCGCCCACCCATCAGTGATTTGTTCGCTTGCAGTTTGTCAGGCAGTGAGCTTCTCGCCAGGTTGAGAGGCTGCTTCTCGTGCACCGAACTCCTGCCTGCCTTGGCCAGGCTTGCTGGGCTGGCCCTGGGTCAGGGTCAGTTACAGAGCCGCGCGGTTCAATTGGTTGTCATCCGCCAGTGCGGCGGCCCGCCGCCGTGACGGCGGGAGGGATCATAGAGGGGTCGCAGGGGGGTGCGAGCGCAGCGCGGCAGGCAGCGGTGGGGGCCGCAGTGAGCTTGTTGAATCGGGAGGAACAGAAAAATGGAGGGGGCTGGACTGGGGCGAGGGGAGGGGGGCCAGCCCCAGCAGCGTCAAAACAGAGGGCAACGGTGAGCAGTCTGAAGGTTAGGGGGAAGGGATACAGCTGGGGCAAGTATGGGTTGGGGTCCTAGCTAGCTATGGCATGTGGGTCAATTGGGTGGGGCGGCGCATGTGCCGCCCCCTGCCTTCAGCAAGGGCACAGCAGCCCAACGTAGACGGTGCCGGCATGAGCATGTGCACTTTGGCTGGCGTCTTGGCTGCACACACCTGCACGATATGACATCCACTCGGCTATGTGGTTTGCGTAGTTCGCACAACATGCAAGCAGCCATGCCACATTGCAGCCGTGCTCGGCTGTCAGCGGCTGAGCCCCACCCGTTGCCACCGGCTGTGCGGCGCGGGGATACTGTGCGCTGGCGTTCGAACCGCGGCCCGCGGCCCGCCAGCCCCGGACCTCCGCGACAAGACATGCGGTGACGAGTGTCGAGCCGTGCCCAGGAGCAGGCAGGGGGCTGGGGATGTGGAGCGGCGGCCCCCATGGCGCCCGCATGGCGTCCGCATGGCCCCCTCAAACTGGCACCGAACGACGGCCCCCCGCCTTGTCTTCCCCAGCCGGCACCTCCTTCCACTTCATCACTGCAGTTTTGAGGACCCACGGGCAGGCCAGGCAGCATGCAGGCGGCGCAACGGGCTGAGGGGCTGGAGAACGGGGGCCTGGCGGCCAAGGGGGCCGCCGCCGCGGCCGGCAAAGGCCTGGCGGCGCCCGCCGGCAGCCGCAGGTGCGCGGGGCGGGCCATCTCAACCGCGACAGCCGGC
>RRZL01000083.1:1910208-1928295 GCA_006782975.1 Chlorella sp. Dachan | reverse complement strand
CCCCCCCCCCCCCTCATCCCCCGCAGCTCATGCCTGAGACGCTGTACCTCACCGTCAACCTGATTGACCGGTTCCTGGAGGCCAAGCAGGTCACGCGCAAGCACCTGCAGCTGGTGGGCGTCACCGCCATGCTGGTGGCCTCCAAGTACGAGGAGATCTGGGCGCCCGAGGTGAGGGCCCCCAGTGCACGGGTGCTTGGGGCTGCGACAGCCGGTTTCTGTGGGTTGCTCTTGCACACTCCTGCTCAGCTGGGCATGCACCGGTCTTCCCATTGCTGCACAAATCACCGAGCCCTGCCCTCCCACCCTCCTGCTGGCCCCAGGTGCGGGACTTTGTGTACATCTCCGACCGCGCCTACACGCGCGACCAGATTCTCAACATGGAGAAGATCATGCTCAACGCGCTGCGCTTCAACCTCACCGTGCCCAGTGAGTGGGGGGACGGTCTGGAGCAGCGGGGGCGGTCTGGCGCATGGCTTGCCGGCCATGGCATGTCTGCTGGGCAGGAACATCGGCGCCGCCTGGCGTGGAGAGACACGGATGCTGACTGCGTCCGCGTGCTCCCCTCTCCTCCCTGCCCTGCCACAGGCATCTACAACTTCCTGGGCCGGTGAGCTGGGAGGGTTGGTGGCAGGCCTGAGGCGCTCTCCGGTCCAACCGCCTTACCTGCTTGCCTGCACGAGCCGGCCTCTCGCCAACGGCTCACCCCTCCACGCCCCGCCGTCCTGTTCGCGTGCAGCAACTTCAAGGCGGCGGGTGTGGTGGACAACAAGGAGGTGACGCTGCTGGCCACCTACCTGGTGGAGCTGTCCCTGGTGGACTACCAGTCGCTCCAGGTGCGGCGAGGGAGGCAGCGCAATGTGTCTGGGCCAGGGTTGGCGGTGAAGGCTGGCCTCCCAACGCCACAACAGCTTGGTCCTGCTGCTCCTCCATTCGCCCCCTCCCATCCCACCTCCACACCCCTCCTCCATACCCCTGCAGTACCCCTACTCCCTGATCGCCGCGGCTGCCACGCACGTGGCCCTCAAGGCGGTGGGCTCGGCCGACGCATTCCCCGCGGCGCTGGAGCGCCACTCTGGCTACAACGTGGCGGCCGTGCAGCAGTGCGCGCTGTTCCTGGCGGGCCTGATGCGCAAGGCGCCGGTGAGGGGGAGGTGGCAGTGCGAGAATTGACATGGTTCGCCTGTGTTGCCGCGCCCTGGTCAGTCGCTCACCGCTCCTCGCTGCCGCCCACGCCCCGCAGAACTCGAGCCTTGTGGCGGTCTACAAGAAGTACGCCAGCGAGAAGCTGCAGCGTGTGGCCACCACCTATGAGGCGCCCTCCGACTCGGCGCTGCTGGGGTATCCCTTCCCTCAGTGAGCGGCACACGTGCCGGCGGGGGCCTGCAAAGCGGCCAGGCGCAGAGGACCCAGCAGAAGCAGGGCAGCGCCCGGCCCGGCCCCCGCGCTTGCAGGACCACCAGCGCGGCAGCCTAGCGTAGACGCACTGCCGCGCGCCTCCCTCTCTCTGTAGGCAGGCTCAATTGACCCACATGCCATAGCTAGCTAGGACCCCAACCCATACTTGCCCCAGCTGTATCCCTTCCCCCTAACCTTCAGACTGCTCACCGTTGCCCTCTGTTTTGACGCTGCTGGGGCTGGCCCCCCTCCCCTCGCCCCAGTCCAGCCCCCTCCATTTTTCTGTTCCTCCCGATTCAACAAGCTCACTGCGGCCCCCACCGCTGCCTGCCGCGCTGCGCTCGCACCCCCTTGCGACTCCTCTCTGATCCCTCCCGCCGTCACGGCGGCGGGCCGCCGCACTGGCGGATGACAACCAATTGAACCGCGCGGCTCTGTAACTGACCCTGACCCAGGGCCAGCCCAGCAAGCCTGGCCAAGGCAGGCAGGAGTTCGGTGCACGAGAAGCAGCCTCCCAACCTGGCGAGGAGCTGGGGGTGACAACAGTGGCTGTCAAACCGCAAGCGAACAACTCATTGACGGGCGGGTGGGCGGTTGCAAGTACAGCCTGGAACACAGCTGCTGCAGCCGGGCTGCACAGCACCAGGAGCGTCGGATGAATTGCTGTCGTGCCGCCGGACATGCACGTGCCGCACGCGCCTCAGGCCGCGGGCGCCTCGCGCAGCCGCCACACAATCTTGTTGGTGGCCGTCTTGTCCGCCCGCTCAAACAGGTCCGGCTGGTCGCGCAGCACTTCCTGCAGTGCAACGTGTGCCGAACACATCAGCATCAGCCTGGCCTCGGGGCATCTCCCAAGCCAGCGGGCATGCCGTCGGCAGCAGCATGCATGCGCATGCTGGTGCAAGTGCTGCCGTTCAGGTCCCAACCAGACTTGCCCTCACCGGCCCTCCAATGCCTCAACGAACCCCTGTGCACTCACTGACACAGCCAGCTTCCAGCGCACGCCCTTGGGAGTCTGGTACTTGTCCCTGCAGCGGAGGAACACGAGTAGAAAGCAGGCTCAGGGCTGGGGCAGCAGCGCGCAGCAGCTGCAGGGTAGCAACTGCTGGCTCAGTGAGGCGGTGGCCGGCAGCTGAGCAAGCAGCCCCGCCAGCACGCAGTACTTGTCAAGCGCCCTTCCATGGCAATGCTGCACGTGCAATTCAAGGCAATGCGGTGTGTGCGATACAGGCCGGGGAGCAGGCTCACAAGCAGCTGGGGCAGTCGCGCTTGAGCACCGCCTGAATCTCAAACACAGTGCCGCGCCTGCAATAGAGGGCGCAAGAGGCAGCGACCTGGCTTGAGCCAGTTTGTGTGATTGTAGCAGCGTCAGGGGCTTGCTTCCGCAGCACGGCGCCATCGATGCACGGCGGCAAGCAACACGTTCACACCACCGTACCGCCCTCGCAGTGTCCCACAACCGCGGGGCTCAACCAAGCAAGCTGTGCGCGCACCGGTCGGGCAGGGAGGAGAGCGCTCGCTGCACCAGGTCGACATAGCTGGTGCCCCGCTTGCCCTCATGCCGCGCTTCCTTCATCAGCCGCACCTGAGGGCAGCAGAGGGCAGAAGCAGGTGTATATGAACACACAGGTGCGTGGAGGTGCAAGGCAAGGCTGTCTGCACTGCCTCAGCCAACACCGCATTAAACAAGGTGCGCGCAAATTGTGCCAAGCATCATCAAGAGAGCAGCGGGACGCACCACGCTGTAGTACTGCTGCCGCACCGCTGCACCTCCGCGGCTGTACCTGCGGGCCAGGGCAGGCCACAGGACGCATGTGTCGGTGTAACCGCAGCCAGCAGGGGGGGGTGCTGCTGCTCCCCAGAGCTGAAGCCGCATCAGTAGCAGCTTGGCCACATGGGCGTGGGTGCAACGCCCACACTTGCCAT
Source organism: Chlorella sp. Dachan (assembly GCA_006782975.1). NCBI lineage: Eukaryota > Viridiplantae > Chlorophyta > Trebouxiophyceae > Chlorellales > Chlorellaceae > Chlorella > Chlorella sp. Dachan. Next base: position 1,924,972 of record RRZL01000083.1, on the reverse strand, counting down.
CCCGGGACAGCTGTGACAACCCGCTGCCTCGGCCCGTAGCAGACGCAAGTCGACTGCCGCACCTCCCAAGTGGCGGGCAATGATTGCACCCCAGCACACACCTGCCAAAGCCGGGAAACAACGTTGGTGCCGTAACACGCACCTGCCAAAGTGGAGGGCAGTCGGCTCCCAGTCCAGCACACACCTGCCCCTGAGGCACCACCTGCGCTCCCAGTCCAACACGCACCTGCCAAAGTGGCGAGCAATCAGCTCCCAGTCCAGCTCCCCCTCCGCCGGGTGCTCGGGGATGGCCTGCAGCAGGAACGCTCGGTCCTCAGCCAGCCTGCAGAGGCAGAAAGAGGAGGGCAGGCGGGCGGGGTGCACACAATGAGCAGCTCACTTGTGGGCTGTGCATGCGGCCAGCGGGACAGGAGGAACAAGCAAGTTGTTGTTTTTGTTTTTCAGGAGCAACAAGCAAGCAAGGCGCTGGCTGCGCCCGCTGCGCTGCGCCCGCTTGCATTGGTTTTTGGTGCACAGCCTGCCGGCCACCGCAGCAGCTGCACGGCAGCAACAGCGCTTGCGTTGTAGCGCAGCACCCACCTGGCCAGCTTGCTGATGTCCGCCTTCTGCCAAGCCTTGCCCAGGTTGGCGGTGGCTGCCGGGTCCAGCGCCTGCTGCGGCACCTGCTGCGGCACCTGCTGCTGCCGCTGCTGCGCCTGCTGCGGCACCTGCAGCTGTGGTGCCTGCTGTGCCTGCTGCTGGTGTGGTGGCTGCTGCGCCTGCTGCTGCTGCACCTGCTGCGGAGGTGGTGCATGCGCTTGCTGGTGCTCCTGCTGGTGCTGCTGCTGCTGCTGCTGCTGCTGCTGCTGCTGCTGCTGTGGCACCACTGCCGCCGCCACCGCAGCCTCTGCTGCCACGGCCGCTGCTGCCGCTGCTCCTGCGGCAGCCCCGGCCGCCTCAGCAGCCCGGTGCAGCTCCACCTCAGCTAGCACCCCCAGCACTGCCGCCTTCTTGCCCTTGGCTGTGAGCGTCTTGCGCTTCTTTCGCTTCTTGCCGCCGCCGCCGCTGCTGCTGCTGCGCTGCCGCTCAGCCTGGGGAGGCCCATTGGCCTGCGCTGCTGCGCCAGGATGCTGTGCTGCGGCAGGGCGGGCCGCTGGTGCAGCGGCTTGTGGGCGAGGCTGCTCCCCCGAGGGCGCCCCTGCCGCTGCAGCTGCCGCTGCCGCCGGCCGTGCTGCTGCTGCTGCCACCGGCCGTGGCGCTGCCGCAGGCCGTGCCACTGCTGCGGGCTCTACCTGCCGTGGGGGNCCGGTGCGGCTGCTGCCGCCGGCGAGGCTGCAGCCGGCGACCGCTTGCCGCGCATGGGGCCCCGCACCGGCGAGGGTAGGATGACCATTTCCACTCGCACCGTCCTGTCCTTGCCATTCTGCTGGGGCTGAGTGGGGCGGGGTGCTGCACCCGCCGCCGCTGCTGCCGCCGCCGCTCCCGCCCCTGCTGTCGACGCGGCGCCACCTGCTCGCGGCTGAGACGCGCTCTCCCGCCGCTGCTTGGCTCGCTGGTGGGCGGGGCGGGCCTCTGGAGCCAGCGAGGAGCCAAAGCCCTTTTGGTCGGCCTGCTCGGCCTTGCGTTTCTTGCCCATGAGTGCCTGCTCTCGGCTTGAGCTCTCCGAGGCTCCTGTGCATCGCGAGAGGTCGGTTCGAGCCAGGCCAGCTCAAATGGGCGGGCGCAGCACAGCAGCTGAGAGCTCTGCGCACCTTAGATCTGCCCAAATTATGTTTGCACAACAGCCAGATCGCAATTGAACTCGTGCCCACTCCCTGCAAGCGCCCCAACCCAGAGATGAGCGGGCTGCTACCACGCTCGGCGCAAGCCTGCAGGGCTTGCCCTGCTACCGGCACGGCCTGCACAGCGGCATTCCCTGCCCGATGGGGGCTGCCGCCATCCACGGCTGGCACCGCCGCCGCTGCCGCCGCCGCCGCCGCCATCCGGCGCTTGCGCTGCCCGCACCCTTGCGGCACGCCCGGCGCACGCAGCGTCGCGCCCCGCCGCCGCAGCCGGCCAGCAGCCACAGCCAGCGGTGGCAGCGGCGAGGGGGAGGGCGTCGACATCGATGCGCTGGCGGCCCGGCTGTCCCGCGAGGCAGAGAAGCTGCGCCAATCGGGCGCCTCCTGGAGCAGCGAGGACGATGAAGGGGACAGCGATGCGGCAGCGTACGAAGCGCAGCCTGATGCGGGGCGCCAGGAGGCGCTGCGGCGGGAGACGGGTGCTGGCCCGCAGCCCGACCTGCTGCGCCCCTTTGGCTACGCGTCGCAGTCAGCCGAAGCGGAGGCGCTGGCGGCGGTGGGCAGCGGCGGCTTCTCTCCCGAAGAGTTTGAGCTGCTGTCGGAGCTGGGCACCATCAACATTCAGCAGGTGCGAGGCGTGAGAGGCAACCAGCATCGGTGGTGGGCAGACGCGGCAGGTCAAGGGTTGGGGCGGATGCCTTCTCAGCTGGGCACCATCAACATACAGCAGTACTGTTTGGGCAGTGCGGGCTGTATTGGGGAGGACTGCTGCTTGGGAAGCCTCGTCGCGCATTGATTGCTGCTTCGTTGTGGCAGTTTTGCCTGGAGCTGTGGCGTGCGTGCCACCCCTTCTCTTCCCAGCTGCCTAGTGCGCCTTCCCACCCCACGTCCTGCAACAGCCGCTCAACTCTGTGGACCTGAACGACTGCCCCGTCCCCGCCTCTGAGCGGCCACGTGTCACACCATTCTCACCTGCACTCATCCGTGTTTTCGCGCAGTCGGTCACGTCTGTTGACCTGGAGGACTTTCCATCTTGCAGCACCACGTGTCACAATCCTTCTCACCTGCATCCTTCCCACCTGCACTCATCCGTGTTTCCGCAGTCGGTCACGTCTGTCGACCTCGAAGACTTCCCCATCCCCACCTCCGAGCGCTCTGCCCGCACAGCCGTCATCGCCTACACAGCCTCCTTCTTTTCGGGCATGCCCTTCCAGGTAACCAAGCTGGCGCCTTCCCTTTGATATGAGCTGCTGGTTGCCTTGATGGGGGGACATGCCTTTGCACGTACGAAGTGCATCCCTGTGACGGAGTTGCAAGGTTGGCATCAGTGCCTGGCTTGGCTCTACGTACCGCTGGTGCCAGCATGTGCCTGCAAGTAACACCCTGCTTGGTGGCCATTTGCCTTGTACTTGAGTTGCAGGACCCAGTGATGGTGCTGGCATGTTGTCTGCAACCAACACCCTGCTTGGCAATTTTTTGCCCCAAATTGCAGGACCCAGTGGTGGTGCTGGTCAAGGAGTACCTGCCCGGCTCCAAGGCTGTGGCCATCAACGAGCTGCAGGTGCGGAGCTGCTGTGCCTGCTGTGCCTGCTGTGCCCGCTGCCTGTTGTGCTCCTGCATAGCTTGCTGATGCGTGGGATTGAAAGCCGTGGCCATCAATGAGCTGCTGCTGCTGCTGCTGCTGCTGCTGCTGCTGCTGCTGCTGCTGCTGCTGCTGCTGCTGCTGCTGCTGCTGCTGCTGCTGCTGCTGCCTGCTGGTTGGGTGGCGTGCCCTGCAGCCAGCCCACCATTGTATATGTCACTGCAGAGCTCTACATGTTTGTGTTCAATAGACTCATGCGCGGCTCATATTCCGCTGCTCCCATCCCCATCCACCCAGGTGCTGACCCACCTGGCTGGCATGCCAGAGCAGACCATGAAATGGCAGACAGCAGCTGCACCCCTGGCATCCAACCCGCCCATCGTGCGGCTGCTGGGCTACTTCACAGCGGGGCAGACACAAAAGGCGGCCACTCTGCTGCAGGTGGGTGGTTGAGGATTATTGCTTTGTGGTGGGAGCACCAGAGCTGCTCTAGTTCGCAGCATGCACGGGCCAGCCTGAACTATGCAGAGATGCTGCGCACGGTGACCCGGTGGGCATGCCAGCTGTCATGGTTACCCGCCGTTGGCGCGCGGTAATGCACTGAACAATGGATGCTGCGCCTGGCCCCCTCTCACAGGGTGAGCAGCCCGAAGATGCGCTGTGGGTGGTGCTCAAGTGGGATGGGCTGGCGCCGCTGGCACTCTACCCTTCCGCCCAGCAGACCAGCGGCATTGGGCTGGGCCGACTGTTTGGCGCGCAGGCGAGGGCAGGGCAGTGGCTGATTTGTGCCAGTGTGGGACACGGACATGAATAATGTGCGAGGCATTGCAAGCAGCACAGCCGTGTGCTCACTCGCTGTTTGGCCAACAATGTTCCTGCCTGTGGCTCGCAGGACACCTCCCTGCTGGATCGGGCCAAGATGCTGCGGTGAGGGCAACACGGCCTGAGTATAGCGCAGCCGTGCACTCATCTGTGCAAGTTGCAGCCGCAGGTTCAGCCTGTGTGCCTGCAGCTGATTGTGCTGCCATCCGTGCGCCCTGCAATGCTTGCAGGAGCATTACACGCGGCTCGCTGCAGGCGCTCGCATACTGCCACGAGCAGGTGGATAGGCGTCGCGTTGGAGTTCAGGGAGCACCACTGGGCATTTCGCTGCACGCTCTTCCAACCTGCTACCACCCCTGCTACGCTTACGACCGTGTGCCCTGCTTCTGCACATTACCCGAACGCGTCGTGTTTTCTGCTCGCCTGCAGGGCGTGGTGCACGGCGCGCTGGGCTCTGGTTCGGTCATGCTGAGCACCTTTGATGACCGCAGCGCGGCGCGCCTGGTTGTTAAGCTAGACAATGTGAGCTGAGGGCAGGGTGCGGGACAGGCGGTGTGTCAACAGCCGCACACATGGGTTGCGGGCTTGCACAGTGGACGCCCAGAAGAAGCTGGCATGATTGCTAGCCATACCCGTGTTGAGTGCTAATGTATATACCGTTTGCGCTGCTCAACCCAGTGCTTGTTTGCAACTCCCAACCCGCCCCACGTTTGCAACTCCCAACCCGCCCCACAGTTTGGGTTTGCACGAAGAGTCATGCTGCCCAAGGGCCCCAGCGGCCGCGGCAGCAGCAGCCAGGGGAGCGGCAACCCACCCGCAGCAGCCTCGCAGCCGGCCTCGCTAGCCACAGACGACACGCCGCTGGCGCTGGGGCAGGTGGGTGGCGGGCGGGCGGGCTTCGCGCCGGGTTGACTGGCTTGCAGCAGCTGTGCAGTGCATGATGGGTGGGCGGGCCACACAGCAACCACTTCACAGCGACACACCAAAGCGATTAGTCTGCTCTAGCCCTCTGCAGCGAGAAGATCGGTGAGCCCTGGCGGGTGTGCAGCTGAAGCACTGTCCCGGCCCTCCTCAGTTTGCTCAAAACCCTCATTCTGTCTTGTTTCAACTACAGCGAGAGGACCTGCGTGCCCTGGCTGTCGTGCTGCTGGAGTGCATTCTGTCGGCCCTTGCGTTCAGCGGCCCCTCTCAGCTGACCAGCGCCGAGTCGATTCAGGTGGGCGAGCGGGAACGGGCGCCCTGGGACAGGCCCCCATTTGAGCCGAGCTGCATCAGCATGTCACATGCGCATCCGTGTATTGGGACACATTGCGCCCCTGCGCTCCTGCCGACCTTGCAACCTGCTCTGCCCTGCCCGCCCCTGCCTGCAGCGGCTGCTGGGGGAGGTGTTTTCGTGGGGAGTGGACGAGTTCAGGTGCGCTGTGATGGGGCAGGATGCTTTGCGTGCCACTTGAGCTTGCATGGAGCATTGCAGCATGGCTCTGCGGCACGCCGTGCCGGAGCCCAAGGCATGCTGGGGCGCGCACAGGGCATCAGCTTTGCGTGCCAAATGGAACCTTGCCGCGCACCCTCTGTGGCGCAGGCAGTACTGCGAGGACGAACCAGACTGGGCGGCTGCAGTGGAGCTGCTCTCACAAGACGATGGGGCAGGCTGGGCGCTGCTGCATGATCTCGCCACAGGCGGGCGCAGCGCAGCCGAGCTCGCTGCCGGCCGCTTCTGCGAGCTCTGAGGGCACCCTGTTCTGTACTGCAGAGAGCTTTGAGAGCTGTGGTCTGATTTGAGCTGCAATCGATCTCGATCCTGTGCGCGCCAGTGAACCGTGAGCGATGCAACTGAGCTTGAAACTGGGGCCGCGCGGGAGCCATGTTAGCAAGTTCCAGTGGCAGGATCCACACAACAAGAGGCGGCAGCAGGAAAAGAATGCAGTGCACAGGGGTGCCGGGTGGGTGCACGCCCAAAGCAGCCGGGCCAATCCCGTGCCGCCGTGTGGCTTTCACACCCTGCTGCACACCGACAGCCGGTTTCTCCACACAGCACGCCGCGCTTCCTTCTGCCGCTCGCACCATGGTGGCTCACAGATGCACTGCACACGGCTGCCGCTCAGCTCAGAGGGCGCCTCAGAAGAAGGGAGGCAGCATGACCCAGCGCCGCGGGTACTTTTCGCGTCCATCCCGCCCGTCAAACGTCTGCAGGGAAGTGCAGGGCAGGCAAGTGGGCCGGAGGAGGCACAGGGGTGCAGACCCGGATGGGCAGCTGAGCTTCGCGTAGCAGATGCAGCTCCAACCGGCCAGGCCCAGCCAGTCGGTCGCACCCTAGCTAACCCCAAGCTGACATACGCACCCCCGCAGGCTGACATACACACCCCCGCAGGTTGAAATACACACCTTGCGCAGCCGCGCGTGCTTGCCAATGGCCCACTGCGCCATCTGCGCCGCGCCCACAAGCGTGAACAGGCCGGCGGCGGCCGTCTGGGTGGCGACGGTGAAGCAGACCCAGCCCAGGATCTCGGCTGCACAGTCGGTTTGGGAGGCAGGAGACGTGGTGCAGGCGCAAGTTGGTTGCGGAATCCCCCGCTCCATCCATGATTCTGGGGCTAGCTGGCCCTGCAAGCCAGCACAGCCTTCCACCTCAAAATTGGCCAGCCACAGCCGTCCAACCCCAAACTGGCCAGCCGCAGCCCTCCACCCCAACAGCAGCCCCCGGCCCACGCAGCAGCCACGGCAGCCAGCCACCCACCGGTGTAGTTGGGGCAGCTGATAAAGTTGAAGAGGAAGCCGCGGGGGATGACGTACCTCTTGCTGCCCGCGGGCCGCAGGTTGGCCAAGATGATGTGGCAGCTGCACGAGCGGAGACACAAAACGGGAGCGCTGAACCGAGGCGAGACTTGCGGGTGGGCCAGCACCCAACTGCCGGCTGGTAAATAACGCCACCGCACTCGCATGCGCATGCTGGTACACTGGGGAGTCGGCAAACTGGCACAGCGCAGCTCGTGTAAATCCCAGCATGACCACAGCGTGCATGCCGCGTTGCTCACCGGAAGTTGGCAAACTGGCAAAGCATGGCGGCGGCGAGCGCGATGATGGCGCGCTGCGTGGGCGGCGGCGTGTAGAGCGGGTGGTTGACAAAGTAGGCCACCTGCATTCGAGAACAGAGGGGCAGGGTGGTCAGCTCACACAAGTTGCTGTGGTGTCAGGCTCGCACACGTTGTTGTGGACCAGCTGCAGCACGCATGCTGCAGCAGGCAGGCAACGAACGACGACACACGACAAGCACGACCAAACGGCACCCAGCCAGCTCATGCATGCAGCGCACAGCCAGTAGTAGAGCACACGTGCACCAACGCACTGCGATGCAGCCACGTGAGGAGTGCAGACTCACGTATGCGGCGAACAGCCAGCTCATGCATGCAGCCCGCAGCCAGTAGTAGCGCACAAGGTGCACCAACCAACCCACTGCAGTGCAGCCTCGAGGGGTGCAGACTCACGTATGCGGCAAACAGCCAGTAGTAGGCGCAGTTTTTGAAGAGGTTGAACACGGGCATGGTGGCGTGGGAGAACCTGCGGAGGCGGAATAAGTGGGATGAGCACGTTTGGAATGCACTAGAACGAGGCAAACCTTACGCGTAGATTGGATCCACTGCAGCAGCAGGGTGGCGTGGGAGAAGCTGCAGCAGGTTGACATGGGTGGGTGGTGGAATGAGGAGGACAGACCATGCAACGCTGGCGGTCAGCAAAGCTGGTGCTCCCCCCAGGGGATGCAGGCAGGCTGGATGGCAGCAGCAAGAGGAGCAGCAGCTCAGCCAGCAACAGCTCAGCCAGCAGGTTTAAGCGCCAAGTGCTCACTTGTGCACACACGCGGTCACCAGCAGGCGCGTGTTGCAGCTGAACGGGACCACAGCCACACACTAAGGCTCCATTGCTAAATCCCGCTGCTCAGCAGCCGCGCTCACTTGTGCACAAACGCGGTCTCCAGCAACCGCTTGACGTAATGGAAGGACCAGTAGGCCAGGGCCAGGGTCTGCACCGTGCCCCTCTCGGGCGCCCTGCGGGTGTGCAGCGGGGCGGCCAACGGCGGCGGGGTGAGCCAGGTGCGGCGGTTCTGAAATGTAGTGCATCGCGCTTGCAACATCACCACGCACAGCGGCTGCGACAGCAGCAACAGGCAATGGCAGCAGCAGCACCCGCAGCGGCAGCGGCAGCCCTGCCTGTCCAGTGCATTGGCTCAGCATGCCAGTGCTGATAAGCAGAGTGGCTCACTTGAGGCCGGGGTAGAGCAGGCGGGGCGCCAGGTAGAACAGCGGGTAGACCAGCAGCGGGCCCAGATACTCCCAGAAGAACACCGTGGCGTAGCCAATCTGCGGTTGGCAGGTTTGACGAGGTGAGCTTGCCGAGACACAAGTGGCGAGGCACAACGTGCACCATCTGTGGGTTCCGCGCCGGCCGTCCTGCAACCGCCGCGGCCGCCGGCCGCCGGCCCCTGCGGCAAACGTTGTCAACCCTGCCAAGCGCCTGCCAGCGCCCGACTCCTGCCCTCATTGGCCCCCCACCTGCGGGCCCAGGTCCTTGAAGAACAGCACAGAGCCGTCGGTGAGGCCATAGTCGCTGAGGCGCTTGCCGTTGGCCAGCGCCTCGCCCGACCGTGCGCCCTCCCGCGGCGGCAGCGTGAACCGCTGCCGGGAGGGCGGGTATTTGGGCTTGAGCTCCGCGAATCGCGCCTTGAGCTCATCCACGCTGGCCTGCAGGGGGAGGGGGAGGCTGGGGGGCAGGCGTGAGCGAGCGGGCTCTTGAACGGCCGACTGGGGTGGCTTGCAGGGCGCCGACGCCCCGCTCACGCACGTTAGATGGCAGCAGCAGTCCATCGGGCAGGATGTCCCGCCCGGACCGGCTCTTGATTTGCAGCTTGACGGCCATCCTGATTGGGAGCGCCCCTGGGCGGCCCTGCGGCGCTGCTGATGGCTGGCGCGCAGTTGGTAAAGGCGATCGCAGGGGCGCAACAGGCAAAAAGGCGCATGGCCACAGCAGCATTCCCATGCAGCCCCTTTTCTTGAACACCGCTGGCCAATCGGAGCAGCGCATCGTTTGCTCCAACCGCTGCCCTGCGCATCCAGCAAGCCAGAGGGGAACCGTGCCAACCAGGATGGCCACCGCGCTGCAGCTCGCTCTGCAGCCCGCGGCGGCGCGCCAGGCGGCGCCCGCCCGCAGCAGCACCCGCGTGGTCGCGTTTGTGTCACAGCCGGCGGCCGTCCGCCGCACCCAGCGGCGCAGCAGCAGCGGCAGCAGCAGCAGGAGCGCCCGGCGCGGGGCCCTGCTCGTGGCAGCAGCAGCGCAGGCCGAGGTGAGGGGCATGGGCCGGCCGACCAGCGGTGCCGTGGTGCAGGGAGGCCGGGCACCGCTGCCGCCGCTCCTGCCGCCGCCTGCCGCCTCAAGGTGCCTGCCCGCTCAGCCAAGCTCGCGAACTCACCCGCAATTTGCAGGTGGGCAAGCTGATCAGCAAGGTGGAGATCCCCGCCTTCATCCCCCGCCCCGACCTGATCGACCAGCTGGTGCGCAGGGAGGGGGGCCAAGGATAATCGCCGCTGGGATGCTGCATGCATGCAAGCACGCCAAGCCGCCCGACGCCGCATGCTTTGAGCAATGTTGCAGCTTTGAGCAGCTGCTTGGTTTGCTGGTTGTTTGTGCATGCCTGCCTGGTGTGCAGAAGAGGCAACTTTGCACTGTGGCTGAACAGGTGCTCGTTCCCCTTTTTGTTTCCTGCCCGCAGGTGCGCTGGGCCTCAATTGAGATCCAGGAGAACGGCGTGGCCAACTGCGGCTGCCCCTGCAAGGTGGGGCTGAAGGGCGTCGTTTGCAGGCTGCGGTCCCCAGCATGTGCCAGGCAGCTGCGCTGCGGAAGGGCGGGCGGCTCGCCGCGTGTAGAGAGACCCCAGCGCGTGATGCGCGAGCACGTGCTCCTGCCCTTCATGTGCTTGCTCCACTGCACTGAGCAGCCCGACTCGCCGCTGCATCCTGCCTGCAGGTGTCTGCCTTTTACAACGACGGCCTGCTGTGGGGCTTCACCGTGTCCTTCCTCAAGGCGAGTCGCGGCCGGCAGCTTGGAGTGCACTTGTTTGAGTGGCGGCAGCTGGGAGTGCACTCAATTGGGCCCAAAGGCAGCGGCCAGGCGGACGTGGCGGCCCGCCACGTGGCGTCATGCATGCCACTGACCTGCCTGCCTTGCACAGTGCCTGGATGGGCCCCTCAACTTTCACAGCGCCTGGATGGGCCCCTCAACTTGCACAGCCCCTTGATGAGCCCCTCAACCGTACTGCCGCGCCCTGCAGGACGGCGAGTCTGCTGCGGACGTGCGGGTGGCGTTTGACGACGAAGTGACGCTCAAGCACGAGTGGGTCGGCCGCGGAGCAGGTCTGTTGCCACGTGAGACTGCCCGCTACTGCCACGCTGGTTGGAGCCGTGCCACGGGGCTGCCGGATGGCGCCGCCTTGCAGCAGTCGCCACGCAAGGCTGCTGGGTAACGTGGATGAGATGGAAAGCCACGCGTCGCGCTGCGTCGCCGCCTGCCCGTAGCTGCTGCCCGCGCCTGGCCTGCTTTTGTTGCGTGCCTGTTCTACGCCCTCTGCGACGCCCCTTGTATGCCTAGTTGGTTGCAAACGCTGCTGAGTTGGCGCAACTGGCTCCTTTGTTGTGCAGACGGCTTCCCGGTGCTGGAGGGCAAGGCCGAGGAGATCAAGGGCAAGCACTTTGAGATCCGCAAGGTGCGCTGCTTGCTTGATGAGCTTGATGAGCTTTGGTTTAGCTTGTAACCCACACCCTCGCCTTGATTGGTTTACAAGTAAACAAAGCACTTTGAGATCCGCAAGGTGCGCTGCTGGCTAGACTCTTTAACTGGTGAAAGGTTTTGGAACGCCTTTGGTTTAGCTTGCAACACGCAAACTCGCCTTGGTCGTTTACAAGTAAACGGAGCACTTTGAGATCCACAAGGTGCGCTGCTGGCTAGACTCTTTAACTTCTGAAAGGTTTGGGAAAGGCTTTGGTTTAGCTTGTAACCCACAAGCTCGCCTTGATTGGTTTACAAGTAAACGAAGCACTTTGAGATCCGCAAGGTGCGTGCTTGGCTCGCTGTCGATGCCTCTGTTCCAGCAACAGTCTCGGGTCTGTTGTTTGGCTGCTAATGTTGTTTGGCTGCTGGGCACGCGCCTTGAGATCTGCATGGGCAGCTTGTCTGCAGCGCAACAACGACCAGCTGCGTGCTCCCATTCGTTTCCACACATGCGCCCACCCACACTGTTGTTGCACAGTGGTGCCTGTGTAGCGCTGCTGGCCGCGCGACCCTTGCCAGGCCTTGGTAGGCAGGTGGTAGCCGGGGTGACACGAATGCCCCTTTGTATGCCTCTTTGGTTGCCCTTCAGGTCTGCGACCGCCAGCTGACCGACGCCAACCGCAACTCCATCCGTGAATTCTGCCAGGTGATTGGCATTGAGCGGCTGGGGGCGTTTGTTTTGCTGCTGCCGCCTCCCAGTGCCCGCATGGAACTGCATGCACCCGTCCGCCTCGCGCATGCTTGGCGCCTTGTTGACACGTCAGTCCCTGCCCGGCGCGTGGTGCCCCGCCAGCCGCCCCCGTCGACCATTCGCCCCCCGCTGTGCTCCCCTCCCCTCCCTGCAGCTCTTGGTTGCGGCCATCAACAAATACTATGCATTTGGCAGCTGCTTTGTGGACGACAGCACCTAAATGGGCTACCAGGCGCTCGGCAGCCGGCTGCCCCGAGGCTCCCCAAGCTCCTCCCCCCCTTGCTTGGCGGCGCCCCTGGTGGCAGTTGCTGCCCCCGCTTGCTCTCCCCTCCATGCCCCCATCATGCTGATACCCTATATTCCCTTGCCCCCTTTTGCCCCCCGCCTGCCGGCCGTAATCTCTGCTCCCAACCCTCCGAGCCGCACTGCTGCTGCTTCCGTGCCGCGCTCCAATGCCATACCTTTTTAACTGTAATTGAGCGGACTTGCTGTGAGGCAGGTGACATGGCAGTGATGGCATTGCACTGTGTGAAAGGTTTGGATTGGTTTGCAAGGGTGTGCCATCTCGCATGCACGCTGGGAGCGGATCAGGCTGTGCACCAGTGTGTGCATCAGTGGGCTCACCTTGCCGCCCCCGCCGCCGCCTGGCTGCCGCATATCCCGCTGAAAATGCGACGCGCATTTTCGCAGGTGGCCACCGCCACCTCCGCCTCGCTCCTGCCCAGGGCTGCCGCCACGACTTGCAGCATGAAGCGCAGCGCAGCGGGGCGGTTGGTTTGCTGCAAGTCGGCGCCTTGCAGCTGCTGCGGCAGGGCGGCCAGTGAGGGCAGGGCCTCCAGCCAGGCTGGCGACAGGTCCAGTGCTCCGTCTGGGCTGTCGCTTTCTAGCAGCAAGCGATCCAGCGGGACAGCGCGCACCTGGTGGGCGCGAGGGAAGAGAGGGAAGTTGGCATGGCAGGTGTGCAGGCATGTGACTGGATGCAAAGATGCGTCGATGGCAGACCGGGCGATGTGTTCACAGCTGAACACGCATGGTGCCGGGTGCGGCGCGGCGCAACAGCCAGGGAATTGTACCACAGGCGGGCAACACGCAGCCTCCCCTTGCATGCTGAGTTATGACGCACCCTCACGCACCATGGACAGCGCCTTGTGCGGTGGCACGCGCAGCAGGTGGCCCGACAGCGAAACATGCACGCTGGGCAGCTGCAGCAGCGCCACAGTCATGTCTGCAGACCCGGTCCAGGAGTGCAGCACGACTGGCACGTCGAGGCGCAGCGCACGCAGCGTGTCGTGCACAGCGCCGTAGGCGCGCACGCAGTGGATCTGTGGCGTAGGGAGGCGGCCAGGGAGTGAGTGGCGGGGTCAGGCTGTGCGCGCATTTGGGGCCAGCTGGCAGGGGAACGGGTCCAGCGACTGCAAGGTGGTCCACAAATTGTGAGCCGACCACCCGGCTGCTGCAGGCGTACCAGCATGCCTGGCACGCGGCGCCGCGTGCAGCGCGGCACAGCGGCACATGGCACCTGCACAAGCCAGGTGGTGCAGTCACAGTGCATAGCAGTCGCAGTGCATGGAGGGCTGCTCACCGACACAGGTCTGTGCAGCTCTTGCGCCAGCCTCAGCTGCGCCTCAAAGGCTTCCACCTGCTCCTGCCACTCCACGGCCGGTGCTTTTGGCCCCTTGTCCAGACCGCACTGCGCAAGGCGGGGTGTGGGTGGGTGGGTGGTGGTGGGTGGTGGCCAGCACAACAAAGCTTGTCGGTGAACCGGGCAGGCATCTGCGGCGGTCCGCTGGGCGCACAATGGCAGCAGCGGCACGCGCATCTGCACAAGGTAGTCCCAGGCTCAGGGTTAATGCAGTACCTTCCGTGAGCCCCACGGCTCCCGCAACGCACCTCTCCCAGCCCCCCATGTGGGTGGGCCACCAACACGCGCCGCAGCTGGTGCAGCCAGTCGGCGGCGCGGCGGGGCACCCACCATGGGTGCAGGCCAAAATTGGGCACAACTGTGCCCGGGTGCGTGGCCGCCGCAGACGCCACCGCTGGCCAGTCCTCCTGCCAGCAGCCGTTGCAGGCCAGCTGGCGCACCCCAGCGGCAGCTGCCTCGCTGAGCACAGCATCCAAGGAGCGGCCAGAGGCCTGGCCGGTCAGCCGCTCGTCTTGCAGGTGGCAGTGGGCATCAAACAGCTCCAGCGGCCCTGCTGCTGCAGCTGCTGCCATGGAAGCGGGGCGAGCCCCTCTTCTACCCTGCACTGGCAACAGGCGAGCGGGGGAGGGTTCATGAGAAAGGTTATTGCAGAGCTGTTACGGCGGCGGCGATAACAGCATCGGCAGCAGAAGGCGGCGGCGGTGGCGGCGGTGGAACACGGCTTGGGCCTTTTGGCCTTACGGGAGCTGAGCTGTCAAAACCCATGCCTACCGTGGCTTGGTTCCAGATGAACAGTAGCCCTAGGAAAGCCTTCAGCAGCCGGCTGCACGAGCAAAATTGGTGCAGGGCCTCTCGGAGGAGCTGGCTCGATACGCATACAACTACTTGGACTCGCTATCGACTGACAAGCGTACCCACTCGCGAGCACAAGAGCAGTGCCGAACCAGCAAGCGTCTCATGCACTTTGAGCTCGGCCCACCACCCATCGCCGCTTTGGCGCCTCCACAACACTTGCTGTCGTGTCGAAAACGTTTTCAGAGCTTGCAAACCCTCCCAGAGCCCTCCTAGACGCTCGAGTGTTTTGGGCGCAGCGGCTGAGGCGGCCGAGCGGGACAGCAAGGCTCTACACATCTCTACCCTTGCTCCTGGGCGGTGACAAAAACTGCAGTTATGGCTTGCAAGCTGACCGCGGCGCGCGCCGGCTGCTCACGGCCGCCTACGCAGCTGTTTGCGGCCAGCAGGGCCCCCAGCAGCAGCAGCATGGCGCCAGTAGCCCCGATGCAGCTCGCATCGGCCCGCAGCAGCAGCGGCAGTGGCCGCTCCGCCGCCGCCGCCAGCCGCCGCTGGGCGGCTGTGGTCGAGTGCAAGAAGCGGCAGGGCAGCGGCGGGCAGCACCGCGCGCAGCAGACCGCCGCCAAGCAGCGGGAGCAGCAGGTGGTGGGCGGCAGCGG
>RRZL01000083.1:1880169-1909274 GCA_006782975.1 Chlorella sp. Dachan | reverse complement strand
CACGTGTGTGTGTTTCTTGCGATCTTGTGTGTGTGTGCGGGCCACAATAGCGTGAGTACTTTTCCCAGGTGGGCTGCCCTGCCCTGCATGTGTGAGGTTTATAGCGGTGTTGTGGACCTGGACAGCTGTTGGAGCTGCAGCAGGGAGTCTTGCCTTGACGTCTGTGTTGTCCACACTGCTGCATTCCTTGTTCTCCATCAACAGTGCAGGTCAAGATGAAGAAGCGCGGCGACGAACGCAAGTGCCTCTCACCTTGAGCCCTGTGCTTTTTCAACTGCTGCATCCATTCCCTCTCATGCTCATTCATTCCCTCGCATGCTCATCCAGGTCAAAGTGAAGAAGCGCGGCGACGACCGCAAGTGGCTGGCCCGCGTGCTGGCCATTGGCACCGAGTGCGACATCGCCCTGCTCACAGGTGCGCACGCTTACCTAAATGTGTCCTGTGCCCCCAGACACGGGGGCCCGGTACAAGCCTGAGGGCGCAGAGTGTAGGACTAGACTAGACTAGCACGCTTACCGGCTGCCCATGCTGCCGCGTGTGCCCTGCTCCTGCTGCCGTCTGCTGCTGCGCAGCTAGCTGCGGGCACAGCCATGCGCGCACGTGGCACTCCGCATTGTTCCAGGCTGCTCTGGCCCCAGCTTTGGTGCCAACACACCCTCACGTCCCCGCCGTCCTGTGCATACCTCGCTGCAGTGGACGACGAGGAGTTTTGGCAGGGCGTGCAGCCGCTGCGGTTTGGGCCGCTGCCCAACCTGCAGGAGTCGGTGTATGTGGTGGGCTACCCCATCGGCGGCGACACGGTGCGTCTGTTCATATTTGTGTTTTGTTGGTTAGATGTGGTGGGCTGCGTGGTGGGCTACCCCATCGGCGGCGACACGGTGCGTTCGTTTATTCGTGCTTGATTGTTTCGATTTGTGGTCGGCTATGTTGTGGGCTGCCCCATCGGCGGCGACACGGTGCGTTTGTGCAATCGCAATCGTGTTTGGTTGGTTTCTCCATGCTTGATTGGTGAGGACTGCGGTGGGCTACGTGGTGGGCTGCCCCCGTCGGCGGCGGCACGGCGCGTGTTGCAGCCTCCGGTTACAGTGGGTGCTGCACAACTGACTGGGGCCGCATATGTGGCTGAGAGCATCGGGGTGGCCGCTCCTCACTACACTCGGCTCATTGCACGTGCCCTACGCTCGGCCCGCTTCTCTGCTCACTTCGTGTGGACTGCGCTCGGCTCACTCCATGTGCACCTGCGCCCACATACCTGGCCCAACGCAGATCTCTGTCACAAGCGGCGTGGTGAGCCGTATCGAGGTGACTGCGTACGCTCATGGCGCCACCGAGCTGCTGGGCGTGCAGATCGATGCGGCCATCAACAGCGGCAACAGCGGCGGGTGAGTGCCGGGGAGTGCCGCGCATGCAAGCGGTCTGGTCTGTTTCGTAGCTCCGAACCAGCCAGCTCGACGCGGCGATGAGCAGCGGCGGGCAGGTGCAATGGGTGGCTGTGCTGGCGAGGTAGTGTGGTGGGCGCTCGTTGGCAGCCACCTGCCCTCAACTTACTTGGATGCCATCTGGTCTCATGCTGCAGCCCGGTGTTTAACGAGCTGGGCGAGGTGGTGGGCATCGCCTTCCAGTCGTACGCCGGCAGCGACGCCGAGAACATTGGCTACGTCATCCCCACGCCGGGTACGTGTGCCTGCTTGTGGGTGCCAGCCCGCTGTGTCGTGGCCGCGTGTGCAAGAGCCTTCTGTGTTGTGGTGGCGGCTTGCCTGCAAGAGCATTCTGTGTTGGGGCAGCGTGCCTGCAAGCGCCCCGCGATGACGGTCTGCCCTCCGCTGTTGCACCGTGTGCCCACAGGGCGCCTTGTTTGTCCGATGTGTCTGCCACCCTTTCAATTGCAGTCATCTCCTCCACCCTTTCAATTGCTTCAATTGCAGTCATCTCCCACTTCCTGGACGACTACCGCGCCAACGGCACCTTCACCGGCTTCCCCGCCCTGGGCGTGCAGTGGCAGCGCATGGAGAGCGGCGCGCTGAGGTGCGCTGCGCTGTGCTGTGCTGAATGGGCATGCTGTCCTGTGTGGTGCATGAGCAGCGCCAGCCCCGGGGCTCTGCGCACGCGGTCGGTTCCATGCAGTTGGTTGCCTGGCATTCCATGCATTCCACCCTGCAGGAAGCACTGCAAGATGGGCGACGAGCAGAGGGGCGTGCTGAATCCCCTCTTTGGCTCCCGACCGCTCGCTTACAAAGCCATGCTGCATTTGCCCGCCCCTCACAGGAAGCACTGCAAGATGAGCGATGAGCAGAAGGGCGTGCTCATCCGCTCGGTGCAGCCCATCTCCTTTGCGCACGGCCACCTGCTGCCGGGGGATGTGCTCATGGCGTTCGATGGAGTGGAGGTCGCGTGCGGTGAGTCCCTTATTATTATTCCTTATGTGTGTGCCCCGCCTCCCATACTCCCCAACCCCGAAAGCACCACGAACCACGAGCTCCTATGGGGCCAGCAGTGCTGGGCAGGTTGCTTGCAACCGCGCCTGCCCAGGCCGCGCGCCGAGCGGCACTGGGAGGGTCAGCGCCCTTGCCCAGCAGCCACCGCATCCTGCCTCGTTAGCCCTCATCCCCTCAGTCCTGCGCCACTGCGCCACACCTGCCCCGCCCTGCCCTGCCCTCCCCTCCCCTCCCGGCAGACGGCACCGTGCCCTTCCTGTCGGGCGAGCGCATCGCCTTCTCCTACCTGACCAGCCAAAAGTTCACTGGAGAGATGGCGACCCTGGACGTCCTGCGCGACGGCCAGCCCATGCGCCTGGAAATCAAGGTGGGCTCAGCGCTGCATGTCGGTTCTGTCATCCTGAAATTCTGCCCGGCTGGCAGCCGAGGCCATGCACAGCCCCCCGCCATTGGTTCTTTGCTGCCGCCGCCGCCGCCGCATCTGCTGCATCCCTGTGACAGCCCTGCATGCGTCCAACCCACGCCCGCCCTGCAGCTGATGCGCCCTGTTTCGTTGGTGCCGCACCACACTGGCCTGCTGACCAGAATGGGGCTTCACCTCACTGCCTATCCTCCCAACCCTTCCCTTTGCGCAGCTGATGCGCCCCAACGCGCTGGTGCCGCATCACCTCAACGGGCGAGAGCCGTCCTACCTGGTTGTGGCGGGCATCGTCTTCACCGTGGTCACAGGTGCGCCCAGCAACCAGCTTGACATGGGCTAGCACTTGGGTTATCGAGGCGGTGCTTGGTTATCTATGCTTGCTTGCCCAAGGTGCGCAGAGCGGCCGGCATTTTTGCCTCCCAAGCACGCCGCTTGTACTATCATGGAACCTTGCGCTGCAGAGCCCTACCTGGAGAGCGAAGCTGCCGTACGACTGCCTCAACTTGCATCTCGTGCTCACACCTGACCCATGAAACTGCCCCTCAACTCTGCAGAGCCATACCTGGAGAGCGAGTACGGGCAGGAGTACGGCCGTGAGGCGCCCATTAAGCTGCTGGACAAGCTGGTGCACGGCTGGAAGGAGCAGCCCGACCAGGAGGTGAGCAGGCAGACTTGTTTCCCGGTTTGCCTGGCTTATTTTAACAGTGAGTAGCCCAGTGCACGGCTGGAAGGAGTAGCCCGACCAGGAGGTGGGCGGAATGTATGGAGGCATGCATGGCTAATTGCTGGGGGCACAATCCTGGCCTGGCGCGCGTGGTGGTCGTGGAGCGACTTGCAATGAGAAGTCGATCCACTTGCAGCTTGATTATATATCAACTTGCAGTTCTCAGCTTGCAGTTGATTAGCGAGTTGCTGCCTGTCGCTGGCCACAGCCACCTGCTCACGACCCATCGCCCATCCCTTCCATTTGCAGGTGGTGGTGGTGAATCAGGTGCTGGCCTGCAACGCCACGCTGGGCTACGAGGAGATCTTCAACGTCCAGGTCAGCACAGCACAGCGGGGCACAGCACAGCACAGCGCCGTGTGGCAACGCCGCTGGCTGCAGGCTGCATTGAGCTGGTGGGGTGCATGGCATGCCCAAATGGCGTGTCGGCGGTGTTCCAGCTTGCACAGCTGTGCCTGCGACAGGTCCGGTGTGACCAGCAGCAGCCTCTGACCTCGCCCGCTCTGATTGCAGGTGCACAAGTTGAATGGCCCGCCGGTGTTCTCACCTACCCCCTCACCAACAAAGCTACCCACTGTGCCTTTTCCAACAACCACTCCCCTTGCTCTTGACTGCCGCAGGTGCACGATTCAATGGCCCGCCGGTGGTAACACCTCACCGACAAAGCTACCACTTTGTGCCCTCACTCTGTGCCTCCTCTTACAACCGCGCTCTGCCGCAGGTGCACAAGTTCAATGGCCATCCGGTGCGCAACCTGCGCCACCTGGCCGAGCTGGTGCTCACCTGCACTGAGCCGCAGATGCGCTTCGATGTCGAGTACTCGGTGCGAGGCTCAATGCTAGGGGAGGTCAATTAGGGTTTTTGCCGCCGGTGGCAAGCTTGCCCTGATATGCCGAGCCGCGCATCCGCATGGATGGGGAGTGCTCGGTGGGCTGCTGCCTTTGTTTCCGGCCCCTGCCGCCTGTGTTTCCTCAGCGCCCGCGTCGGTGGTGCCGAGGCCGCTGTCACGGCATGCAGCCAGCGGCTCTGCCAGCCACCCCAGTCGTCTCCATGCCCGCTCTGCCCCCTTCCTGCCGCCCGCCTCACCTGCCGCCCATCCACCGCCCGCTGCTCTCTGCAGGAAGTCATTGTGATTGATACGGCGGAGGCTCGGGAAGCGACCGAGGAGATTCTGCGGCTCCACTCCATCCCCTCGATGGTCTCAAAAGACCTTACTGATGTGCTGGCCGCCGGCTCGAGCGCGCTAGTAGCCACGGCACCTCCCACGGTGGAGGCGGCGGCAGCGGCGCTCGCTGCCGAGGTCGCCGGGGAGCAGCAGCGGCAGCAGCAGCCCGGCACGCAGGCGCAGCCGCCGGAGCAGCCGCAGCAGCAAGAGCAGCCGCAGCAGCAGCAGCCTGTCAGGCCGGCGGCGGCATGAGCAGCCCTAGTCAGCCACACGCATGCGCCATTTGTTTATCCTTACCCTCTGACTGGACACACGATCGGAATTTTTGTCGTCAGCAGTTGCACCCCTTGCTATTGACTCTGGCCTCGCCCCCCGGCCACCCTGCTCCGCTCTGCTGTGTTGCTTCCATTCCACCTCGCATTCGGACTCATTGGCAGCTGGCCCCTGGACTGTAATGTGGCACGCGCGTAGGCGGTGTGCGTTGCAAGCCGACGGCTGCTGTGGGGAGAGGCACTATGTGTTTACCGTGAGCGCGGTGGCGGAGGCCAGGGGAGCAGGGCAGACCCCCTAACTGCACCTTGGCAGTCTCATGCAACAGGCTAATGGTGCTGGACGGCATCCACCCAGCGTGCGAATGCCTGTGCACCACCACACACAACACCTAGGTGCACCACCTCCTTGCCGCCGCCACCGCCAGGTCAGGCGCCCATCTGGACTGGGCCCACGCATGCAGGGCCTTTGGGCGTCGCATTGCAACCTGCACTTTAGTCACAATCAGCTGCGCCGCACCTTAAAGCCCCAGGCCGCCGCTAGCAAGCTCACCCCCTCCGCCCGACGCGCCCAGCCCTCCCGCAGCAGCTGGCGGCAGCATGCAGGCTTCGGCAGTCTGCGGCAAGCCCGTGGTGGCCAGCCGCAGGCCAGCGGCGGTGGCGCACAGCAGCAGGAGGAGGGTGGCAGCACCAGCAGCGCAGCGGCTAAACGTGCAGGCGGTGAGTTCGGGGCGTTGTGCACGTTGCGATCGCCCGATTGGCCCGCCGTGGGAGGAGGGACTGGGCGGGCGGCGGTCGCGGCGCCGCCCGCCTGCCGCCGCCGCGCCCTGCCGCCTACCATCCCTGCTGGCTGCCGGTGCAGGTCATCCCTGCGCTAGCGGGTGATGCCACGGAGCAGACGCCGCCGGATCTGCCGTCCTACCTGTTCAAGGAGCGCATTGTGTACCTGGTGAGAGCTAGAGGCAGCACCTCGACAGCTGCGTCTGCTTGTGCCGCCGCGTTGCAGGGATGCCGTATGGCGGCGCTCTCCCGTGGCTTGCGTGCACGAGCTTGGCTGCAGCCGCGCATATGCTGACATTACCTGTTTCCACGGTTCTGCTCCTGCGCAGGGCATGTCTCTGGTGCCGGCTGTGACGGAGCTGGTGCTTGCGGAAATGCTGTACCTGCAGGTGGGTGCTGCTGCTTGTGTGCTGCTCGTGCTGCCGCTGCACAGCGGGCGCGAGCACGAGGCTGCACTGCCCTGGCTCCCTGCCGCGTCCACGCTGCTGCCCGGGCTGTGCTGCGATGGCTGTGGCTGTGGCTTGCGTGCAAGCTGCCGGTGCCGCTCAGTTGAGGTTGCCCATCCTCGGGCTCGCGCATCCTACGCAGTTGCTGATAGCAGTTTTGCAACCTGTTGCCCGCCAACCGCAGTATGACAACCCCAACCGCCCCATCTACATGTACATCAACTCCACGGGCGTGGTTGTGAGTTTAGAATGCTGCCCATGACGCTAGCACCCAGCTTGCCTGACCTCACGCGGATGCCTGCGGTGGACAGGCGGGGCGCGGTTGCCATGCGGTTTGTCGGCGTTCTGTGGCACAAGTCCCCTCGTTTGCCACTGCTGGGATCTCTGCAGCGTTGTTTTGTGGCGCAAGTGCCCACCCGCCCACTGCTCTCTCGCATGCACGTTTCCTCCTCCGCCTGCCGCAGAAGGGCAGCGGCAAGCTGGGTTACGAGTCGGAGGCGTTTGCCATCTACGACACGATGCGCTACATCAAGCCGCCCGTGGTGCGTCCGCCAGTGTGTGTGCTGCCAGGCTTGCCGCCGTGCGCCAGTGCGCTGCCATTCTTGACGCCGGAGCTTGCGCGTGGGCTGTTTGTGTGCGCCAGAATCAGACCATGAGCCTTTGGCCATGGAGTCCGAGTCGGCTGAGAGTGATGGATCGGATCCCCCTGTTGGCGAAGCAGCCATGCTTTGGCTGCCATGCGCCCGCATGCCCGGCTTACCTGGAAGGCCGCCTTACCTGGCTTACCTGGCGTGTGCAATCCTATCCTCGTCCCTTGCAGTCCACTGTGTGCGTGGGCTCGGCATTCGGCGAGGCCGCGATGCTGCTGGCTGCGGGCGAGCCGGGGCGGCGAGCGGCGCTGCCCTCGACCTCAATCATGATCCGGCAGCCCATGCAGCGCTACACGCAGATGCAGGCATGTAGGGTTGGAGGGGGAGGGGGAGGAACTCTGAGTGTTGTTGCCAAGTGGCGTGGTGCACTGCTGTGGTGCACTGCTGCGCGCCCTTGGCGCATCTGGTACGCAGCCGGCAAGGCATGCCGCAGCACTCTGTGGGCAGCGCTGCCGACAGCCGGCTGTGGGCATCTGCGCGCTGCTGCTTGCTTGCTGCTGCAGCCCCATGGCCAGCTGACGACTGAGCTTGAGTTTGTTTTTCCACGCAGGCCTCCGACATAGACATCTACCGCACGGAGCTGCGCAAGACCAATGCAGAAGTGGTGCGCAGTGGGGTGGGGGCAGCTCAGCCGGTTCTGTTTGTTGGCCAGAATGCCAGTGGTGGCCAGGCACACATGCAGGAATGACAAAAGTACGTGGGGGCAGCTCAGTCGGTTCTGTTTGGCCAGAATGGCAGTGCTGGGCAGGCGCACATGCAGGCACGGCCGAAGCACGACCTGTGCTAGGCACTCGCGAGGCGGGTGGCCTTGCAGAGTACTAGCCTGGCATCTTGTACCCTCGCCGCGCCTGCCCACTCTGTCCGGGGCTGCATCTGCCCGCAGGTGCGGCTGCTGTCCAAGCACACGGGGCACGGCGAGGAGGAGATTGCTAAGGACATTGCGCGGCCAAAGTACTTCAACCCCTACGAAGCGGGTGCGTGGCGGCTGCCCGTTTCCGATCTGCCCTGGTGGCATGGATGCACGGCAGCCGCGATGTGTGCGCTGCTGGTTTGGCGTCGGCCGCCTGCCTTGTTCCACCACCCAATGCCGCTGCCCTGGATACCCCTGCCTCTCTTCACGAGTGAATGCGTGCCGGTTTCCTTGTTGCCTTGCAGTTGAGTACGGCATCATTGACCGCGTGCTGGAGCCTGAGGATGAGGAGGTTCGGCGGGTGGTGCGCGAGTCGCAGATGCCGGCGTAACGTCTCCCTCCTGCAGTGCCTGGCACGGCACAGAGGGTGGAGCGAGTTGCACGACGCAGTCAGCTGTGCAGCGCTTATGATTGCACGGCGCGCGTTTCTGTGTGCATGCAGTGCTGCCCCGCATCTGCCTCCACCCCCACCCCCGGTGGCGCTTTCTTCTGATGCTACCGCCAACTGTTCTTCACTGCTGGCTGGCACCCCGGCCGTCCTCTGTAACCACTTTCTCTGGCATGAACTGGCTGGGCAGTGGGGGCTGCAGTGCAGCCCTGTTGCAGATGGCTGACAAAAAGAGGCAGTGCATCTCTCCATGGACTGACCCAGGCGCTTTGGAGCTGCAAGGCGAGCAGGCTTGCTTGCCGTTTAGCCGCAATCTCCAGTTCGGGGGTTGCAGTGCATGCCACCTGTCCCATATAGTGCCGCCGCCCGCCACCACTGCTGCCAGCCTCGAGTGGCGTCATCAAACCCTGAGTAGGCGACATCCTTGCGAACGAAGAGGTGTCAGAGCAGAGGAAGGGTATCAGAGGGTGTGGGGACAAGGGAGGAGCTGGACCAGCAGCTGACCTGAGATGCGCGCGCAGCGCAGGACCCTCAAGACCATCGGGCCGCTCTCTAACCCCTTCATTCTCGCACCTCCCGCCTCCAAACGCCGTGCCACACGTCCTCAGACCCCCCCAGCACTCTCCATCAAGCCATAAAAGGGTACCCACGCAGCGATGTCCCAGCGCGTGCTGTTTCTGCTGGCCGCAGCCCTGCTGCTGACCGGTGAGTGGTTGATGTAGACATTCAGCCGGGTGTTGCGGGCCCAGGACGCTGCTAGAGTTAGCCCGAGTGGCCGCCGGCGTGTTCCTGAGCCGGAGGCCCCCGAACAAGCCTGGAATTGTGCTGGCTAGTGTTCGGCAGTGCTCGAGTGCAGCACTAGCGTACGCCACTGGCCCAACGCGGCGGGGTCCTGCCACCGCCGCCCGCCCGCCCGCTGGACCGCGCTCTGCTCCCAGAGCAGTCCGACCCCGTCCAAACGGTGCCTGCATCACGCCTTCAACCATGCACGCCCGCTGGTCGAAACCCCTTGCAGGTGCCCTGGCCGCCCGGCCTGACAAGCCCGGCAAGCCCAGCAAGAAGACCTGCGTTGGCGAGACCCAAGAGCTGGGCGGATGCTGGCAGGTGCGCGAATGTGGCAGCACGGCTCCCATGCATGTCATCCTGCTACAGCGGATGCTTTTGTCAGGCAGAGCGCACATACGCCCACTGAGCGTCTGAGGCTCCCGCCCCGAGGCCAGCAGCTGCCCTCTTTGGCAGTACTGCCGGCCAGCCCTGGTTGCTCACCTCGGGCGAAGCAGGCTGCCAACCAACCCGCCCCCCGCCCGCCGCTGCCCCCATGCAGTGCCAGAACAAGAACAAGTGCAAGCTGTGCTGGTCCCCTCCCGGCGAGCAGGGCTACGGTGTGAACAACAAGTCCGGCACCTGGTGAGGCTGAGGTTGGATCTGCTGAACTTTGTGACCTCCTCCCAACAATGCCGCACGGGTGGCTGAGCCAGCCGACAGCGCAGGACCGCTGCCCCAGCAGTGCTTGTGTAAATTTGGCATCGACCGGCCGTTCGTGGGAGTGTTCCACTTGCGCCTCGGCCCTGTTCTTATGCCCGGTCCCCTGCCCCATCACCATGCAGCATTGCCTGCCCTGCTAACTGCGAAAAGTGCCAGGGCAACGCCCAGGTTTGCACGGTGAGTGAGCCCCACACAGTTGCTGCGCTTTCCTGCTCTTTCCATGCTACTGGTCACCGACTGTTGATCGTGATGCTTGTGGAAGGGGCATGCTGAGGCCGCGCAGTGCTCACCTGCCATTGAATGTCCGCCGCCCTGCCGCCCTTTCCTGCAGAGGTGCCTGCCCGGTTTCGGCAAGGGCACCGGCAAGAACGCGTGCGTGCCGTGCGACGTCATGACCCAGATTGTCGACCCCAACAGCAAGAAGTGAGCGCTCAGATACAGAGGGCACTGTTTCCGGGCGTGCCGCCTGCTTGCTGCGCCTGGCCATGGCTTTTGCATAGAGGGGCGACTGCGGGCAGCTCCATGGAAACCTCCACACTGCTGTGCAAGATGTGAGCTTGCCGTTGGTTTGCCCCATGCTGGTTTGAATGCTAACCTTCGCATGGCGCTGCCCCTTCTCAATCTGCAGGTGCGTGTGCAACAAGGCCGCCGGGTACGTGAAGCGTGGCAAGGCGTGCGTGCTGGTCTCTACTCCCTGAGCTACAACTCCGCCTGAACTGGCGGCCAAACGCATAGTGCAGCTCAGCTAGCCAAGCTAGACGGGCAACGCCCGGTGACTGCCCATGCCTTCCCAAGGCGCGCACGGTCACCACCAATGCCTTCACTTATATCAAAGCCAGACCAGCCAATCACAAGCCAGCAGCCGTTCCCTCATTTGTGATTATACGTGAACCCCCATCGTCAAACCTCCCTGTTGGCGCAACCACGTAGCAGCACACTGTGCTTGCCACGTGGCATGCCACAAGCTGACCACACCACAGCTCAACTGAATCACCAATCGTTGCTGATCCTTGCTGACCCCCCTTCCATCCCTCTCATTCCTATTTTTGCATGCGCCTTGCATGCAATATGCACCCATTCGTGCCAAGCGTTGTAACAGGCAACCCCGTCTGCTCAAGGCAGCAAGTGAAAGACTGCGCGGCTGCCCTGCTCTCACTCCAACTTAAAAAAATGAAAATTGCACTTTGCTACCATCAAGGTCCCGAGTCATTTATTGCACATGCAGCGCCTCACCGCACCGCCCGTGCCGCTGCCCGCCGGCCTCTGCTGCCCGCCGGCGGCAGGCTCACCCCAGCTTCGCCGGCTGCTGCCGCCCCGCCGCCGCCCAGCCAGGTGAGCAGGCGGGGCACTGCTGCGTCGCTCCACCACGGCACAGCGCCCGCCGCCAGTGCCAGCAGCAGCAGCGCGACGGCCAGCAGCGGCAGCGCCGAGTGGGGCACCCCCAGCGTGCTGCGCTCCAGCACTGTGATGTTTGAGGGAGGGTTGGGCGAGTGCGGTCAGCAGGGGGCAGGGCTGCAAGGGTCGGACATGGGCGGCGCCAAGTCATCAGTAGGACAGCCGGCCTGCTCGCCCTGCACCCACACCCTGCTGCCCCCACGCACCAACGTCATATACCAGCAGCTGCGGCGCGTGCTGCGCCTGCCGCCAGCGTCCCCACCGCTCCGCTGCAAGCAGCACGTCTGCCGCCTGCAATGGGAGGGCACCCAGTGTGGCACGTGGCTTGGGCTTGGCCTGGCGGCATCATGAAATGGACTGCGGGGCTTGAATGTGCAACATGCTTGAGCACCTGCTGAACAGTGGCAGTTCACACCTCAGCTCACACCCTTCCAGCGCACCTGGCCGCCGTCCCACGCCGCTCTGCCCTGGCTGTCGGTCCTGAATATCACTTTCTCGGCATCCAGCAGCTTCCTGCCGCGCCTGCTGGCCAAGCGCCGCTGCGGGCCGCCGCCACCGCCGTCCCCACTGATGCTGGCATCGTGCGGCGCCGGCTCCACCCACAGCCGCACGCGCACGGGGCTCTGCGGTTTGGGGATTCATGGTGTGGTGATGGCTGCTGAGGGCTGGCACAGTGCAGGCGAAGCCGCGCACGGGAGGGTTGGGGGGCGCCCCGGCAACCCCAGCAGCCGTGGCCCAAGTTTACGCGCTCACCGTGCCTGGCAGCGACACCCGCACTTCGTAGCTGCTGTCCGGCTGCATGCCGGTAAGCCGGTACCTGCGGAGTTTGGTGAGGATTGCAGCACAGTGAGCAGTGGCAGCGGGCCGAAGGCGGCGGCGGTGGCGGTGGCGGCCTCACCTGACGGGCGGCCCGTCGATCTCTATCGCATCGGCCCTCCTGCCAGTGCCTGCCCGCAGCAGGCGGGCGCCGCCCGCGGCCCCCTGGGCCCCCGCCGGGCGGCCGCCCGCCAGCAGCAGCAGGGCGGCCAGCATGAGGCGTGTTTGCAACAGCAGTGACATCGTAGATCGCGCCAAAAAGTGCGATGACAGGCGGCGTCTCCTGCTGCTGGGGCGGCGGCCGGCACGGCGTGGCGGCGGCTGTCGGTGGCTGGCGCGGCGCGCCTGCCCCCAAATGTTGCATCAGCTATGCCCGGATCCGACCTGCCCTGGCACTGAGGCATGCCTGGGCCTTCAGCTCGCCCCAGGGAGTTATGGCGCCTCCTGTGGTGCACCCGAGTCATGCCAACTGGTGCCGGGCTGCCACCCCATCAGCTGCAGCTGTCGCCTTCGGTATGGCCTGTGGCCAGCCGTCACGGCTCAGGTGCCCTACTGGCAGGGACGCATGTTACATGCCCAGGGCAGGCACGCAAATGCATGCAGCGCCGAGCACGCGCATCAACGCCATGTAAATGCCCTGCCATGCAATCCAACAGACAGGGCTCTGCAGTGTCCTCCTCAGTCCTCCTTGGAACGCAGCGCCGCCCGGCTGCCGCGCCCGGGGCCCACCAGCCCTCCTTTCTCAGGCGGTAGGGGTGCAGGGAAGGCCGCCCGCGCGCCGCGCTCGATTGCGGTTGCCGCCGCAAAGGCGCCGCCGGCCAGCAGCAGCATCTGGAGCTGCATGCCGCCTGGGATGGGGACCAGCGAAAACCAGGAGGCCAGGCCTGCAGTGGAGGAGGGCAGCACCGCGAATGACAGTGGAGTGCATGTGCAAGCTATGTGAGGCGGGGGTTGGGACCAGTAAGAACCGGGAGGCCAGGCCTGGGGGCGAGGACCAGAAACCGCGGGCGAGGGGGCGGGTCGAGTTGCGCGGTGGAGCGGGGTGATCCAGATGTGCATTTGTGGCACCGCACCATGCCAGATCAGCCATCATCCACAACCTGCTCGGAGCAGCACACCCACCGCGGGGAATATCGATCACGAGGGCCACATAGAGGGCCGCCGACCAGCGCACAGAGGCGGCAAAAAGCCGGTTCTCCTCCAGTGGGGTGTTGAAGGGGGCGCCGACATAGTTGACGGCAAATGTCATGGTCTGCGGCAGGTAGGTGGGCGGAGGGCGCAGCGCGGCACGCGCTTCAGGCAGAGAGGCAGGCGGCCCTCAGCGCAGCCCGAGCTTTAAGCAGAGCTGCAAGCGGGCCTGCGCTGTTGCAGGGGGCGCCACGTCCGCAACTGTCCAGGAAACAATGCTGAGCAAGCGACCGAGCGGCTGCCCAGCCCAACTGCAAAAAAAAACAGCCAGTAGAGGCCTTCCGTGTGTCCAACAGCACCCAGTACATGCACTGCCCCCTCCCACCTGGATGGCGAAGTTGGCCAGGAAGCAGATGGTGTTGATCAGGTTGGGCTTGAACTCGCCGTCCGGCTCCTGCCGCTCCTCCTGCACAGTTGGAAAGAAAAGTTGACTACAGGAGTTTTCTACCGTTGGCACGGGGTGCCACACAAACAAGGCCGTCGAGCTGCGGTGCCAGCAAGTGGCAGCACACATGCAGCTGGCGTGTGTGCCACCATGACGCCAGCAGGCACTTCTGACTTGCATTGCGCGCATGAACCACCAAGGGCATGCTGAGCGTCCGGACAGCCCTGAGCACAGCATGCACGCCACCCAGCCTACCTTGGGCATGATGGCGTGCGCGCGGTGCTGCATGAACATGAGGAAGCTGATGTAGATCGCAAACTGGCCCAGCAGCGAGGTGAAGACGTAGGCGCAGAAGACGCGGGGGTGGGGGCGGGCTTGGCTGCAGGGAGGCACGCGTGGATGTGTGTGTTAGGGGTCAGGGTAGGAGGGGTACTGGAGGTGCGGGCGCATGCCCACATGCCATCCGGTGCCACATCCAGGCCGCCGCTGCACATTCCAGAAGGCCGTCAAAATGGCCGTGCCATCATGCCCCACCTCATGCGCTCCAGGGGCTTGGCGTTTGAGATGAAGAAGAACATGCCCGCAGTGAGCATGCCCGCCAGCGTGGCCTGCAAACAGGGATGGGTGGATGCTTGGGGTTTCGCATCGTTGCCAGGCACCGGTGCAGCGCATGGCACGAGGGGGGCAGCATGCATACCTGGGCAGCCTGGGCAGCTGCCGCAGTCCAGCCAGTAGGCACCAACTCGACAGGCACCAGTCCACCCCACCACAAGTAAGTGTCCCTCTGCCCCCCTGGCCTTCTCACCAGCAGGTCGCCCACTAACTGGACAGGCACCATTCCACCACACCACACCACAAGTAAGTGCCACCCTGGCCTGCCCACCTGCAGGTCGCCCAGCTTGATGCCGTCCATGTACAGGACGGACAGCGAGTAGGCGGTGGACAGGCACAGCAGGCCCAGGATCTTGAACATCTGGATGGTGGTGACCTGCATTTGTTTGTTCGCGCAGGAGCGGGAGCACCACTTTGACCGCCGTCACTGCCCGAACATGTCTCGCGTCTTCAGTACCGGGCACTCACTCACGGGCGTGGCACACCCTGCCTCCGGAGGTCCAGGCACGGACGGCATTGCAGCGACCCAAACCTGTCTCCACAAACCCTAAGGTGCCTTACCAGGGTGCAGCGGCCCTGTTTGAGGATGCAGGCGCGGCACCAGCACGAACCAAACCTGTCTCCACAAACCCCAAAGGGGGATGCCTCAATATCTCACTTACCAGGGTGCAGCGGCCCTGCTTGAGGATGTCCAAGCACGGCATCACGCTGCTCTGCTTCGCGGTGAAGGGGGCCGCCATGGACGCATCGCCGGGGCGCACCATGTTGCTGGCCTGACAGGGGTTGGAAGGAAGGTGAAGGGGGCTTTTGGACATTGGTTGAGGGTTGAAGGGTTCGCCATGGAGGCGTCACCCAGCTGCAGCATG
The DNA here is from genome assembly GCA_006782975.1 of Chlorella sp. Dachan. Classification (NCBI taxonomy): domain Eukaryota; kingdom Viridiplantae; phylum Chlorophyta; class Trebouxiophyceae; order Chlorellales; family Chlorellaceae; genus Chlorella; species Chlorella sp. Dachan. The sequence continues at coordinate 1,894,338 of RRZL01000083.1, read as the reverse complement.
CTGCTGCCGGCATGGAACAGCCGACACGTCATCAACAGGAGGCCATGTGTGGACACATCCCCATCAGAACAGTGGCGCGGTGCCGCGGGGTTGAAGGACACGTGCGGTTGAGCGGCAGGCTACCCTGCCGGCCGTAGGTGCAGTGACAGTGGGCGGCAGGCTACCCTGCGGGCCGTAGGTGCGGTGCCGCCCACAAAAAATTCCCACCTCCAGCTCAGCGGCCTCCGCCATGTCGTCCATGCGCTTGGCCATCTTCTCCACAAAGGGAGTAACTGCACCAGTAGGGCATGAGAAAAACGGAGTGACTGCACCGTTTGGGCCACATGAGCAGGCGCTGAGCTGAGAAGCTGATAGTTCAACTCATGCTATGCAAACCAGGCGCCTGTCACCCCCTTGCATCCACAGCAGGGCGACCACCGCTCAAACCCAATCGGCAGCTGCACCGGCAACTACCAGCACACGCGCCACGGCAGCGCCAGTCACAACAACAGCTGCTGCCCCTGTCCACCCCCTGGCCCCCCACCCCCTGGCACTCACTGCGCTGGCCGCGCGCCCNCCACGCTGCGAGGCGGGGACGGCGCCATCGGCGGCGGCGGCCGCCCGGCCGCGGTTGCCGCTGCCGCCCTGTTCTTTCTCCTTGTGTTTGCGCTCTCCCTTCTTGTCCATGTCTTCCTTCTTCTTCTTCTTCTCCTTGAGCTTTTCGGGGGGCGGCAGCAGCGCCACGCCCACGTGCGCTCCTGCGAAGCAGCAACGCAGCAGTGCATCAGTATTTGTCGACTCTGCAGGGGGCGGCAGTCGGGCCACGCCCACGTGCGCTCCTGCGTTAGGGCAACACAGCAGTGCATTCGTATGCGTCGATTCTTCGGAAGCGTCACAGGGCCACGCCCACGCTTGCGCGTGCGCCACACCAGACGATCGCAGAGGCAGAGCGCACGTGGCTGCTGTTCAGCAAAGCAGTGTGCGTGCCGCCAGCCGGGTAGCCAAAACGCCAGGCACACTTGAAGCACAGGGATGCTGGCCACTGGAGCGCACCCTTGAGCGCGCCCACATCGTTGGTGCCGTCGCCACACATGAGGACGTGCAGTCCCACGTGCCGCATCGTCTTCACCACAACCTCCTTCTGCTCCGGGGTCACGCGCGCATACACCTGTGATGGGCGGGCAAGCGGAAGGATCAGGGCAAGCGGGAGGACCAGCACACGCCATCCTCACTGGAGCACGGCGCGGCGGGCGATGCCACCACGCATGCAGGGGCGCCATGCCTGCCGTGCCACGTCCTGTCTGGTGTCTCAGCGCTGCTGCACTTGCTTGCCGCCCAGCTCATGACGCGCTCATGTCTGGGCACTGCAGCTGGTACCGCAGGGCGCGCATTCAAGGGGGAGGGACCCACCTGGGCCAGAGGGATGTACGTCTCTGCAGCCCCGCACTCTTGCAGCGCCAGCATGCCGTCGCCTGCAGCAGGGGTGGGCTGTTGGGCGGTTGTTAGACCATTGTTCGGCAGTCATTGGACTGACTGTTGGGCGGTGGTTCGATCGCTGTTGGGCGGTTGTTAGACCATTGTTCGGCAGTCATTGGACTGACTGTTGGGCGGTGGTTCGATCGCTGTTGGGCGGTTGTTAGACCATTGTTCGGCAGTCATTGGACTGACTGTTGGGCGGTCGTTTGACAGCCAAGCTAGTTCAGGCAAGCCGGGCAGGGTCAGTGACGCCGGTATGCCCTCAGCTGCAGTTCTGGCTGCATTGCTGGCCAGGAGCGCAGCGTTGAATGGGCAGCAGCAGCTTGCTACTGCGCCATCGATTGCCCGGCTTGCAAGCTTGGGCCCAGCAACCCACCGGTGGTGCACAGGTCATAGACCTGCGCCAGCTGCCATCATGCGCGTGTCCGCAGCAACCACGCAGAAAGCAGAGCAGAGAGCCAGGAGCAAGCAACCCACCGGTGATGCAGAGATCATAGTCCTGTGCCAGCTGCCACGCGGCGGCGGGGTCTGCCGAAAACGGCTCCCGCGTCTGCTCATCGGGGGACAGCCAGCTGAGGGCGGCGCCGTTGCTGGGCCTGCCGTTGCCACCGCCGTTCCTGCACCGGTAGTGAATGCGGTGTGAGGTATATAGTGGATCTCATTGGAGCAGCCAGCCGGCAGGTTGGCGCGCGTTGTTGGTGGCACTGCTGCCGCGGCTGCCGTTGCTGAGGAAAAAGAAGGTCAACCCAACATTGCTACACGCGTGGGGTGCAGCCGTGGGATGCAACCTAGGTGCTGTGGCCCGCCCTAACCCAGTGCCCCCTTCGCAACGCTCTCAGCGCTCACCGAGTCAGGATGAGCACGGGGCGCGTCACGATGTGCACCTGCGCCGCCGTGTGGCACGCGGTCAGCGGCGCATCGCCTGCAGCGGGGGCGGCAGAGGGTGTCGGCCGGTATTTAGCCCGCAAACAACATATATACATGCCCCACAACCTCGCCAGGTATACAGAGAAGGTCTGCGTAGCACCGCATCCCTGGTCATGACCAGCTGGTGGCGGCTCCCCCGCAGGGCATGCACAGCACTCCACAACCGTACCGTCCACGCACAACCCCTGCAGATAACCATACATGCCCAACCGCTGCATGCACGCACCGGTGATCATGACGAGCTGGTGGCGGGACTCGCGCAGCATGCGCAGCGCGGGCTCGCTCTCCTCCTTGAGCGGCGAGCGGAAGATGGCAAAGCCTGCGGGGCGCGTTGCAGCGGGTCCACCGGGCATGTCAAAAGTGCTCACAAGGGCATGTTAATAGGGGCTGATATCATATGGGAATGCGAGTAGCGCCGCCTCCCTCCTCTCCCCCTGGCCCTGCTGCCTCCCAACATAACCCTGACCGCTTGTAGCACCAAAAACATAATGCAGCCGGCGCAACTGCACGTCTGAGCTGGCTGGCTGTCGAGTCGCGGCAGGCGGCGCAGCTCGCTCCCAGCACTGCCACCTTGGAATGATGCCCCCTGTCCAAGGCACGCGGCGTCCCAACAGCCTGCCAACTCCCCGCCCACCTGCAAACGTGAGCTGGCTCTCCGCCGAGTCGCGGGGCAGGTGGCGCAGCTCGCTGGGGGTCATCAAGTTGTCCAGCTGCTTGTAGGCCAGGGCCAGCACGCGGGCGCCCTCCGACGCGTAGTGCTGCGGGGTGGAGAGGTGAGAGGAAGGCCAGATTTCGTGAGGGATCGGGCTGTCTACAGCTGTGTGTAGGCCAGGACAAATGCACGTCCATGTTCGGATGCGCAGAGCTGGAGGAAAGCATACGCGAGTTGCAACAGGTTCGTGAGCATGTCAGGCGTACGAGGCGCCATCCCCATGCACTCCTCGAGCTCACCTTGTAGCACTGTTGGTAGTGGGGCGGCACCTCGGCCAGCAGGCCCTGCATCACCTCTGGCGCGCCCTTGCTGAGCACCCACCAGCTGCAGGAAGGGGGAGTGGCGTTGAAGAGGGGTAAGGCGGGGGAGGTTGCATGCAGGCCCACCGCCGCCCCTGGTGCGCCCTTGCTGAGCACCCACCAGCTGGCATGGGGAAGGGGGCCAACAAGTAGGGGGGGAGTTGGCTGGGACGTTGCTAGGATGGATCGCCCAATCGTGCCGCTGTTGCCCGCTGCCCCCAAGCATCAAGCGTGCCCCAACCAGCGGCAAGCATGGCCCAATGTGGGCACGGCAGGCGCGGCTCAGCAGCTGCTGCTGGCCCCCTCCTCCGCCTCCACACTCGTGCTCATGCGCAAGCAAGTGCCGGGTGCTGAACACACCTAAGGCAGTGCACACCTGCTGCTGGCCCCCTCCTCTGCCTCCACAATCGTGCTCATGCGCTTGAGGACGGAGCTGAAGTGGAAGCGGTGCATGATCTGCAGGGGGGGTGTCGGGGGGCAGTGGCGGCCTGTAGGAACAACAATCGGTAGGGGGAACCAAATGTAGGAGAGGAGGCTGTAGGAGAGGAGGCCAAAAGGTGGGGTGTCCACCAATGACCTCCTTTCCGGAACTAGCCATCTGCTTATACGTGGAGACGCACCCTCTCACATGGCGGGACACAGGCCTCAGGCCACTTTACAAAACATGGCTAGGCGAGGGGTTCCAAGCCAGGTGAGGGGGGTTCCAAACCCCCACTAGCCCCACATGCAGCGCACGCTACATGTCCTCCGTCCAAACACAGGGAACGCTCGGAATGCTGGAATGCTCACCTTGTTCACTTCCTTGGCACCGTCCCGGTGGCTCGTGATCGTGTCCTGCGGTGGGGGAGGCAGCCGAGACAGAGGCTGTCCAACGCCTGCGTGCCATCAGGCCCATGGTTCTGTAATTACACCGACTGCCATTGAGGGTAGGACACACACCGTTGTGCCTGCTGACTGCACCCCCCCATGCCACGCTCATCGCCCACGGCCCCAGCTGCCCGCCCACCTGCTTGCAGGACCAGCCAGTGGCCTCCACAGCTGCCCGCTCCACAGGGTCGCCCACCAGGCCCTTCTCCACCTGGCCATGTGAGCGGAAGTGTCAATATGAATTGGGTAACGTTCTGTAGGTAGGTGAGCACAGCACCTGCCCTTCACTGGGTCGCCCGCTGGAATCTTGTCCACTTGTCCATGCAAGGCGGCCTGCCTACAGGCCGGAACCCGGCAAGCCGACCGGCATGCTGGCACAGACTTGCGCGGCTGTGGCTGCATCTGCACCGGGCTGCAACCGCCTGAACCCAGCTGTGTGTTCGCACCTGCAGCAGGCTCTGGCAGCAGGCCAGCACGCGCGAGACGGCGTGGGGCAGCGTCTTCACATCCGTCACCAGCTTGCTCTCGTGGCCTGCAGAGGACAGAGGGCACTTGCATGAGGCCAGCATGCGCGGCAGCGGTGCAACACGGGTGAACACGGGTGTGTGTGCAGCCACAACTGCAGCAGTGGGGTCGCCCCTAGCGTGCAACGATTCATGCAGCAATCGTTTGTGTGCATCAGGTGGACATTTGAGTGCCCACCTGCGGCCCCCGCCACGCCCTCCAGCCGCATGTGGTCACTGGTCAGGGTGCCCGTCTTGTCGAAGCAGCAGGTGGTGACCTGCGCAGCAACACGCAAGTACGGGATGTTATGTACGTGGACCTTATGCAGGTTGAACAAAATCGCATCCGCAGGACCGCCGCACCTTGCCGGCGATGGGGATGCGGAAGGGCTCCGTGCAGAAGATTTTCTTGTGGGCCAGGGCCAGCAGGGAGGCATTGACTGCAACCGTCAGCTCCATTGGCAGCTCAGGCGGAATGACTGCACGAGGCAAGAGGCGGGGGGGGCACGGTGGGCGGAGGTTGCAATCCAGCATAGCCCATGGCGCGCACAGCAGGTCGTGCATCACAGCAAAGTCGAGCCAGGGCATGCTGCGCCGTAGCATGTTATCAAGTAGTGTGCAGGGCAAACAACCCAGCCGAGGTCGGATCATCCTGATGCGGTTGATGCATGCACGCAAGCCAGATGCTGTGCCCCATGCAACGCAAAAACACACACCCAAACACGGCGACATGCCACGACCAGCCACAGCTGGCCGCACCCACCCGAGGTCAGGATCATGATGCAGTTCAGGATGAGCTTGAAGCGGTCGCGGTCCGGGTCCTGCTTAAAGCAATGGGCCAGTCATCCATGTCAAGCTGGCGTGGTGGCAACCACAGCAGCCCGCGCCACGCAGCATGGCTGGCGCTAAGCTGTTGCACCCTGCCATGCCAACTGCCAATCAGCGCAAGCTGGAACTGTGTGACGGTTTGTCGTACCTGCAGGCCGCGGTACAGCGTGCAGCCGCAGGCGGCGGGGGCCCGCCTCGCTGGCCACCCCAGCACAGCGGCACGCCTCCACAGGGCGGTAAACAACGTTCCAGCAAACACAACCAACCTGCAGGCCGTGATACAGCACGTAGCCGCTAGCGGCGATGGCCCACAGCAGCAGGAACAGAATGAACATGAAGGCCTCCAGATTGTTGGCGGTTACGCGCTCGGTTGAGTAGAGGATGGTACGCATCAGGCGGCCTGTGGTGGAAAGAAGGCAGGACACACTGTGTCTGTGGCGAGCAAGCTATCAGGCGGCCTGTGGTGGAAAGAAGGCGGGGCACACTGTGACACTATGACTGTCGCCCGCACGCTAGCGATGGCCACCGATCACTGCATACGTGCCAACCCAACTCCGCCCCCATATTTGCAAGCCCACAAGCGGCTCCAGCAGCAACCACCCTGCGCGGCGCTGAAGCCGGCCCGGCGCCCTGCCCCACTGCGTGCAACCCCGTTCTGAGCGTGGGTTTGCAAGCCACACCCACGCCACTCACCCTGCGCAGTGCCAAAGCCGGTACGCAGCACCACCGCCAGGCAGCCGCCATCGGGGGTGCGGATCTTGGCACCCTTGTCTCCCGTGGACTGCAACGCAAGTCGCACAACAAGTCGGACGAACATGAGTGAGCGCTGGTGGTGAAGTCACAGGCCGCCCCTTCCTCCCCAGGGTCACGCAGCTGGGAAGCTGGGAAGCTCATCCCCATTTCCAGCGACAATTCAAGCCGCTGCGCCCACTTCCCGGCACCTGCAGCAGCTTGGTGCCGCCAAACAGCACGTGCATGCGGTCGCGCTTGATGGACAGCCTGGCGGGAAGCAGCAGGGCAAGGCACGGGAGATGTGGTGGACAGCCTGCGCTGCACCATGCCGACCACATGTTGCGCGGGCTCTGGGGATTGGCTCTGGGGACTGGCTCGCCTGGCAGGCTCCACTGCGGCACGCCGCTGCGGGCAGAAGATGCGGCGAGAAGGAGCTGCGCGAGAGCAGCCTCTGCTGCCACTGTTCGACCTACTCACCGGGAGGTGGGCTCCAGCTCGGAGGCATCGATTTCGTCGCCGGTGGCCTCACCCACCGGGTTCTTCCACTGCGGCGTGCTCTCGCCTGCGTTGCAGATGGGGCGGCAAGGTGTCCACGATGTGCAAAGGTGCCGCAAAACCCTGCCGTTTTGCGGGGCGCGAGCTTGCCCAGCCCACGGTTTGCCCACAGCATGCTGCATGCAACCACCACGCCTCCCCAGTCTCACCAGTCAGCACGCTTTCGTCCACGATGCACGTGCCTGCCAGCAGCAGCATGTCCGCCTGCAGCACCAAGTCGTCGTCGCCATCTGCAGGCAATACATTTCACAGCATGGGATGTTAGTGGCCAGCGTGTTCACACACATACACCGCCCAAACAGGCAGGCCGCCCATCTCGGCAACCACACACGCAGGTGCATCCAGTTTGCAGCCAGTCCGGGGGCTTACCCGAGCGCACAATCGACACCACGTCTCCAGGCAGCAGGGCGTCGCCAGCCAGCTTGCCCCACCGCCCATTGCGGTACACGTTGAGCGGCTGCGATATGGTGAGAGTGGAGGCAATACAGCTGGCGCTCAAACCACCCCCTTTGCTGAGTGCTCAAACCGCCCCTTCTGTGGGTGCACATGCCCCGCACACCCCGTGCGGTGCCGCTTGTCCACCAGCATCCGGACAACCATTTGGCACCAGCATCCACACAACCATTCGGTTCATACCTGCTTGGGCGCCTGCAGGCGGCGCACGTCGCTCAGGTTCTTCAGGCGCTGCCCCACCACGGTGCACTCGAACGTGACCAGCATGACGAGGGTAAACAGGGAGTAGTACCTGTGGAGGGGGTGCCAATCAACCACAGAGGATGCGGCTCAGCTGGGAGATGGCTGCTGCTTGGACGACATCCGTACCGCTGTGCGGGCACGAAGCGTTGGCACAACGCCTTGGCTCCGCAGCAACTGCAGGGGCCTGCTGCGACTCGAGCCAGCCAGCCAGCCAGCCGCATGCATCACCAACCATCCGGCCGCATGCCTCACCAGCGCTGCACCCACCTGCTCGCTGTGCCACACTGTGCGCTGCACAGACAGCGGCCTGACTGCAAACCCTTGGCAAGAACACAGATCAGAGCAAAATCAAGCTCACCAGTAGTCATCCAGCGCCCACAGGCCAACGCAGAACACCTGCAGAAGTGAGACAGGCCCACCAGCAATGAGCAGCTGGGCGGTGGCAGCTTGCACGCCCTGCTGCAGGTTTCTGGCGGCGTAACAGCAGGCAGTGGATGGGCAGTGGTCACTTGCAAGGCCTCCCACGGCGCAGCATCCGCCAAGCCACTCCTTGCAAGCCTGCTTTGCAGCCCCCGCTGCAACAATCAACCAGTGACTCAGCCACTCAACTGTTGTGGCCGGCAACCCCAACAGCCAGCCGCACCTGGAAGCAGAAGAACGGGGCCAGCAGCTGCTCCCACAGCAGCTCCCGGAAGGCGGGCACAGGCACCTGCACCAACGTGAATCGGCGCATTCGCCAGTGCGCAACAGGTGTAAACCTGGTGGAGAAATAATGACCTGCGCAATGCAGATGCTTGTCTGCCGCAGCGTTCGACCCTGCGCAGTGCAGATGCGTGTCTGCCGCAGCGTTCGACCCTGCGCAGTGCAGATGCGTGTCTGCCGCAGCGTTCGACCCTGCGCAGTGCAGATGCGTGTCTGCCGCAGCGTTCAACCCGTCCCACACGCCCTGGTCACAACCGCTGTTGGCAGTTTGCCACATTGAACCGATTCGGCCCGCACTTCTCAGGGCGGCGGTCAAGTCCGCTGCACACCTTGCCCTGCAACTACCAGGAGAACTGCCGCCAAGCACTACCCACCTCAAACTTATTGGGCCCCCACTTTTCCAGGGCGGCCACAAGCTTTCCCTCGCTGGTGTACCCGCTGCTGGCGCGGTACGCAGCAAACGTCTCCTGCAGCAAGCACATGGGAGCAGCAGGGCAGAGCATGGTGAGAAGCTGGGATGCAGAAACGCGGCTTCACGGCAAACAATTGCATTGCGACTCGAGTGGGGGAAGGGAGGTGCAACCTCTGTCTCCCAATCCCTGTCTTGGATGCAGGGCAGCCGGCAGGTGGACCCAAAAGCAATACGCTCAGGCCTTGCATGGCGCGCCTTTGTGGGATACTTGAGCTTCCTGAATGTCAAGTCCTCGCTGTCCAGGATGAAGTGCAGCTTGCGGAAGTCAAAGGAAATGATGGGCCCCGCCTCCTGCAGTGGACGTGGGCATACACAGGTGGTGGACCGTGAACGCACTGCAGCTGCTGGGAGCTTGGGGAGCAAGGGGAGCCTTGGGAGCATGGGGAGCAAGTAGCCGGGGGAGAACACATGCCTGGGGCCAGGCCGGTGGCGCCAGGCCGGATGGGCAGTTGCCCCGAGCTTGCCCCAGGGTGCTGCCCACCCCCCTCAGGGTGCCGCCCACCCCCTGAGCTTGCCCCAGGGTGCCGCACACCCCCTGGTGCACCATTTCCGGCCCTCCCGACCGCCTCACCGTCTGCTTGCCGTGCAGCACCACGATTTCCTTGGTGCCCACAAACGCGTGGGGGACCACCTGCAGAGCGGTGGGGGGGCAGTGGGGTGACTCAAGTCCTTTGCAACTGCATGCCCATCCCTGCACAGGCCCCCAGAGGCCTCCACAGGCCCCACCGCAGCGCCATTTCAGCGTCTGGCCACATTGCGCTGCAGACAGTCCACAGCATGCTTCCACAGCACGCTTGTACAGCATGCAAAGCGCGGCGCGCCCCCGAACTAAAAGGCAATCAACCAAAGCCAGAAATCACCTTGACGTGGGTCGCATCCTCCAGCCGAGTCGCTCGGCGGAAGTGCAGGCGCGCCTTGAGGTCCACACTCCACACGGTTCCCAGGTAGGCCAGCGCCTGCGGGAGGGCAGGGCAGGAGAAGGTGGCCAAACACGCAAGATGAAGGGGTGGTGGCATTGGCAGGGGTCGGCGGCCCGCCAACATGCCTGCACGTGACGCAGCATCCCTCCTCCTTGCAACTCCTCCCAGATCAGCACGGCACGGCCGGCCGCAAGCGGCGCCACAGGCTCAGCCCGCCACTCACATGCACCGCCACCAGCCCCGTGGTGACCAGCTGCACCATGGACCAGCGCTGGTTGCCCTCCTGCCACAGCAGCTCCAAGGCCCACGCCGCCCACAGCGCATACAGCACCAGGAACGGCGCAACATCCAGGCGCTGCCACCACCTGCGGCAGTGCAGCAGGGTTCGACAGCGGGGTGCGGCATCTGCCTGCTAGTAGCACAGGGCAGCAAACGTCCCGGCGGAGGCCACAGGTGTTGCAGCATGCAAGTACAACGTGGAACATGTGCTCACTTGTCGATTTTGCGATACAGCGTCACCTCCTGCAGCTCATTGGCCTCCACCCCCACGCCAGCGGGGTGCCCGCCGGGCGGCATCGCGCCAAAAGGGCCACCTGACGTCTGCACTAGACGAGGGCGGATGGGCGGCGGCGGGTGGGCGGCGGCGGCAGCAGCGTGGCCGCCTCCTGGTGGGGCGGCGAGCGCTGGATCGGCTACATACACCCCGACTGACAGCTGCGCCTGCCGCCAGGGGCGCTAGAATGCCCGGCGTGCCAGGCGGCAGCGGTGCTTCCGCGTGGCGCGCTGCTGGGGGAACCAAGGGCTTGCTACAGCTCTGGTCAATGTGCCCCCCATGATCACCTGCCCGGTGGCCTGAACCGCGCCGCTCCAAGCCAGGGAACAGTGGGCGTCGCGCAGCGCCCTCAGTTGAGAGGCACAGGCCAATCAATCAACAACTGCCAAACAACTGCGATTGCGTTGCGCACACAGGCAGCCGCGCCCCTGCAAGCCTGCTGCCGGCGGATGGCGGCGCAGCGTTGGCGGCAGTGGGCTCCCAAGTGCTCTCCCTTCTCATCTGCCCATTGTTGCTGAACAAACCGCCATGCATCCACCACGCATCCTAACACCCTGTATAACCCATTCAGCTGGCACTTGAATGGCCCCGCCGTTCCCATCGGGTGCCTGGCCGCTCTCCTCCTTGGGTTTTCAAACACAGTGCCGCCGATCTCTTTACACAAACACGTGCTATCGCAGTGTTAAACTACAGCCTGCAGCACAGCTACCGCCCACGCGAATCACGGCCGGTGCTGCCCCGCCGCTCACGCTCGTCGCGCGCAGCGCTGCCGCCGCCACCCGCCCGCTCCTGCCGCTCTCGCTGCTGCTTGTCCTTCAGCAGGCGGACCGCGACCTCTGCCAGCACCTTGCGCATGACCTGCTCGGCGTCCTGCCGCCGCAGCAGAACGTGCCGCACCGCAGCACCCAGGTGTGGCGGCGGCGGCGGGCCGTGCGTGCGCGGCAGCGGTGCCGGCGGCTCACCACCCAGCGCGCGCTGCTGAGCCAGCAGCGCAGCGTGCGCCACGCCGGCATGGCCGTACTCTGGGTCGACGGAGCGCTTGAGCCAGCGGGCAATGTGCTCGTGAGCGGCAGCCTCCTTGGCTGCCTCTGCTCGGGAGGAGCGCTGCGCCAGCGCAAGCTGCCGCTCCCACCGCACGCCCACCGTGCCCAGCACGCGCTCGCTGCTGCAGTGCGCCAGGCTGCCCGCCTGCTGCTCCAGGGCTCGCAGGGCCGCATCCTCTGCCTCCAGCTGCTGCCGCTGGGCCGTCGCTGCTGCGCACGCTGCATCTTGCTGCTGCTGCTGCTGCTGCTGCTGCTGCTGCCAGGCCAGCTGTGGGGGCGGCGGTGGCGGCGCCATCTGGTAAACCCGCTGACCCTCCAGGGAGTGCCGCGCCCTTGGCCAGGCCAGGTCAGCCAGTGCAGGCGGCGCGTCTGCAGGGAGAGTTAACAGGGGGAGGGGGAGAGGCAGCGTGAGGTGTCATCTTGGCTGCCAAGTTGGCAGGCTGAAGGTCAGTAGCCAAGGCAGCACACCACGGCGGCGGTTATGGTGGCCAGGACCTCGTTGTAACACCGTACAGGTCAACAACGAGAGCAGGCAGGCGAAAATGCCAGCTGCCCGCATCTTTCAGGCAGGTATACAGCCCATCTGCCGCACGGTACATGGGCCAACCATGCCCTCTTGACAGAGCAACGCATGAAAGCCACGATCAGCCCCAGACACAACTCACCCTCCAGGTAAATGTGCAGCCAAGAGGCCACTCAACACGTAAACTGTATACCCCAGAGACAACTCAGAAACAACTCACCCTCCAGGTAAATGTACAGCCCGTCCGCCTCGCGGTAGATGGGCCACCCCGGCTCCAGCTTGCCCGCCCGCATCTGCTCCTGCAGGTAGTCCAGCTGCTGCGGCTGCGGGGCAGAAGTGAAACGAGGGAATGCAGGAGGGCTCAGATTGCTGAACGCAGCAGCACAAGCCCAACGCAGCATCTGCTCCTGGAGGTAGTCCAGCTGCTGCGGCTGCGGAGCAGAAGTGAAACGAGGGAATGCAGGAGGAATCAAATGGCTGAAGGCAGCAGCACGAGCCCAACACAGCATCTGCTCTCGGCGGCAGTCCAGCCTGCTGCGGCTGCGGAGCAGTAACAGCGAGGGAGCTGGAAAGTGCCCGTATGCCAGATGGCCTGCGCACAGCCAGCATGTCAAACCAACAAGTAGATGTCCTGAAAGGCACCATGTTCCCAGTCTGCACACCATCGCACCCTCCATGCCACCTTGTGCACCCCCTTGCTACCCACCTGCGTCTGCCCCTTCAGATCCGGCCGCAGCGCCTGCCAGTACCCCTCCTCAATGTCCATGGCTGCTGGCGCGTCTGGCTCCGCGCCCAGGCCACCAGCCGACAGGTGGCGACCGAGGCTGGCCATGGCGCCCCCGATTGAGCGGTGGAACGCGTCGTCGTGGCGGGGCGCCGCAGGGGCATACAGGTCGTCTGCAATGACGTGTGATCGGTTGGGGTGGGTGCAGCGTGAGGAGCAGCGCGCACATGCAGCGCGCAACAGGAAGGTGTTAAATGGCGGCCACAGCAGCGCCTTCATCCCAACGGTCCAAGCCCGCACATTGCACTGCAGCATGCAAACCAGCCTCCGCACTCACCGCCGTCGCCAGGTGGCCGCTCCTCGGCTGCTGCGGCTGCCGCCGCCGCTGCCGCACTGCTGACCTCTGGCTGCCCCTGAACCGCTTGGGGCTCGTGCGACCAGCTGAGCGGTGTGCCTGCCACAACCGGCTGCGCAAACGCCGGCGTCTGCTCGTCCCTGCCGCCGCCAAACCAGGTGCGGGCAGCCGCCAGCTCAGCAGCAACCTCGGGCTCGCGCCGGGGGTCCGGGGGCGCCCCTGCCGCCGGCTGCTCCTGCAGCGCCTCCTCTCCAGCCTGCGGGGCAGCTGCCGCCGCCGCTGCCGGCGCCTCCCAAGGCATAGCCCGCTCCGGCTGTGCAAGCTGATCAGCAGGCACCGTCCACCACCAGCGAGGCTCGCTGAAGGGAGGCGCCTTGTTGGCAGCGCCAAACGGCAGGACGTGCAGCTTGTGAGCCAGGCTGTCCAGCAGCGCCCGCTGCTCCACAAACAGCTGCGGGCAGGGGGTGAGTGCGCACGTGCAAGCAGACGGCGGTCAGTCCTGTGTGCGGCAGCGGGGCCAAAGGTGCGTATTGAACGGAAGGCTGCGCCCAGCAAAAGAGGGACCGGCTACCGAAGGAGGCGTTAAGGCTGACGCAGAAACCACTGCAAAAGCCACCTGCAGACACCAGCCAACCCATGTGCATGTGCCAGGCCCGGTGTTCCACGGCCAGGCCACAAAGGGGCTGCCCAGGGGGCTCACCCCTTCCGGCTCGTTGACTTGGTCCAAGCTTTTGTTCATTCGGATGCACAGGGAGGCCAGCTGGTCCTCGCCAGCGGCGTCCCAGTCCACGCCAAACCGAGCAGCCATGGCGCGCAGCCTGTGCGGAGGCAGGGGGCAGGCGGTGTGGTAAGGAGCGGTGAGTGGCAGGCTCAAGTTCACCGGCAGGCAGGCAGGCACGCAGCAGCAACGCAAGCGGGCAGGCCAGGCACACAGCATACGGAAATGCAGCCACACAGCACACAGAAATGCAGCCAGGTAGCAACCCCAGCCTCACTTGTGGTCGATGCGTGGCGACTGTAGTTGCGCCGGCGGTGGGCCCGGCGGCAGCGGTGCCGCGGCCCCATGCTGCTGCTCCGGCAACTGCAGCGGTGGCGGCGGCGCCGGTGGCTGAGCTTCCCCAGGCTCTTCAGAGCTGCCAAGGTCTCGCGCCCAAGAGGGCTGCCGCGACCTGCCGCCCTGCTGCGCCCCCACCTCTGCGCCGTCGGCGGCAGAGGGAGAGGCAGAGGCGCCTGCCACCGCCTCCAGCCGCGACCGCTTGGCTTCTGGGCCCGCCTGCTGGGCAGGCGGGCTGCGGTTGCGCCA
>RRZL01000083.1:1858147-1877411 GCA_006782975.1 Chlorella sp. Dachan | reverse complement strand
CGGGGCCCGAAGCCAATGCCGGGCGGCAAGTCGGGCGGCCTGCCGCCGCCGCCGCCACTGGGCCGGCCGCGCCTTGGGCTGCCCCTCGCCCTGTGGATGAGGGACGCACCGGTGGCTGTGCTGGTGACCACGGGGACGCGCCATCAGCAGCGTAGGCGCACAGGACTTTGCACAGCGGCGCCAGGGCTACGGCAAAGCGCCCGCGCACCTTTGTTGGTGATCGGCAACTCACCCGCGCCCAGACATCGCGCCGCCGAGCGCTCAGCCGCGCTCCTGCACTGCTGCTCTTCGCTCTTGCTGCCGGCGAGGCCTGGCGTCTCCGATGCTTGATACACGAGCTAATCCGGCATTGATATGGGCGATGGCAGGGTCGAGGGACTGCGGGGAGCGCTCGAGGGGCTGCAAGCAGCCCGCCCCGTGCAAAGCGAGCGAGCAGCGCTGCCAGCACAGCGTTCAGCAGGGCGAACGATGTGGGGGTTGCACACAGCGCACGATCACTCCTGCCTGCTGCGCCCCCTGCCAATGCAGCGCTCCCGCCACCCGCCGCCACCAACTCGCAAGGTGTGGTGCGTCGCCTGCACCTTGGGATCCACTCTTGCTGGCTGCACCTTTACAGCCATGCATGCAACATCATTGCTGCACGCATGTGCCTGCATTGAGGTGTCATCAAGCACGGCCGCTGCGGCGGCGGCGAGCGCCGGCTCGCGGGCCATCCGAGCCGCCGGCAGCCTCTGGCGTTGCGTTGGCAGCTGGTGCCGCCCCCACCTGGTCCTCGCCTTCCACAACCCGCCGCTGCCCCTGCTCCTCCTGGCTGCCCTGTGCACCAGGCGAGGCAGGCTCTGCACCCTGGCCCGCACCCGTTCCGCCGCCGCCGCTGACGCCCTCCTCTCCAGCCGCTGCCGGGAGCTCCGGCAGCTGCCCCTGCGGCGGCAGTGGCGCACCGACCCAGGCCGCCAGCGCAGCCTGCTCGGCCTCAACAGGCAGGCCCAGCTGCTGCTTCAGTACAATGTTGTCGTGCAGGAGCGCCACTGCCCGGTGCTCCGCCTCAAGCAGGCGGTCGCGGAGCAGGTCAGACTGCTGCTGTGCCTCGCGCAGCAGGCCCAGCGTGACGGGGTCGTCCGCTGAAGCAGTTGGGGGGTGCAGGGTTGGCGTGAGTCCATGGGCAGTAAATTCAATCTCCCACGGCGGCAGTGACGTGACCGTGCACACACAGCAACACCAGGCACATAGCAAAGGTGAGGCCACACAGGGATGGCCAGGATAGGACTGGAGAAAAGGCCCCCTTCCCTTAGCCGAAATGGCGTGCATTGACCTGCAACACGCACGCTCCACCCGGCTTGCTCACCTATGAGGCTGCCAGCTGCCTGGCTGTACAGCTGAGCCAGAATAGGGAACATCTTGGCTCCAGCTCCCTGCAGCGCCGTGCCTGCCGCATTCACTGCCGCCCCTGCCGCACGGCTGGCCACGCCGGTGCTGCCGGGAGCCCCCGGCCGGCCGGGCTGGCGGCCGCTGGGCAGGCGCTGCGGGTGAGGCGGCACGTAGTCTGCAGTGCCAGTGTGCAGATCAAGCAGCATAAGGGTGGCTCAGCAGACCACGGTGCGCAGGGCGGCTGGGCACATGGGCCGCACCGCCAAACCCACGTGCTGGCCAAGCTGCCTCAGGACCAGGAGCAAGGGTGGCCTAGAATGCATGGGGCTGTTTGGCGAGCGGTGCCGCCCAACATGACCAAGCAGGCAGGGGCTCTTGCCGCCGAGTAAGTTGGAGCAGGCTGTGCCCAGGCCAGGCGACGCACCTGGGTCGTACTTTTGCAGCAGGGCCAGGGTGCGCTCGTAGCGGGTGGAGTCCTTGAGCTCTGACACCTGTGGGCACGCATTGAACAGCGTTGAACATAATTGAACCGCTTGATCAGCATCGAACACCATTGAACAGCGTGCCTGTTTGCATGGGATCGGCAGCAGGATGCAACCTCGACCAGCTTGGAGGTGGACGTGTTGCAGAGCCCAAGACATTCGCCTAGCAGCCAGCAGGTGAGGCGCATGCTCCATGGCACCCAACTACTGACCATGCCACCCCAATAAGCAAACGCAGCTCCACCTGCGTGCCCCACCTGCTTGCACAGCTGCCCCTGCCCAAAACCCTCTGCCTCCCAGCCGTCCCTGCCCACCGCTCTGCTGCCCAGCACCTGTCCCCCCAACCCACCCACTCACCCACACCACCACCACCACACCCACCTGCTTGCGCAGTTTGCCCTCGAGCAGCTTCACACGGGCAGCAGACCGCCGGTCCAGCACTCCCTGCACATGAATGCAAGGAAACCGTTCACAAAGATGTGCAAGTGCTGAGCCACCTGTTTTGAAGCTGGCTCTGCATAGCATGCAGCCGAGCAACATCACGTCAGAGAGCCACAAAGCCCAACAATGCCGGGCAGCCGTCAGGGCAGTTGCAAGCACAAGAGGCACATCTACCCCACCTGCAGCCAGGACAGCAGGCGGTGTACCAGCCATCCCGCCGCCGGCGCCAGAAAGGCAGGCGCGACTCGCGCGGCCTGCTGCGCTGGGGTATACATCCCATGCGGCTGCCGGTTCACGTAGGCTGCATAGGCCAGCAGCACGGCCCAGGAGGCAGCCCAGTAGCCAAGGAAGCGAGCGCGCACTGCGGCCCAGGCCTTGGCACGTGCAGCACGTGCGGCCTGCGGATGGCAACGGGTGGAGGAATAGAAGGCGGTGGGTGGTCTTGCGCTGCTCAAGTGTCTGGGTCAGATATGAATGGAAGTGTTGTTGCATTTCTGTGATCCCACTGCTCAAAGTGTCTCGGCCAAGGTGAGTCATCAGCTGTCATCCCACTGCAGCCCATGCGGCCGCACCTGCACCCGGTCCACCTCCGCTTTGATGTTCCCCAGGCTGCGCTCATAGCTGGCGTAGTAAGGGTCGCTGCCCACTCGCGCAAACAGTGAGCGCAGCGCCTGCCAGGGCGACCGCATTGCAGCGGCCGCGGACTGTTCTGTTTGTGGAAGGCAAGCCGGTCACCGCCGCAGCCGCCGCTGGCAGGTGGGGCGGCGGGCGGCGGGCTGTCTGGCGGGTCTGCTGTGTCCTGATCGTATCGGCGGTCGCCTGTAAGGGTGCGCGGGGCGATCAGGCCGGCCTGCCAGTGCAGCCGCACACGCTCTCCCAAATGACGTGGTTATAGGGCAGCGGCACTTGCCTGGAAGGTTCTACGACCTGATCGCGGCACGTTGATGGCAGCTGCAAGCTGCCAGGGGGGCGGCGCGGCGCTCGGTGCTGGTCCCGCGGCTGGGAAGGCGCCTGGCTGGCTGAGGGACTTGCAGCGGGATGAGAGAAGTCCGAAAGTCTGAATCAAACGGCAAGTTGCGACGCAGTGGCTTGCCAACGCGCCGACGCCATGCCGGCACAGCGCAGGTGTCGACAGCCGAGCTGGCGGGCACTTTTGCAGTGCCTCATTGACTGAGATTTGCGGAGGTATAACAATAGAGCTAGCCGGAAGACACCTGAGTTGCCAGGTGGTCCACCGCCAAACGTGCTCAGCGCTGCCCGGCCATCCTCGTGGTGGGCGCATGCGTCGCCCTGCCTGCCGCTCTGCGCCACCCACCATGCCAGGCTGCACCACCTGATATGCTGCTGTGCCTGGCATACACACCCTCTGCGCACAATGGTTGCCGTGTGCAGTGCAGCTGGGCCTGCCGCTGGGCCACACAAACTGCTGTGGCGCTCAGCGTGAAAAGCGCCCGCCAGCTGGCGACTCTCCATGCAAGGCTGCTCCCGCGCTGATCCGACCCGCAAACCCCGCGCACCCGCACTCACACTCACACAATTTCTCATCACAGGCGGCAGGTGGGTGGGGGAGGGTGCCTGTGGTCGGGCAGCGTGTGGGACTTGCCGCAGGGCGCCGCACCCGCCTGCTCGCGCCGCTCCCGTGCTTTCGACAACATGTTCACTGCGGCATTTGCGCCGGAGCTGCGGATCGCGGGTGTTCACGCCTCTAGGCCCCGCGCCCGCCTGAGCCCCAAGCGCTGCCAGGTTCTTCTGCGCCCTTGCATACCCAGCCAAAGACCGAACATGGTCCTGCAAGCCATGTGCCTGCTCGCTAGGGGCCGGCTCCCCGCCGGCGGCGCCGCTCTCCATCATGCGCGCAGCCTCGATCGATGTTCAGCCCCACCCCCACNCCCCGCTTCCACCACCCCTCCCGCAGGAGCCACCTTTACAACATGCGCAGCCTCGCTCTCTTCCTGGCCCTGGGCCTGCTTGCGGGCAGTGCGCTGGCCGACCTGTCGCCCCCCACCTGCGGGGCCGGGGGGATGGGAGGCGGCTGGACCCCCGTGACTCAAGAGGATGTTCCCCAGGAGGTCGTTGATGCCGTGCTCGCCAACGTTATGGGCAGGTGAGGTGGTGTTCAGACCCTGAGTGCAGAAACTTGCACCATCCCACCCTCCCGTCCCAGCCATGACGTGTGTGGTGTGCAGCCCGCCGCGGCCCACGCCGCTCCTTTTCCCCACCCTCTTCCTGCAGCGTGGCGGGCAACCTCACCAGCCTGCTGGCCCTCGACACTGCGGACCTGGAAATGGGCACCGTGACCGTGGCCGGCTGCCAACAAGTTGTCAAGGTGCGCTGCCGCCAACCCACGCTCCACACGCTTCCTAACCAGTGCTTGACAAGTCGATTCTAGACCTCCCAGCCGCCACTTCAGGCTGCCGGTGTCGCAGCAGCTGCCGATTTGCGCAGCGCACCACCTGGCAGTGATGAACACTTGCGTTTCAGGAGCCTCACCGTTGGCTGATGCCCCGCTGGTCCCCTCCCCCGCCTTTCCTCCTGCGCAGGGCAGGAACTACAAGCTCTGGATTAACGTGACCGCCACGGCTGGCACCTCCAACGTGACCCTGGGCCTGACGGCAGGCAAGTGTGGGGCCCGGCCGCCGCGGTTGCCTGCAACCGGCCACCGCCGATGCCTTGGCTGCCACGCCTGCCACGAGGTATTGTTGGCTTTTATGCAAGTGGTCCAACAGCCCAGCCCTGAATCTCCAACAAGTGCGCCCGGCACTTCTGCTGATGTTCTCATGTCCGCCTGCGCGCCCTCCCCACAGAGGTGTACAACCCCCTGCCTGCCAACAACGGCGGCGCCGGCGAGACGCTGACGGTGAGCGTGTGCATGGACAGGCACTTGCAAGGCTCATGCAGCCTGCAGCCATGCAGCAGCGCGCTTAGCATTGTCGCCAAGCCGTGTGCAGCCGAGTAACGGCAGGCATGCTCATCTCCGATTCCCACCTACCCCTGCCGCCTCCTTTGTTTGTGTTTGCCCCCAGGTGTACGATGTGGATGTCGAGTTTGTGATGCTGGACGGCCAGATTGTGGCCCAGGACATTGACGGCGATGCTGACGACAAGTGAGTGTGGCCTTTCCCTTTGGGAGCAGCACAGCCGCTGGCGGAGCGGGCAGTGCAGCCTACTGAGTGCCTCCTGCGGCAGCACGCCTGGCCCCATGTCGGTCCACCTCAGCTCATCGGTGACCCATCGCTAGCTGGGGCTGACTGCTCCCGGCCTCCCCCGCTGCTTTCCACCCCGCCAGGTGGGATGTGGACAGCGACGGCATGATCGTCGAGAACGGCAACTGGACCGCCGGCTGGACCTCGGTGCGTTTGGGTTGTGCACCCTTGCACGCTGAGGTGGCTTGGCTGGCTGCGGTGCCTCCCGTGGCTACTGCAGCTGGTTTGTGCAGCCAGACAGGGCACCTGCATTGCTGCGGGCCGGCCTAAGTGAGTGCAAGCTGCTGCGACTTGGTTCCTGGGACCTTCCACTTGGGCTGTGCACACCGATGTACCCTGGCTCTGCTCCCCTGTTTTGTGTACTCAGGATGACCTGCTGGACGATGTGCTCGACCTGTTTGGCGCCGATGACAACGACGGCAATGACGACAACGATGGCATGGGTGACATGGATGACAACGACGGCATGGACGATGATGGCACCAAGGATGACTAGAGGAGGAGGAGTGCCAGGGGCGAGCGAGCAGCAGGAGCAGCCGTGCAAGACAAAGGCAAGCCCTGTGCGGGCCAGGGCGCTCTGGCATGTGTTGCGCTGGGCCGCCACGCTGCCCAGCGGTTGCACCTTGCGCTCCCAGCGCTGTCATCTGGGCCTCCATTCAAGGAACGATTCGCTATTGCCACTTGAAGTTTTGATGACCGGCCCCTGCGGCCTTCGTTTGTGCTGCACCTCGTGAACCACACCTCAGCTTGAGCACCCATCCCACGTGAACACCCATCCCAATCAACCTGCCTGAACCACCCTGGGGGAGCCTGCCTTCGGGCATCCATCGCTTTTCAACTGCCTTGCAAAGTCACTTTGAAGTGCACAGGAATGGCAGCTCAAGCGTTGCCCAGTGCGGTGTGGCGGACAGCTGTGGCAGGGGCGGCAGTTCCCTGCATTGCTGGCCTCTTTGCATGAAGCACAGTGCAGTAACTGTTTGAACTGTTTGAACATGAGAACAAGGAGCGGTGTGGAGCGTGCAGGCCAGCAGAGGGCAGGGTGCTGGTGAGCGGGAGCTGAGCGGGCATTGGGTGGCGGGCACGTTGGTCCACGGCCCCCGCCCGGCGGTGCTACGTCTGCTCACATGGAGTGAATGTTGTCAAGTCTGAGTGGTCGCAGGTGCAATCGAGACAGCGTAGCCAGGAACCATGCAGGGGCAGCTGGCCTCTGTGAACAAAGCAAGCGCTGCCATCACGTGCTGCCCTGCCGCAGGCGGCCGCACTCCTCCCGGTGCCCGCTGCGCCAGTGGCGGCTCTGGCACGGCACTCCGCAGTACAGCACCTGTTGCGCAGGGGGCAGCAGAGTGGCAGTCACCTAGTATTGCCATGTGGACATCATTCTGTGCAGGGCACACGCCATCTGCTGGCAAGGGCCTCGCTTCCAGCCCGCTCAGCAGACGTTTCCATCTTCAAACCATGCACGGCCTTTTCTCACGTTGTGGCAGCCTCCACAGCGCTTGAGCTTGCCCCCGGGCTCAGCGGCCGTGCCGCACACCACGCAGCGCTTGACGGTTGCAGCTGGCGCGGCAGCGCTGCCACGGGCAATGCTCTCGGCAGGGGTGCCAGCAGCGCCAGCGCTGCTGCTGCCGGCCCGATCCCTGCCGCTGCCGCCGCTGCCTCTCCCGCCGCAGCTGCCGCAGCTGCCGCTGCTGGTGCTGCTCCGGCTGCCGCTGCTGCTGCCATCGCTCCCTGCCACGGTTTCAGTGCCAACTTCAGTTGGCGCCGTGGGGTGCAGCACCGACCGCACTAGGTCCTCAAACCGCTGGTACGTGTGGTAGGTTGGCATGTAGCCAGCTACTCCTGGCCTGATTTCCACCGGCACGAAGTGTTGAGACAGCGGTTGGCGCGCGAGGTCACGCCCCAGTGCCTCAATGTGAGCGCGCTGGGCGGGATCCGCGACTGCGCGCTCCAGCTGCAGAGGCCACAAGTGGAGGGCGGTGAGGTTGTGTCGTCCACACGCCCACACTGGGGAGCAAGCCAGGCCTACACTGGGGAGCAAGCCAGGCCCACACTGGGGCAGCAAGCCAGCCGCGCAGTTGTGCAGAGCTGTGCATTTGCGGTATCCGGCATTCAGCACCCACAGCGCAGCCACCTACCGCAGCAATGACGTTTGGGCGGTCGCCTGCCGTCTCGCGCACCGCCTGCAAGAATCCATCCGCAAACGAGACGCGAGCCATGGAAGGCCTGGCGGCTGGCAGCGGAAAGGGCGCCATAGGCACGTCGGCTGCGGCAGCTGTCTGCGAGGCAGCGGCGCCTGCTGCAGCTGCCTCGGCCAGAGCCACAAGCTCGCCCCGCTCCAGTGCACCTGCAGTTGATTGCAGGGCGGCTGCCCTGAGCGGAGATTCAGCATGGCAGCTAGCACTCCCGAACCATGCCTCGCTGCCGGATGCTGGCCTGGGCAGGCACTTGAGCCTCTCTCCTGCGTTGTGCAGCGCCTCAACAATGAGGCGTTGCCTCCCTCAACGCAGACCCTCCGGAGTCAACGGTGCCAAGCGCACCCTGTGTATCAATACCCCGTTCAGCCAGGTAGCGGCGCAGCTCTCTCACGCGCCAGCCGCTGAAGTCAGGTGGCTGGGAGGGCGTCGCCATGGCTGCCGGGGTTGCAGCCGAGGGTGCCAAGCCTGCGGGCAGTCGGGGCAGGGAGGGTGAGGGGCTCCAGCAGGTGGGCAGGCGGCAGCGCGGCGGCGGCAGCAGGCAAACAGACCCTACCTGCGCAGCTTGTGCTCCACCTGCTCGTCCCAGCCCTGCAGCAGGTGGTCGAGACTAGCTAAGAAAAACGCATCCCCCGGCTGCCCGGGTGTTGCCAAGTAGAGCAGTGTGCGGCCCAGAGCAGCCCAGTGCTGCTGAGCAGCAAATGCAGATGAGATGAGAGCTGCAGGATGAAGCAGGATGGCTCACACTGCTGGCGAGGCACCGCCTCAGTGCCGCCTTCGGCTGCATTTTGGCCCAGGAGCCCCGTCCTGCGACAGGCCAGGGCGTGAGAGCCTAGCTGCTATCGCCTGCCGCAGGGGAAGGTGCACCCAGTGCCCACCAGGTCAACGCTTTCAAACCAGGCCACCGAACAAGCGGAGAAGGCGGGCGCTGGAAAGCGGGCTGCGGGTGTGGCGTGTGCTGCTTCCCCCTTCGCAGATGCCCACTGCACACCATGCATCTGAAGATCTGGTGGCAGCGCCAACCCCATGAAGCAGCAGCTGCATCACCCGGCCCGCTTGCACCATCGCACTGCATGCGGTTGTTCAACACAGGCCCGACGACGCAGGTCAAGGAAGCGCCAACCTGCTGCCGACCAGCGTGCCCGGTCGCTGGCACAGCACGCTGCTTGCGGCCAAATCAGTGGGCACACCGCCACATACGCGCCAGCCTGCCTTTTTGTTTCTCGCGGTGCGGCGGCAGTAGGGCCAATGCACGTGGGCTCAATGGCGAGCTCACGAGGCATGCAATTGAGGGATTTGTTTCTCGGGTGGGCCTTCCCCCTGCAGCCCAGCGAGCTGTTGCTTTTTTGTTAACTGTCAGCCGTTGGTGGGCTGTAGCAGGCACGGTTTGATGCGCGGCGACTCCCAGCCGATTGCCAACAGCCCATCCGATCAACCCCTGCGCCTCGCATCTTTCTCTGCCCAACCCCTTGGGCACCAGGGGCGGAACCCAAGGTCTCGGGTGTGTCTGTTGTGCAGCACAGCACGCCCGAGAAACGAGAAACAAATCCCTCAAATGTCTGAGGCGGGCTGCCCAGGCTGCCGCGGCTGCGCCAAGCACGGTGCATGCATTGCCACGAGGTACAAGCACGGTGCATGCATTGCCACAAGGTGGATCACCGCTCTCTCGGCTGGGGGGAAGTTGGAGGGGGAGGGCAGATGTCAACATTCAATCGGCCGTTGCATCAGCCCCGTGCCATCATGCCAAGTCTGCGGCCCGCAGACCGCTGCTGACCGCCTGCTGTGGCCTGGGTCGACTGCGAGCTTATCAGGCCCGATCCTCCCACACCAGCTATTCTCCGCTCGCTGATCGTCGCCGCCGAGCCGCCCGTTGCTTCCCTGCTCTGTTTCGAGCCACCACCAGCCGCAATGACCGTCTACCACTCCATCAGCGCCACTGTGGGCTACCCTCGCACCGGTGAGCGCCTGGATCGCGCTGACAGCCGCTGCCCCGCGCTGCAAGCTGCCGGGGCGGCCTGTCTGTGGTGGCATGCTTGGCCCCCAGTTGCAGCGCCCTCCTGCTCACCCACTCCCGCCCTCCCTCCGCTCCTTTAGGCCCCAAACGCGAGATTAAGAAGGCGCTTGAGGCGCACTGGAGCGGCAGGATCACCGCCGCTGAGCTGCTGGCGGCGGCGGCAGACGTCGAGGCGGCCGCCTGGCGCGCCCAGGCCGAGGCTGGCATTGATCTGATTGGCCTGGATGGCACGCTCTACGACCATGTGCTGGACGCCACCTTCCAGCTGGGCCTCATCCCGGAGCGCTTCAAGGTGGGTGCTGGGCCGGGGGCGGCACCGCTGCCAGCCTTGGTGATGGCAGCTGTTTGAACATGTGGTGACATTGCCCACCTTATCCTCTGGTCATGCATCAGCGCCCGAGAGGGCTCCCACCTGCCACAGCTGGCCCACCCATCTGAACCCTCTCGCCATCTCTCCGCTCCGTCCTCCCTTCCTGTCAGGCTCTGGACCTGCCCGGCCCCGCCGCCGGCGCAACCGCCGACCCGTACGCCATGGGCGGCGGCCTGCCGCTGTACTTTGCGATGGCCCGCGGCGCGGAGGGCGCCCCCGCACTGGACATGAGCAAGTAAGTGAAGCACTTGGGGTTGTGCTGTTGTGCCTGTGCTGGGCTGTGCTGCCGACCTGGTGCCCAGTGCCCCCCTGGGCTCAGGAGCATGCCGACACGTGTTCCCCCACGCCACCCCAGACCTGCGCCCGCTCCACGTTCCATGCTCACGACTTGGCCCCTTGCTCATCACGTGCTTTTGTCCACCCTTGCCTTCCTTCCCAGGTACTTTGACACCAACTACCACTTCGAGGTGCCCGAGCTCAGCAATGAGTGTGGTGAGTGCGGCTCTCTTGGCCAGTCCTACACGACATCGCTGCCCTCTTAACTCGGTACTCACTGTGTGCACACAGTTTCAATGCGCGAGCTGGTTGTCGTCGCATGGCGGGCAGCCAGCTGCCAGCTGGGCAGCTTCACGCCTCTCCACCTAAGCTTGAGCTCCTGCTCGTCAGCCTCACGCCCATCCATCAGCGCAAGTGTCTGACCCGCCCACCCCCTGCCCCTGACGCCTCCCCCTGCAGAGCCGACCGCCAACTGGGCGCCCCTGCTGGACCGCGTGCGCCGCGGGCAGGAGACCGTGGGCCGCGACCGCGCCGTGCCGATTGTTGTGGGTGAGTGCTCTGATTATCAGTTGACGGTTGTCAAAGCGAGCTTGCATCCTGCTTCGGCAGCGATCTGGTCTGGGCCTCTCACCCCGCCTGCCGCTCAGCGCTGTGCTCTCTCATGCCTCTGCCACCTCGGCCTGCACACAGCTTGGCAGCTGGCCCCATCCACACGCTCTACACCACCCGTCGCTCACATCGCCCACCCAACCTCACCCCACCACTCCTGCAGGCCCCAACACGCTCCTGGGCCTGGCCCGCGGCACCTTTGACCGGCCCGCCCTGCTGGCCCGCCTCGTGCCCGCCTACGTCCAGCTGCTGAGGGAGCTGGTGGCTCTGGGTGTGCCGGAGGTGCAGGTTAGTGGTTGACTTGGTGGGTGGGAGGGCACCTGCTGGCCACACACGACAGGGCCGCATACTTCAGGGTTCCTGTCATCTTCTGTTTTGGTCGTCTTTGGTATGCTGCAAGCGGGAACCGAAAACCGCCAGGTGAGCTGCCATCGCATGCACCGCACTGCATCGCACTGCACGCTGCACCAACAGTTGCACAGCTCAGCTGAGGTGTTTGGCCGACCGGAAGGCGCCCCCACATACTGGGGGAGGAAGGTGGTTCGACTCCACCAACACCAACGCACTGACTGGCTTGCAATTTGGGAGTGCCGCTGGCGGTTGCACTGTGGGCTTGCTGGCTGAATTGCTCCTTGCGCTGCCTGGCTTTGTGGGCTTGCTGTGTTATGGTAGTTGCTGTGCTGATTTCGAGGCTAGTTGCTCGCTTGCACATCTCGGGTTTTGTGGTGGGGTGCTGCTACTAGGAACAGCACCTGCAAGTCCAGCAGGGTGTGAAAGAGTCTGGAATGTTGATACCAGAACACAACACCTGCAAGTCCAGCAAGGCGTGAATAGGCGGTGTGTTGCGTAGCCAGAAGGCCTGCAGAGTCTGGATCACCACGGCGGCAGCCCAACCAACAGGTTGTGGTGCAGCCAACATGCACAGGGGGAAACAAAAACAGAAGGGATTCGGCGGACCAACTACTCTCGGCCCAACGGGAGCATAGGGGGCATTTCATTAGGAGATATGAAAAGGGCATGGGCAGAAAAGGCACGTGGGGAGAGAGATGAGCAGGGTATGCGTGGGAAGATTGAACGGGTGGCTGACCCTGGGAGCCTGGGAAGGCCTTTCAGGCAGCTGTAAGGCACGGCAAAAAAAGTGGCTTAGTTCACGCACCCTTCATGAGGGAGGTTACGAAGTATTCCCGGGCAGTTCGCTTGCGTACCCATGGGCCTGCTCAAGCTGCTGAACAGCCCCTCGCCCTGAACGTCATGCACCTGCGGTCTGTGGGCACCCGCACCTGTGGTGTGGCCAAGAGAGGTGAAAGCAACCCAACTGCTCCCCAAAAGTGGGAGAGTTGTGTGGTCTCGCTTGCAAAGGTGGAGGGGAACCCAACCGCTCCCAAAAGTGGGATGGATGTGTGGCTATGCGAAGGTGGAGGCGACCCAACTGCTCCCAAAAGTGCGGAAAGTTGTGTGGTCTCGCTTGCTCAGGTGGAGGGGAACCCAGCCGCTCCCAAAAGTGGGATGGGTGTGTGGCTAAGCGAAGGTGGAGGCGACCCAACTGCTCCCAAAAGTGCGGAAAGTTGTGGCTAAGCAAAGGTGGAGGTGACCCAACTGCTCCCAACAGCGGGGGAGGGTTGGAGCACCAAACCTGGGGGCTGCCACTGCCCCGCCACTCCTGTTGATGTTGCTGCACTAGAGCACTATCTGCGCAACTTCAGAAGTGCACGCCCTGTCGCGCCGGTATCAAATGCACAGTACGCACACGGGGCCTGTGGTGGCTGGCTGTACCTCGTGGCACAGTCAGGGAGAGCACTGCTCCCTGACTGCCGTGCTTGTGGTCTCCAGCCACCCCTCATGAATGCCCGCAACCCCGCTGAGCTTTCTTTCTTCGCATCAGCGAGTGGCCCTCCCTCCCAAGCTGCCGCCTGCTGGTCGAGCAGGCAGGGCAACCTGCCCACTGGAATGGACTAGTTGAGAGTCATTCTGGTCCGCTTGGAACACCACAATTGTTTGGGGAGCAGGCATTCCTTAGTTAGCGCGCCTCTGCCCCAGGGGTGCAATGCCACACCTCCTCGCAGAATGCCACACCCCACCAGGTGCACGAGACCAGATCCGCTCCGGATCCTCTACCCCCCAAAATGCAACACCTGCGTCTCACAAATGCATCACCCCCTGCCTCACAATGCCACGCCCGCCAGGTGCACGAGCCCATTCTGACCCGCTCCGGCTCGGCCGCTCTGGCCGCTGAGTTTGGCGCCTGCTATGCTGCGCTGGCGGCAGTGGGCCTGCCTATCAACCTGGTCGTTCCTTACGACGATGTGGAAGGTCCGCGCCCTTCTTTGCCTTGACTCACCGGGCTGCATGCACGCACCGACAGCCTCTTGTGCTGCCTCCTGGCATGCCGCCCTGCAAGACAATTGCTCCACAGATTCGCACCGAGCCTCTCCATCGCTCCTTTCTCAATCGCCCTGCCTGCTGCTGCTGCCCTACCTGCCTGCCTGACGCAGAGGAGACGTACTGCTGGCTGGTGCAGCTGCCCGTGGCAGCCATTTCCCTGGACTTCCTGGGCGTGCCGGGTGGGTGCCAGGTCTATTCGTTGTTCTAAACATGCATGCTGCTTTGGACGGCCATCGATGGTGGCCGCCGCTGCTCGAGTCTGCTGTGTGTTCCTCTGGCTGTTGCATTCAACAAGCCGCAACCTATGACCTTACAAGAATGGGCTGCTGCTCCAGCTGTCAGTGTTGCCTCCATGCCCAGTGCTGATGGCTGTGCAATTCAAACATCACATCAACAAACATCCGCGCAGGTGCCGACTACGGCAGCTGCACCGCGCAGCTCATCGCCAAGCACGGCTTCCCGCAGGCGAGCTGCTAGCTTTGTTGTGTCGGGGATCCCAGGGCGGTGTTGTGGCGAGATGCGGAAATGCGGGGCCCTCGCAGTGTTGTGCACGTGGGCAGGGGCGACACGTGAGCCCGTCGGGTGGCACCAATGCTGATGGCAACCTGCACCAACCGCCTCCTTACAGTCCAAGCGCCTGGGCGCCGGCGTGATTGACGGGCGCGGCGCATGGGCGGACCAGGGCCAGGCGCTGAGCCTGCTGTGTGCGCTGCGCGCCCGCCTCGGCGCCGACCAGCGCATCGCGGTGCAGGCAAGTCTTTGTAGCTTGCCTCAGGTCTCCTTTTTCGGGGGGCTGTTGTATCCTGTACCAAATGCTGTGCAGCGGCGTGCCAATGTGCTGCGCTGCCCAAGTTGCCAGGGTTGGCAGCAATGACCCCTCCCTGCGCGTGAGCCCTCCCTGCTCAAGGTTTCCCCATTGCCTGCGCGCCCGCCTGTTCTGCAGACCTCAACCTCCCTGCAGCACGTGCCCTACGACCTGGCGGCCGAGCCCTCCCTGCCCGCCAGCCCGCCCCGCCCCCTGGCTTTCGCGGTGCAGAAGCTGGCTGAGCTGGCTGCTGCTGCCGCTGCGCTGCGCAGGTGGGCCCGACAGGGGCCTTGCAGTTGGGAAGGGGCGTTCCGGGTGGTTTGTTCCTGGGCGCCCAATGCACGTGTCTGCTGCCACTTGCTGCTGTCTGGCAGGTTGTTTTACCAGCAGGCACTTTCAATCTACAGGCCTTCTCATACTCTTGTGTCCACCACTCGCCTGTGCTGCAGCGGTGCCGAGGCGCCCTTTGCCCTGGACCTGGCAACCTTCACTGGCGCCCACCCTCTGAATTTCTGCACATCAGTACCTAACCGCCCTCGTGCTCTCTTTAACGCGTTGTGCAGCGGTGCCGAGGCGCCCTTCGCCCTGGACCTGGCGACCTTCACTGGCGCCCCCGCTCCCACCCAGCGCCAGTTGGCGCCCGAGCTCTTCTCCCGCCCCCTGCCCTATGCCGAGCGCCGGTGAGCTTCACTGCATAGCACTCGTTTCTGGGAGTATGTTGCACAAAGTTGCAGCTGGCGCCTGGTGGTTTCCCCGCCCCCTGCCATAGGGCCGAGCGCTGGTGGGCATGGCATGGCATACAGCTTGTGAGTGTGCGGTTGCAACGCGGCCTGCAGCCACAGCACTTTGCAAGTGCCACACAGTTTGCAAGTGCTTTGCCGCGCGCTGGCCCCTCACAGCCCAAGCCTCCCCCTGCCCACCTTGCAGGCCGCAGCAGGTGCAGTACCCCGCCTTCCCCACCACCACCATCGGCTCCTTCCCCCAGGTGTGTGTGTGTGTGTGGATAGGTGCAACCGTTGCAATTTGCAATGGGCTGCAATCACTGCATTTGTAGTGGTTGTCAGACTTGTACCTGCTCGCCAGTCAGCGTCGTGCTTTTTAGTTGCGGTGCCTCCTGCCAACCTCAGCACGCGCCCTGGTTCATCCCTGTCCGCCCGCAGACCCCCGCCATCCGCCGCAACCGCCTGGCGTACAAGAAGGGACGCATCAGGTGAGGGCTTGAGTTGTGTAATGCGTGGCGCCAGTGCAGCGTGTTGCGTGGTCGCCCGTGCAGCGTGTGCAGGCTTGCAAGAAGGGGCGCATCAGATGGGGCTGGCAGCAAGTGGGGCGTGCCTTTGTGTCCAAGCCACACCACCGATGCTGCCCATGCCGGCGTCTCGACTGCTGGCTGACGACCTTCCCGACCTGCCTGCTGCAGCGTTGCCGAGTACAAGGAGCGCATGGCGGCAGAGATTGGCTTCTGCATCGGCGCACAGGTATGTTGTGGTGTAAGTGTGTGTGTGGTGTAAGTGGTGTAACACCCAACAGTTGGAGTTGGGCCAGATGCTGCGCAGGTGTGCAGGGCAGCCGTGGCAGCAGCTGCATGTGAGCATGTGGCCAAGATGGCCGCGCTTACGCCTGCTCTGCCCCTGCCCTGCCTGACTGGGTTTTGCTCTATGGCTCGACCACTGCACTGTGCAGGAGGCGCTGGGCGTGGATGTGCTGGTGCACGGCGAGGCCGAGTGAGCCGCTGGCTGCCCTGCTTTGCTGTGGCCATTTGGTTTGGCCTTTGGCCAGCCACCTGCCCTGTCCACTGGCCAGCCACCAGCCCTGCACAGGACACCCCCCGCCCGGCCCTGGCTTGCCCCGCCCCAGTCAGCTGATGCCTTCATGTGCAGCTGTGCTTCTGCTCCCCTCTTGTCTGAGCTATCCACTGGTCCTCCACGGCGCCCTGCAGGCGCACAGACATGGTCGAGTACTTTGGCCTGAAGCTGGACGGCTACTTCTTCACTGGTAAGTGTCTCTGACCGCCTTGTTGCATGCACGCTTGGGGCTGCACTCCAAATGTGGTGGTTTACGTGCCACGTGCTTCCTTGCAACTCCGTTCACAAACGGTGGTGTCATGCAAAGCAGCCGCCTGCTGCGCTGCCACGCCATGCCCTTCGGCACTGCAGCCCGCATCCATGTTAGACTTGCACTCCCTTTCCCTGCAGAGCACGGCTGGGTGCAGAGCTATGGCAGCCGCTACACCCGCCCGCCCATCATCGTGGGCGACATCTCCCGCCCCGCTGTGAGTCGGGCTGATGCCAGGGACGGCTGGCTGCCGTACATGGTCCAGCCGCTGCTGCCGCTGCTGCGCTGCTGCCGCTGCCGCCGCCGCTGTCGCTGGTGCCAGGGTTTGACAGTGGCTTGCATCCGGTCCCTCGAATGATGCAGGCGATGACCGTGCACGAGTACGAGCTTGCGCAGAGCCTGACCTCCAAGCCGGTGAAGGGCATGCTGACAGGTGGGTGCATTACAGTAGGGTTCTGTTTCAGGAGGTGCACATGCGCGTTGCAGTTTGCAGCGTGCTTGGCAGCCATGCCAGTCACAAAGGCGTGCTGACAGGAGGAAGCGTGCGCTTGACGCCTGCCCTATGCGCGGTGCTGCTTGCATGGCGCTTGGTTACTTGACAGCAGATTCGCCGAATGTGTGGCACGGCTCGGCAGCACACACATGCCCAGCCTTGGCTTGCCAACCTAGCCTGTTGTCTGACCCCCCTTGTTCACTTCCCGCTCTTCCACTCTACCCTTCAGGTCCGGTGACCATCCTGCAGTGGAGCTTCCCCCGCGCGGATGTGACCCGCCGCGAGCAGGTGCGCCCTCCGGCTTGCAGGCACCGCACCGCAGCGCTGTTTGCCACTCTCTCCACCTCGCCCATGCATTGGCTGCATGCTGGGTCGGCCCCCATTGACGTGCACGCGAGGAGGCAGAGCCGCGGCCTCGCAACAGTGTCACCACAGTCTGTGCAGCAGCTGCCCACCAACTGCGTTGCTCCCCCCACCCGGTGCCACAGGCGGAGCAGCTGGCCCTGGCGCTGCGCCAAGAGGTGGCGGATCTGGAGGCGGCGGGCTGCCGCGTGCTGCAGGTGCGGCTCGAGCCCTGGTGCTGTTCGTGCGGTTGGTCCTGGTGCTGCCCCTCGCCTGCCTGCTTGCTGCGCAGGCTTGCTGTGGGCGCCAGCAAACATGAGTCCTTATGAGCTCCCATTGCCAAAAACTCTTCCTCCCTCTTCCACCCCTCCCCCAGGTCGACGAGCCCGCCCTGCGCGAGGGCCTGCCCCTCAAGTCCTCCCGCCATGCTGAGTACCTGCAGTGGGCCGTCAACGCCTTCCGCCTCGCAACCGCCTGCGCCTCGCCGGGCGTGCAGGTCAGCTTGGGGCGCGGCTGGGACGGCTCAGCGGGTCCGCTGCCGTTGTGGGGTAGCAGTGCTGCAGTGCTGCAATGCTCAAGGCCAGCCCGCCAGCCTGGAACAAGTGGCACACCTCATCCATTTGCATCGGCCGAATTGATTGAATGCTGGACGCATGCGCAGATTGTGACCCACCTGTGCTACTCGGACTTTGAGGAGATCATGAGCGCCATCGACGGCCTGGACGGTGAGTGACTGATTAGTATTGTTGTTAAAATTGGGTTTGAGTTCGTTTGAGTTCGTTTAAGTTGAGAGATGCAGAGATGCACAAGAGCCGGCGGCGCCACCGACGGCCTGGACCGCGAGTGCCTGCGGGTTGTGTATCAAGAGGCTGACTGGTGGATGGCGACGCACGTTGAGCACATGCCGCACCCCTTTGGGGGTCAAAGTGCAGCCCATTGGGGGCCCAATAGCACTGCACGTGCCTCGCCTCTTGCCTGAGCTTGTTTCCAATCGGTCTCGTGCAAAACCCACCATCCCGTGCTGCAGCCGACGTGCTGACGATTGAGAACAGCCGCAGCGGCAACGAAATGATCCGCGCCCTGGCCCAGTACGGTGAGCACTTGAATTGCCAAAGCTTGTAGTACTGCTTAGCTGTGCTTCTTGCACATGCCCTTCGGCAGCGAGATGATCCGTGCCCTGGCCCAGCACGGCGAGCAGTCAGCTGTTCCGATGTTCAACCGCGCATGTGCACCCATGGGGTGCCCCTGCTGCATGTCTAGCCCCCAGCAGCGTGCCTGCTGCCTTCCCCCATGTGCCGACCCACCTGGCATGCTTGTTGACGCGAGTGTGCATTGCTGCCTCCCCTTCCTGCAGGCTACGGCCGCGATGTGGGCCCCGGTGTGTACGACATCCACTCCCCCGTGGTGCCCTCCGTGGAGTGGATTGCCGCCAAGCTGCGCTCATTTGTGGAGGTGAGCATGCGTGGTGCTTTTGTGGTGGGGGGAGGGGACTGGCTTCGGGTGGTCGAGGGTGTGATACTGAGCCAGGGGGTGTGGTGCTGCGCCAGGGGGTGTGGTGCTGCGCCAGGGGATGTGGTGCTGAGCCAGGGGGTGTGATGCTGAGCCAGCGGGTGGCCGCGCCTGCTGTCCACGACCACGGCCGCACATGCGCACATGCACACACCATGCATGGCTTCCTCACTCGGCTGCTGCTCCAACCATCCCACCTCCCATCCCCCCGTTCCCAGGTGGGCCTGCTGGGCGGGGACGCCACCCGCATCCACTGCAACCCCGACTGCGGCCTGAAGACGCGCAAGTGGGAGGAGGTGCTGCCCTCCATTCGCAACCTGGTGGCGGCCGCCCAGCTGGTACGCGGTGAGCTGGCTGCCGGCCAGCAGCTCGCCACCCCCGCCAAGGCGGCGGCAGCGGCCAGTGTTGCGGGCGCATCGAGCGCCGCGGTGCCCGCGGCGCCGGCGGCTGAGCGCCGGGCCTCCTGCACCGCTGGGTGCTGCGCCCAGGGCCAGTGAACCGAGGCGGCTTCATTCCAGAGCCTGAGACGGCGGCTGCATTTCACAGCATGGCCACTTGCGATGGCTTGACGGACAGGGCAAGGGTGCCTACAACGGCCGCCCTTTGCCACGCAACCCCAGATGCACCTGGGTGCCGCACACGTGTGGCTGAACGCATGACTCCCGTTTGTGTTTTCATTCCTCTTGATTTCCTTTGTCCCGACCCGCCATCCCTCAAACCGAAACTA
>RRZL01000083.1:1822555-1840860 GCA_006782975.1 Chlorella sp. Dachan | reverse complement strand
CCGCCCTGCCCGCGCGCGCCGGCAGCGGCAGCGGCTCGCTCGTCAGCTCCCAGCCCGGCTCTCCCGTGCTGGGCCCCGGCAGCGTGCCGCCCAGCGTGGTCAGCAGCCCACGCTCCTCATACGAGCGCCCCTCCTCCCACGCCTCGCGCCTCGACCTCTACTCGCTGTCCCAGGTGCGGCTGGCTGGGGTGGGTGGGCAGAGGAGGAGGCATCCAGCTGGCTGGGTTGGGTTGGGCTGCCCTGGTGGGGTCCTGCCGCCTGGGCATGCATGGCACGGCCATGCACACGCCATGCGTGCGGCGTGAGCTTGCAGGGGGTGCACAGTGGGTGCGCACAGCTTGCCTCGGCACGTGTGCTGTCCACCAGCCGCACTGCGCCTGCTGTTCTGACAAATGCTGCTGTGCTTGCTGTCCTCCTGCTGCTTTTCAGGACGACCACCTGTCTGACCACGACTCGTACATTGACGACATGATGCTGCAGGTGCGCTGCATGCTGCGCCGCTGTGTATCGCCGCCGCGCCGCGCTTGCTTTCGGCTGCTGACGCGCTTGCTTTTGGGGCTGCTGCCGCACTGCTCGGGATGCGCTGGCACCTCGCACCCTTGCTTCCCGGCAACACCATTCCTTTCGCCTCCCCACAGGGCGAGCCGGAGCTGAGTGGCGAGATGAGCGCAGGCGGCGAGCCTGCTGAGCCTGTTGAGATCACCAAGCCACCAGCGCCCTCTCGCGCCCAGCTGGCACTCGCGCCCGCCGCCGCCGTGGCAACCGCCGCCCGGGGCGCCCTGGCGGCAACCTCGTCGCAGCTGTGCGCTCTGGCGGCCTCCGTGTCTGCCTACCTGGCGCGCATCGTGCCAGCTGGCACCAGCGTGGCGCAGCGTGTTGTGCTGGGCCTGGCCGAGGCGGTCGGCTCGCTGCGGGTGAGCGGCTGCCTGCTTGGCATTTGCTGGGCCCATGCCCCTGCGGGGTGAATGTCTGGCCCCCAGCCTGCCTGCCGTTGCCGCTCACACATGCTCGTCAGCCACCACACCATCAGCTTGCACACACCGGCCCACACAATGGAAGCATTGTTTGTTCACGCGTGCAGGAGTGCTGTGCGCCGCTGGGCATCGCCCCCCTGGCTCGCAACGTGGCCGCGGTGCACGAGCATGTGGCGGTGGCGGTGCAGCGCGCCCGCAAGCAGCTGGCGCACAAGCCCGTCAACTGGAAGCGGGTGGGTGATGGTTGGGAGGCAGGGTACAGCCTGTGACAGGATGCAGCCTGTGACTTGATGCAGCCTGCGACTGGATGCAGGCGGTGACTTGATCCAGCTGTGGAGTGATGGGACACCAGCTGGCGTGGCCTGGTCCTGCCTCCTGTTACCCCACCCCTGGCCTCCTCACCGGTGCTCACCCTGCCTGCCTGCCTGCCCCACAGGTGGCCCTGCTGCTGGGCGGCGCCGTTGGCGTCACCGCGGTGCTGCTGCAGCGCTCGTGGGCGGAGCAGGCGCGCCTGACGGCCCTGCTGTCCAAGCGTGAGACTGACCTGGCCCGCCTGGTGAGTTTGGATGGAATGCAGCTTTGCTGGGTGGGGCTGGGTTTGGACTGGCCATGCACTGTGGTCGTCCGCCCACGTGCAAACTGACCTGAGTTGGTAGGCTTGGGTTGCACGCAGCGTTGCTTAGCTTGCACCTGCTGCCCGCTGCTCCACCTGCCTGTGCTGGCCCTGACCCCGCTCGTCTGCCTTCACCAATACCGATTCTCACCGCGCCTCCTCCCGCCTGTACAGCTGTCGCGCGTGATGGAGCTGCAGAGCCGCATCACCACCGCACACCGCGGCGGCCCGCTCGTGCGCCACGTCGGCCTGCCGGCGGCCAATGCTTCCTTCCACACCACGCCGCACTGGCCAGCAGTGATTGTGGTGTGAAGTGTGAGCCGGCCTGCCGGTCTGGCCTGGTGGGCTGGCTGGCACGTCTCAGCTAGCTGTTGTGCCAGCCTGGGCTTGAAGCCTGGCTGGCACCGGACAGCCCTCCAGCCAGCTCGTCCGACAGGCTCCCCATGAGTGCACAGCCACAGCGAACACCGGCAGGCATGGCAGCGGCCGCAGCGGCGCGGCAGCCGGCAGGGCGGCCGCAACACGAGCACAGCGCGAAGTGCGCCCCTGGCCCCTGCCGGCAGCTGGTGCAGCTTGCCAGCTGCTGTGTGATACAAACCCAAGCTGCCCTAGCTGTTTTGACGGCCCAACATTTGACTGCCCCCCTCCACCTGCCTTCTCAAGCAGCGCACGCCAGCACTCTAGCGTGACATACGTACTCCCACACAGTGCCCCCCAACGGGGCGCATCCAACTTCTCTGCATAGAGCCCTCACTGCACTTCCTTCCCTTCACACGGACACCCCTGTTCAGCCCGCCACCGCTCCACGGCTGCTGAAGCAGCCTGGGCAGTTGGCACGGCTACCCTCTGCACCCCTCCGTGCCCCCTTCTCGCCCGCACCGCCCCACTCAGGCCAGCTGCTGAAGCAACGCGGTGGTGTGCGTGGCCGAGTCATTACCCGCGCTGCCTTTCTGCGCCTCTGCTCTGTCCTGTTGCCCTCTGCCCCTCTGCTTTTTTCCCAGCCCCCCGGTTTCCCCGTCATCTGTTTCATTCTGCATCGGTCATTTGCTTGCCTTTTCCCGCCGCCAGCCAGCCTGGCGGGCTCACTGTTTGCTTACCAGGTTCTCTTCCCTGCTTGATTCCTGCGCCAAGCCCTGCTGCCCGCCGCTTTTCCCCGCCCCGCCAGCACTGTACCCCCCTCAGCTGGCGCCACGGCCGGCCCCTTGTCCGCCCCCCCGCTGCGGCGCATGTGACACTAGCCCTGCATGGCGCGCCCGCCCCCGCCTGTTCCCTGCCTGTCTGCCGCATTTTATTTTGGCGCCATGGCACCCCGTCCCCTGGCCTCTGTACCCCGCGCCCCCGCTCCTTTGTTTCACCGCCGCCCTGTTGCTCCGCCCCCCGGTATCGGCGCCCGGCTCGACAGCCGGGCATGGGGATGCCTGGGGCGGGCACACAGCTGCCCCCCGCCGCCCTGCTCCCCGTTTGATGGCATTGGGCCCCTGCATGCATGCTGTAAGCCATAGACTGTTTCGGAGGTAGAGACATATGGCATGAAAGCTGGGCAGCTGGGCATGTGGCATGCGCCCACCGCAGGGACGGAAGGCCTCGGCTAAATGGCCTCCTTGCAGCTGCCCAGCCGGCCCGCGCGTCTGGGGTGCCCAGGATGCAGAGTATAGCCATCGGTCAAGCTGGGGAATGCCTGTTGCAGGGCTGCCGGCCCCGGCAGCGGCCGTTGCGGCGGGGTGCCGCCCGCGGTCGGACGGGGCCGCAGTCCTTCCTGCCCAGGCACCTGCCGACCACCACGCGCGGCCGGCCGCCCCGGTGAATCGCATAAAACACCCCGGAACCGGCGCGAAGAGCGGGGCGGCCGGCCGCATCACAGCAGACACGGAGCCGAGCTGAGCTCGGCCAAGGATACATGCAGCCGGCGTCCGTGCCGCCTCTATAGTCTTCGAGATCGCGACTGACGACTACCCCATTGCGAGCGCGACAAGGTGAGGCCTAGGAGGCTGGCGGCAAGTGAGTGCCCGCAAACACTCGTCTCGCCGGCCTGCCGGCACGCGAACCCGTTTTGCGAGGGTCCTCCAAGCTCAAATAACCGTGCGAACACCTTGCGCAGGCTGCAGATACCACAGAATGGGTTCCGCCGACGCCAAGCAAGCCGACAACAAGGGCCTTGCGGGCCGCAGCATGGCGATGGGCAAGGCCGCGGCAGGCTGCGCGGGCAAGCAGTGCGCGGGTAGGTGCAGGTGGCGGCGCCGCCGCCGCTCCCGCCGCCCCCGCCAGGCCTTGCAAGGGGCTGCCTTGCAAGGGGCTGCTTTGCATGCATTGCTTGCAAGGCCTCCCTCTGTCAAAACATGTCATCATCGGGCGGCATGCATGTGGAAGAGCCTCCAAGGTCCGCCGCCACTCACCGTCCCGTCCCGGACTAGGGCCACACATCACATGGCGACCCATCATGCGCGTGCCCTGCCTGCCCTCCTGCAGGCTTCCGCGACTTCCTGCTGCGCGGCAATGTGGTTGACATGGTGAGATATATATCGAAGTGCAGCTGTCGTGTGCCAGCAGGAGCTCTGGTACAGCAGCACGCAGTGATGTGCCGCACCATGCATGCGCCTGTGTACCATAGCCCCAAACCTCGGTGCTTCCCACCTTTCTACCTGCCCACAGGCCATCGGCATCGTGGTGGGCGGCGCCTTCACCCAGTGAGTCGCTATCGAGTGCAAAGAAAGGAGGACAGGACAGCAATGCGTAAAAGGCAGGGTGAGGGAGGCGGGTGCCGGTGCGCGCCAGCAGGCATGCCCGGGGGGCGCCGGCGCCGGCCACAGCGCTTCCGCTACTCCCTCTAACATGCACGCTTCTGTTTCGCCCACTTTTACCAAACAATCAGGCTAGTAAATGCAATCGTCAGCGACTGGCTGACCCCGCTGAGTGAGTCTGTTTTTTTACCCGCTGGTCCATCCTGTGCCTCCCTGCACGCTCGCCGCGGTTCAGCGCCTGCCCTGCCCTTGGCCCTGCCCCCTGACTGTGCTTCCACCTCCCTCGGCAGTCGGCGCCATCTGGGGCGGAGGCAACTTCAACGACCTCACCTTCAGTGTGAACGGCTCGATCTTCCGCTACGGTGCGCTCCACAGCTGGCTGCCATGTGCATGCACGTGTGAATGGCGGGCGGCCTTGAGCCAGCCATCCCTCACGTGCCGCATCCACAACCCAAGCATACTTTCACCCACCCCTGCTGCCTGCCCCGCAGGCCACTTCATTAACACGCTAATTACATTTTTGATCATCTGCCTGGTGATCTACTTCGCCGTGGGTGAGGACCGCTGCACACGCTCCTGACGCCCTGCCATGGCGTGCCGTGCATGCATGGCCCGTGGGTATCATGTCAGCTTGCTTGTGCCCCCACCTGCTCAGCTTCTTGCCCCTTCCCCGCAGTCATCCCCATGAACGCGCTGATCAAGTCGGTGTACCCTGAGAGTGAGTGGTAGCTGGTTGAGGCGCACGCTCTGGGCACACGGGTGCCCAACCTGATCTAAATGCCACCTCGCTCTTGCCACCTTGCCAACTTCAGAGCCCAAGAAGCCCGAGCGCCCCGACGGCTGCCCCTTCTGCGGCCACGCGCCCATCCCCTACACCGCCATCAAGGCGCGCTGGGTGGCTGGGGCGGTTCGATGTTTGTCGCTGCCGCCGTTCACGCCCGCTGCAGAGCTCAGCCGCTCCTCGCCCGCCCCCCTCCGCCGTGCAGTGCTCCGCGTGCTGCAGCGAGCTGCCGCCCCTGCCCTCCGAGACCCTGGCGGACCTGCAGCAGGAGGAGGCCGAGCTGAACGACGACGGCGCCGAGGAGGTGAGCCATCGCTTGATTCATTTGCACACCCCTGGGTGGCTTTGCCCCGGGAGGGGCAGCAGCAGGAGTGGGCTGCATAGAAGCGGCGACGAAAGGGCCGGGTTGATGGGGGTGGTGGTGGTGAGCTGTTGCACCCAAGTACCAGTGCATCCCATTGCACCCAAGTACCAGTGCATCCGATCACGCTGTGCAAGTGCGCAGGCATTTTCTGGCCATTCTGTGGCAACGGGGGAGGCCGCCAATCCCGTCATACCTTTGCCGAGTGCGGACAACCTGCAACTTTCGATCACATTTTCCTGATGTGTGCAGGTCAAGAAGCCGGCTGCCAAGGTGTAAGCCGCCCCACCGGTGCCCTCAAGATGGGTCACCATTGGGGCTTGGGGCAGCGAGATGACGGCATTGACGCCTGCCGCTGCCGCTGCGTCCTGTGCTGTGGATCCAAGCAGGCCCCCAGAATCCCCGCTACCTAGCGAGCTAGATGCCTGAACGTTGCTGCGCGCTGTGCAGCCTGAAACCGCGCTGGAACCAGAGGAGTTTTTCTGCATGTTCTGTTTCCCCGCCCACCTTTTCTGCACAGTACCAGCACTCGCTACGCCCATGTTGCAGGCCGGTGCTTCCTTACATGCATGCCAAGCAACCATGCTTTCTGTCCCTCTCTGCATCCTCCACAACCTGCCACCAGCTTGCTCAGTGCTTCAGCCCCCAAGCTGTGCGCTCCTGGAGTACTAGTGTCGCCACCATCCCTTTGCACGGAAATCGATTCCAAATCTTCCCCTGCTTTCTTGTCAAGCCGTGCCCACTCCGCATCCTCATGTAGCATGCTGCATGTTACACCTGCTGCTGCAAGCAAACAAGCACCGCGTCAGGGTTGCCGGGAGCGGGGCGGGTGAAGGCTGCAGACAGACTGCCATAAGTGGTGCTCCAACGAGCAGGCTGCGCAGGCAAGCTCAGCACAATGCCCAGCGTGGGCTGTTGCAGGTTGCGGCTCAGCAGCACACGTGCCACCGAGGCAGCCGCAGCAGGGGCGAGGGCAACCAGCACGTAGTGGGCCTCAAACGTCAGGCTGCGAATGGCAGAGCCCTGCAGAGCAGGCTCCAAGGCTGCCAAAAAGCGGGGCAGGGCCCATGCTTGCTCGTCCCCACTGATGGGCGGCAGCTGCGCTGGGTCTGGAGAGTCGGCAAAGATGCTCACGCTGCGTGCCGCGATGCGCACGTGCTGAAAGCGGCCCAGCTGGTCTGGCGCGCCCAGCATGCTGCTTTGCAGGCTCAGCCAGCTGCTGCCGGCTTCAAAGCCGACGTCTTGCAGAGCGGCATAGGGAGCCAGCTCCTGCCGCCACTGAAGCGCTTCGCCCGGCAGGTTGCGCAGCATGCGCAGCGTGTCGCCGCTGGTCAGCCAGAAGTCCCGCCTGCTCAACAGGCTGCTGAGCGGACCCGCCAGCGCCTGCTGCAGGGCAGGCGGCGCTCGCGGCTCAAACTCCAGCCCAGCGCAGCGCAGCGTGGTCAGCAGGGGGCAGTCCAGCTCATCAGGCGTGCGGATGCGCAGGTGGACAGCGAGCTGAGGGGAGGATAGAGGGGAGGATAGGGTGTAGGACGCAGCGTGGGTTGGAGGGGTTGGCCCGCACAGCAGGCGCGGGGATGTTGGCACTGAGCAGGCACAGCCGACTACCTGCACAATTCAGTTGCAGTCTTCCCCTCTTCCCCACAAATCATTTCAGCTGCGTGCGCATCTGTCAACTCACCGTGTCTAGCGCAGCGTGCCGCCAGTGCCGGCAGGGGCTGCAGGCCACCAGCAGCGCCGCTGCACCGATCAAAGAGATTGTGCCGCTGGCTGGCCAGCCGTGCTGTTCAATGGTGAGGCACAGCAGGGCTTGGCAGATGAGGGCCAGAAGCTCAGCGGGCAGGGCGCCCCAGCCCTCCTGCTGCGCTTGTCCCCCGCCTGTGAAACTGGCCGCGCAGTGCTGCTGCTGCTGCTCATGGGGTGGAACAGCTGGTCCCTGCGCTGGCTGGCAGGGGATTGGTGGCACAGTGTGGCGGGCGGACGGTGCTTGACACAGGCAGCGGCGGCGGTGGCGGCGGCTACCCAGCCACGCTCGGTCGGTCAGGAACCGAAGTAGCCTGCCCACGCACACGCGCCTGTGTGGGGCCTGAGGCAGGATGGTCTCGGACGCCACTGTCCGAGGGCTCACGGGATGCCCCAGCACGCCCCCAGCAGCACAGCAGCCAGGACATGCCCGTGAGATGGTGCAGAGCTGCCGCCAGCCTCCCCAATGGCTGCCTCCGAGGTGTGCGGCGGCACAGCGCCAGCAGTGCTCACTGTTCCGAGTGCTTGCCTCAGCTCTGTGCAGTGCTTACAGCAGTGCTGGCAACTGGTCGTGGATGGCAGGAGGCCTCAGGCCCTCTCGGCTGCTCACCACGCCAGTGCAGAAAACGGAGGAGGGCGCAACGATGGCTAGGAGCAAAACCCAAGGCACGGGCGGGTGCCGGCAGGTGGCCAGCAGCCCAACCGCTGCTCGGGAAGCAGGAAAGCGGAACGCCACACGGCTTGTGGTGTTGGTGGTATCACAGTGGTGCAAAGACTGGTAGGGTGGTTGGGGCGGGGGACAGGGACGCTTCAGCTGCGGGTGAGTGGAGCGCATGCTGTTGGACCAGCCTGAGGCCGCGGTCACATGTCTGCTGGCTGATACGCCAGCATGGTGCCTCAATTGCTGCAAGGCCCCTCAGAGCTCCGCCTTCTCAACCTTGTCCAGCTGCGAGCCCTCAACCAGCGCAGACTGCAACACATTTGAAGGGAAGTGCCCAGCGCAATGTGTTCAGCCGTTTTGGGTGCGCCGCAGGGCAGCGCAGGCGCCAGGCAGGCGCCTCAAAAGCATCCAGATGGAGCGTGCCTGCGGCTGATGACAATGTGCGCAGCGCAGGTTGCAGCAGCAGGCCAACTAGCAGCAAATTGAACACACAAGAATTGAACAACAAATTGTAAAAAACAGCGGCAGCACAGCATCTTGCCTGCGGCTTCAGGATCTTGCGCAGCGCCTCCGCCTCCTCGTACGCATCGCTGTTGGGCAGGTACTCTGCACACCGGGCAATTAATTGATAATTTTGCCAGGGTAGGGTGGCCATTGCCCCCAGCGATGGGTGCACCCTTGCCGTCGGCATGGCAGCACAGGCACCGGACGCCCAACTGAAGCAACTGCAGTGCTGCTGCCCGCTGCGGCTGCACACCCAGCGGCTTGCAGTGCAGTCGGATCGGGATGCAGTGTGCAACCCACCGTCCGCATGCGTGTCGGCAATGCGGAAGAAAGCATTGGCCAGGGTGGGGATCTCCGCCTTCTGCGCACAGAAAAAAATACAGTGCCAAAAGGAAGGCATGTGAGTGGGGGCAGGCTTGGAGTTTGTGAGGCCCTGCATCAGTCGCACGGGTGGCAGGCCCCATGCCTTGTAAAAGCCTGAGCGGCCTGCCACGCATTGAATTGCCGTGCCATGCCATGCCGTGCCAGCCATGCCATGCCCCATGCCACGCCATGCCATGCCATGCATGAAATTTCCATGCCACGACATGCCATGTCCTGTGTCATGCCGTGCCATGCCCCACCATGCCATGCCCTATCATGCCGTGCCGTGCAACACCACCCAGCTGTGCGCCAACAATAACTATCACGAACAGCGGTCCCGCACCTCGTCCTTCGTCAGGTCACGCACGTACTTAGCAGGGCTGCCCGCCCACAGCTGGCCCGAGGGTATCCGCCGCCCGGGGGGCAGCACGCTGCCGGGTGCCAGCACTGGAGGGAGACGCAGGGACCGGGCCGCCGGTGCTCAGTGGTGCGCCGGGCTCAGCAGGCAAGCACATGCATTGGACTCAACACAGCCACCTGCAGGTGCCGCTAGCCACAGGCCTGTGTGTGCCATCAGCCGTCCAGGCCCATGCCCCCAGCCCAGCGACCTCTGCCTTGTAACTAGTGGCGCACTCACCCGCGTTCTTCTCCACCCAAGACCCCTCCAGCAGCACCGACTTGTCGCCAACCACCGACTCGTCCTCAACCTGTGGCGGAGCAGCAGCATGTGGCAACAACTGATGCCAGCTGGAGCGCAGCCCATAGAAGCAACAGGCGCATCTTGCGGCGCGCTGCCATCCACCGCCATTGGCTGCTGCCTCTGTGGTCGCCATGCCCTGAGACCCCCGACAAGCTGCACCGTGCGGCAGCGCAGCAGGCAGCCCTGTCAGACGGCCACCTTCACACCCTGCAGCTGCGGCGGCATACTGCCATCAGCACCCCAATAATCGCACCGTGCAGGAGCGCAGCAGGCAGCCCTGGCCGATGGTCACGCTGCGGCCGATGGTGGTGGCGGCGGGCAGGCCCGTGGGAACAGACCTGCATGGCAGACGGCACGGGTGCTGGTGTGAGTTGCGAAAAGAGCAGGCCAGTCAGCAGGCCACATGGCCGACACATGCTCAACATCCATGCACGCCAGCAACATGAAAACGCGAACCCTCTTTGTGCAGCTTACCGCGCGGCAGTCAGCACGGAGCGGTCCTGGATGTTGGAGAACGCGCCCACGCTGATGTGGTTCAGGTCCCCGCGCAGCACACAGCCGTACCAGACGGACGTCTGCAGAGCAGGGAAGGCAGAGCGGCGCGCAGCAGGGTCATGAGCATACGCATGCAACGCAGCAGTGCATGGAAATGAGCTGCACCACACATCGTCCTCTCCAATGCAGCAACAAAGCACGTACTGCCATGCAACCATGCCCGCGAGGCAAGTCCCCAGCATGGGCAGCATGGGCAGCGGGAATGCACAGAATGCATCAAGGCACTCTCCCAGCTGCGCACCCGGTCATACAGGTCCACATCGCCCACAATCACGGCGTTGGGTGCCACATAGGTGTCGGGCGCCACGGTGGGCACCCGCAGCCCCAGGTTGATCAGCTGCCGCTGCCTGCAACGCGAGCGGGCAAGCAAGCTTGAGGCGGGGCGACGTGCGGGCGGCGGCGCCTCCCCGCTGCCCTGGCGGCCCCGATCGCGCGCAATTCACCTGTTGTACAGCTCCTCTGCCGGGTGCACGGGCGCCGAGGTGCTGGCGGTCGTGGTGAAGACCCGGCCCAGCTGCGAGGCTGCCACAGGGGCCGTCTCGAGCGCCGCGGGCAGCCGCTGCGCCAGGGACAGACAGGCCCGCCGCATGTTGGATGCCCCGCCCCGCTGCCGGTCTACGCTGCCCTAAGGCGCCAGCCCGGTGGTGCTCTGCGACCAGAAGTGCGCCGCGGGCTCCAACCGCTGCTGGATGTGGTGTCCT
This sequence comes from Chlorella sp. Dachan, assembly GCA_006782975.1. Lineage (NCBI taxonomy): Eukaryota > Viridiplantae > Chlorophyta > Trebouxiophyceae > Chlorellales > Chlorellaceae > Chlorella > Chlorella sp. Dachan. The sequence goes on along the minus strand of RRZL01000083.1, from coordinate 1,830,166 downwards.
GTTACTGCACACGGCGATGAGCCTAGGGGTTGCTCGCTGGGCGTCCCTCCGTAGCCTGCATGGGATGCCAGCTCGGCGGTGCTTTCAGCCCCCGCAAAAATGCGCCTTCAGGGGCGATCGTTGACCGGAGCAGTGATCAGGCATCGGTAGCACAGCCAGGAGCGCTCGCAATCGCCTGGTGCCGGCAGCTGGCGCACTCCCCCGCAAGCCACGGCTCGTTCGGGGCTGTTGACGAACTCAACCAACCGCAACCGCCTGATCGCCCCGATCAGTAGCCCAGCGGGAACATCCATCAGCTATGGCGGCGGCTCCGAGCTCAAGAGGGCTGGGGGTGACGCAGACCGACATGGTGCGCAGGCTGGCGTGTTGATGTAGGGTCTGGCGACTGCTCACAGCCGCCGGATCAGTTGCCGCCTCACCCCCAGTTCCCGCCGCCCGGCCGCCGCTGCTCCACTCCTGTGCCGCTCCCTGCCCATCTCCACTGCCCCAGGATGCGTCGCGCCTGGTGTTTGTTTCGGTCAAGGACGCCAAGCCCAAACGCAAGGTGGCGGTGCCCATCGGCGACAGCGCCACGTGGGAGCAGTTTTGCGGCCAGGTGCGGGCGGCGTCCGCTGTCGGTTGCAGGCACGGCTCCCGCTGCCGGCCAGCATCTGCGGAGGCAGTGTGGAGGGGTTGCTTTGCCCTGAGCATTGAGCAGCTGCATTGACAGATGGCCTTGGCCGTGCCACAAGTCCCAGCCCCTGTCGCCTCTTGCAACGCGCGCCCCGCAGGTGCAAACAAAGCTGAAGCTGGTAGCCACAAAGTTCTCCCCTTTGCTGCCTGCGCTGCACAATGCTGCAGGTGCAAACCAAGCTGAAGCTGGTGGGCATTGAGGCAGTGTACCTGGCCTCCAGCGGCGAGCGCGTCACGCGCCTGGACCAGCTGCAGGACATTGACGAGCTGTACGTGGTGGAGGTGGGTGCATGCTGCCGGGAATGTTTTGGTCAACTGCAAGCGGCTGGTTGGTCAACGGGAGGTTGGACCAGCTGCAGGTCAGCGCGCTATGGATGCAGTTTGGTGGGCGGCCATGTGCAGTGGTTTCTGCAAGCATATTTTGGTCACGTACTCACGCTTGTGATGCGCAGCATGCTGCTGCCGGAAAGCGACGCTTGTGATGCGCAGCATGCTGCTGCCGGAAAGCGGCGCACGTCCCCGCTCAGGTTGCTTGCTAACCATCATCACCCTTGCTTGCACACGCAACCTTCCCCAGGGCTCAGCGCGGGGTGGGCAGGCCAGTGCAGCGGGGCCAGCAGCGCAGGATGCCTTCCTGCAGACGCAGCCCACAACGTACATGTCTCGCATGGGCGTGGCCGACACGGAAATCACGCCCGCCATGAGCAGGTGCGGTCCAGGGCTTGCCGCTGCTCAGTGCGGAATGGGTTGGGGCGGCCGAACTGCCTGGGCCCGGCTGGGAGGCCAGAGTCCATGGCAGATACGTTAGCCTTGCCGTGGTTCGTGCCACCACCTGCCCTCAAGACTGCCTTGGAGCTGCCTCTCTGTATATTCTGCAGCCAGCTGGAGGCGGACGTAGACGAGAAGTGCAAGCACGCTCGGCTGTTGCGCATGCTAAGACCTCTCACTGCCACTGCAATTTGTTCTCACTTGTTCTGCAGCCAGCTGGAGGCGGATGCGGACGAGAAGTGCAAGCGCGCTTAGCTGCTGTGCATGATATAACCTCTCACTGCCACTGCAATTTGTTCTCACTTGTTCTGCAGCCAGCTGGAGGCGGATGCGGACGAGAAGTGCAAGCGCGCTTAGCTGCTGCGCATGATATAACCTCTCACTGCTACTGCACCTCGTTCTTACTCGTTCTGCAGCCAGCTGGAGGCGGACGCAGACGAGAAGGGCAAGTACGCGCGGCGGCAGGGTGGCCTGCAGCGCACCATGAAGCGAGTGTTCCCGGGGCTGTTCCAGGCCAGCCTGCCCGTCACCACAAAGTGGGTACCACTGCAATGCTGAAGTGCTGATGCCGTGCTGCAATGATTTGGAGTGTCCCCGGGGCTGTTCCAGGCCAGCCTGCCTCTCACAACCTAACGCGTTCATGTGGCGGTCACTTCGAGCTGCATGAAGGAACTTAAGGGGGCTGACGCTTCCCCTGCTTGCCTGCACTTTGGTGCACCGCCAGCAGCCACTTTAGTGCCTGCTCAGCTGCTTGCCGCCGATTGCCGCACTGTGGTCAGGACGCCCATCGTTGATACTGCGCTACTGCCTTCTACAGGGACGCGACCAGCGGCAACCCGCTGAGCCCTGCAGTTGAACAAGTGCGGCGGCGCATCCGGCGGCGGCGACGCAGCTGCGCAGATCCGCGCAACCTGCTAGTGCTGTTCACCCTCATCTCCTGCCTCGGCACAGTGCTGTTTGTGTACTCGCGGACAGCGGAACACCTGCCGTGAGGGGGTGTGGACCCTCTGCTGCACCCCATGTGTTCGGAACCCCATGCGTCGCACTTCCCCCCTTGCACCCGCTCCTCACGGCTGCTTCCCTCTTCCCTCTGCTGCTGCCTCCTGCCTGACACACCTGCGACTTATTGAGCTCAACACTAGACCGACACTGTGACAAACAAGAGCGTTGAGGGACCAGCTGCCAGTCTGGCACTGGGGGTACTGCGCCCAACACGTTGGTGCTGAGCGTGAGCACGAACAAGTGCTGAAAACCAGCTTGTTGCACTTCGCAAATTGCACAGCTCGTCCATTGCAGCTCCTCAAATCATTGCATCATGGCACAACGTTCATGGGGGTTGAGTTGCATCACTTCCAACTGCCTAGCTTCATTCCGATCAACAGCAAGGTCGTTCATTTGGTGCAGCACATTGTTGCGGCCATGTGCCTGCTGGCGGCTTCCAAGCGGCACTCCCATCAAGGCTGCTCCTTCACGGGGTACTGCCCATCACTCTCCTCCTCCGACTCGGACAGCGGGTCCTCGGGCACCGACCGCACCTGATGGGGCAGGGAAGGAGCATGCAGGGGTTGCACTCACCGACTGGCGCACATGGCGTCGCAGTTCCATTTGCGTGCAACTCAAGCGGGCATGCGGGCCCGCTGCACCCGCGGCTGCTGCTGTCGAGCACTGTGTGACCTCAAACCGGCTTTGGCTGGTTCTCTCACTTGGATGGCGTGCATGGAGGTGGTGCGCCAGATGGGCTGCCGCCCACTCTGTTGGGCAGAATGAGGGAGATTGGCAGAATGAGGGGGTGGCAGGCCGGCGGGTTGGAACACACTGGTGGGCAGTCTTCTCGTTCAACATGACAACGTTTTTCCCAGCCCGGGGCCCTGCTTGCAACCTTGAGCAAGATGTGTGCATCCTGTGCCAAGCAGCGAGCCACTAACCAGGCAGCCTGCCCTGCAACGCTCACCTGCACAATGGCCAGCAACTGCCCGCCCTTCACGTGCCCACGCTCCTTGAGCAGTGCGATGGCCCTGCACAAGCATGGGGTGCATTGTGATGCGCCTGTCAAGCTTGGCATCGAGCACGCAGCGCGGCATGGAGGTGGGTTTGTCGCCACGTGCAGAAACCGCATGTGTTGCCCATTGCTGAATTGTTGGTGCCCCCATAGCCCACAGCAGCAGAGGCAACAGCGTCAGCGGCAGCCAGTGGAGGCAGCAGCGCCAGATGCAGGAGCAGGCTTGCCTGTCAAACGTGACCTCCTGCTGCTCACTAAACTTGAGAAACATCGCCACCACACCGTGGTACAGCGCCATGCGCCGCTGCAGAAAGGGGCAGTGAATGCGACTTGGGGAGAGCCAACTGAGCGAGTGGGGTATCATGCCCCACACGACCTGCCGCCCTGCTCGCACGTGCCACCACACGACCTGCCGCCCTGCTCGCACGTGCCACCACACGACCTGGCGCCCTGCTCGCACGTCGGCCTGCCGAGTGTTCTGGCGGGTGCACCTCCCAGATCGGTCCCATCCCAGCCCAGCAATGCGGTTATACCCCGCAAGCCGCCCCACCTGGATCAGTTCATTCTCAGTGAAGCAGAAGATCGGGAAGTCCGGCCTGCATTCAGTGGGTGGGAGGCACGTCTGAGCAGCCTCTACCTGGCAGCACCGCAGCATCAAGCTATGCTTTCAGCCAGCCCACTTCCCACCCTGGCCTTCTATCGCTGCAGCTTGCATTTGCATTCCATCCAAGCAGGTTATAAGGCAGGTCGCAAGCACGCATGCACACCAGCTTACCTGCTGTGGCTGAGCAGGGAGGAGCATGGTGTGCAAGGCACGACCCCAAGCAACGGCCTACAGCAGGACAGAACAAACCCACACCGAACGCTGTGCGCGCCTGTAGTGGCTGAGCAGGGCGGGCATGTGCCCCTTGCGCGTGAACACCACCAGGCTGGTTTTGAGCGTGTTGGCCATCTGCGGGTCGGGAGGCAGTCATGGGTTGACCTTACCCACTGGCCAGGGCTTGCTGGGTTGCGAGTCATGGCAAGCATGGCAGCTCGCCTGCGGAAGCCAGCTGAGTGCCAACTTAACCCTAGCACAGCTCACCGTGACCGAGTGGAAGGCAAACACCTCGCTCATGGCATGGTCCGTCACGCTGAGCTGGCGGCGGCCAGGCGGGATGATCCAGTCAATGGGCGGAGCCTCCTCGCTGCCGTGCCGCCGCGTGCCCTGTGCGGGTGATTCGGGGCGGTTGCAAGCTCCGTTTCCACCGCTGTGGCGTGCGGGTCTGTACGGCATACTCTGCCTGCTGCCACAGCATGCACATCGTACGGACCACAGCACAACACAGCACGGCACAGCACGGCACGGCACAGCACAGCACAATGCAGCGTGCCTGGTACTGCAGCATGGACAGCTCGGTGCGTCGCGCCACCGTCGTCATCGTGTCCAGGCTCTTGAAAGGGAACTTGCCGTACGCCGTCTCGCCTGTTGAGCAGAGAAATGAGCAGAGAAACAGCATGATCAGGTCAGCAGGCTTAATGCGGTGGCAAGTGAGTCCTGGCAACTGGCGCTGCGAAGATAAGGGGAAGGAGGAGGCACCTTGCGCAGGGCAGCTAGCCAGCTGGCCATGCACCCACCTGAGAGCATGATGGCATCTGCGCCCTCCCGCACCGCAATGGCTATGTCTGAAACCTCCGCCCTGCGGCAGAGGGGGCGGTGGACCATGCAATGCTAAAGACATGACGATGCAGGCTGACATGAAAGGCTGGCCTATAACGGAGCAGGGCAGTTGCTCCATGTCGCACTGGTCTCATCAACAACCATGGCATGCTGGAAACAAGTGCTGGGGTGCATAGCAAGCCTGCCGCACCTGGTCGGCGTGGGGTTGGAGATCATGCTTTCCAGCATGTTGGTGGCAACTGCGCGGTCGGGCAAGAGGCAGCTTGCTTGCTCAGAGCAGCAAACCCTCCAAGCCCTGTGGCATGCCTGCACCAGCTTGCAAGGCACCTCGGCACGCATGCGCCAGCTGCTATTTGCAGCAGCTGCTTGGCCACGGCTCTCACGCGCACCTATGACCGGCTTGCCGCGCCGCCGGCATCCCTGCACAATTTCGCGGGCAGGTGGTGGCAGGCAGATGGGGCGCGGCGCTGGACCGTATGCACGGGCACCGGCCTCAGAGGCCAAGGCACGAGGCGGCGGTTGTTGTGTAGCCCGAGCAGGCAGGGGCAGACCCGCGGCCCGTGAGCGCCTTCTTGCCTGTACTATCTTCGACTGCCAGTAGGGCACCTCCTCCACAGGCAGCTCTGCACCCAGGTCTCCACGGGCCACCATGGCGCCATCCACTGCAAAGACAAGGGCAGCCATGCCGCGCTGTGAAGGGTGGGTGCACGCACGTGCTGGCGGAGGGCTGGCCGGGCTGCACGCTGCCACGAACTCGCTCCCACCGCCATTGCAGCACGCTACCATGAACTTGCTTTTACCACCATACAGCATGCTACCATGAGCCTGCTCCCACCACCACTACAGCTCCCTGCTTGCCCGCATCCAGGATCTCATCCAGATGCTCCACGCTGTCCGCGCTCTCAATCTTGGCCAGCACACCAATGGCGCTGGTGCCCATCAGGCCTGCGGTACGAGGCACCAAGCAAGCAGGTAGGACAGGGTGCAACCTGCCAAGCTCGGTTGTGCCCAGCCAAGCAGGCGCAAAATGGCTGGTGCTGGCACATGCTCTAGCGCCAGGTTGCCACTGGGCGCCATGGGCCGCCCCTGCTGCTTGCAAGTGAGCGAATGCACCCACCCTCCTGCGCCAGGTAGCTCTTCAGCTCGTAAATGACCTCAGCATCCCGCACAAAGCTGAGCGCGTAGTAGTCGACGCCGATCTGCGGGACAGGTCAACAGGGCAGGTACTGCGGGACAGGTCAACAGGGCAGGTACTGCAGGACAGGTCAACAGGGCAGGTACTGCGGGACAGGTCAACAGGGCAGGTACTGCGGGACAGATCGACAGGGCATGTACTGCAGGACAGGTCAACAGGGCAGGTACTGCGGGACAGGTCAACAGGGCAGGTACTGCGGGACATATCGACAGGGCAGGTACTGCGGGACAGATCGACAGGGCAGGTACTGCGGGACAGGTCAACAGGGCAGGTAGGCCAGGTTGCACGGCAGGTTGCACTGCGGTGAGCTGCACGTGGGGGGCAGCGCCTGGATTCCTGCCAACTGGAGCCAGCAACTCGTGGCTGCCTCGTGGCTGCCCAGAGGCCACCTGCAATGTCCTCCATGCAGCTGCCAATTCGTAGTGGGGCGCCGCAAACTGGTGACACATCATCCACATCACATCATCACGGCAGGCCCAGCCGCACCTCGATGCCAAACTTGATGTCGGCCCAGTCTCGGTCGGTGATGGCCGGCAGGTTAGCGCTCTTGCCGCGGATGTTCAGGTGCCGCCTGTGAAGTCATGCAATGCGGAGGCATAGCATGCTTCCCATGTACGCCAAGCCCTACTTTGAGCCGAGGAACGGTGCAGTGCAGGTGCAGGTGCTACAGCCCTAACAGCAGGCTGCGCGGCACGGCTGTGCGGCCATAGTGCAGGCAAGAGGAACCCTTGCTGGAGTAAATGCGTGCACAGCTGAAGCACAGCGCAGCGCTTGCCTGGACCCAAGGCTGCCGCCGTCCACCACTGTGCACTCCACATCTGCAGAGCGCAGGGCAGTACAGGGCATGTTTGGCGGACAGTGTCCTGGGTGTGCACCCATCTCCATGACGCCCGCATGCCGTGCCATCAGCAGGTTTGAGGCACCCAAGGACAGTGGGGCAGTTAGCACCCTGTGGCACCCAAGGACAGTGGGTCAGTTAGCACCCTGTGGCACCCAAGGACAATGGGGCAGTTAGCACCCTGTGGCACCCAAGGACAGTGGGGCAGTTAGCACCCTGTGGCATCCAAGGACAGTGGGGCAGTTAGCACCCTGTGGCACCCAAGGACAGTGGGTCAGTTAGCACCCTGTGGCACCCAAGGACAATGGGGCAGTTAGCACCCTGTGGCACCCAAGGACAGTGGGGCAGTTAGCACCCTGTGGCATCCAAGGACAGTGGGGCAGTTAGCACCCTGTGGCACCCAAAGACAGTGGGGCAGTTAGCACCCTGTGGCACCCAAGGACAGTGGGGCAGTTAGCACCCTGTGGCACCCAAGGACA
>RRZL01000083.1:1783612-1821006 GCA_006782975.1 Chlorella sp. Dachan | reverse complement strand
CGGCCCGCCAGCGCCGCGGGTGGCGCAGGGGCACGCTCCTGCTGCTGCGGCCGCGGCTGTCTGCATGGCAGGGTTGCGCCGAAATGGAGTCAAATCGAAGCGAAAGTGCGCCAGGCGCAACGAGTGGGGCAGGGGCGCTGCAGGCGGCGCCGCAAGCTTGGCGCCGGCGGCGGCTGGGCGCCCTGGGGCTGCACCTGCTGGAGGGTTTGGGGTGATGCCCTGCTGCTGCCCACGTGCTGCAGCTTGGGCGCCGGCACGCAGAGGCGCCAGCGGGCGCGCTGGGGGGTGCCGCGAGCGCCCGCATCGTTCCGAACGCCCCGTCCTGTCCTGGTGCTGTCGTGATGCAATCCGATCTGGGGTTTAGGCCAGCAATCAGTTTGCGCCCAGCTGCGATCGCCATGCTGCGCCCAAAGCATGGTTTTGCCCTGCCGGCAGCCTGGCGCCTCGATCGCTGGATCTCCGTAACATCGATATCTCTCTGGTCCAATCGGAAGCGTCCGAGGCCTCAATACCGCAGGCCAGCCTTGCCGGCAGTGCGAGCCAAGTCAGAGGGCTTTTGACGGCCGGCACAGCGGCTTGGGACACTCTTGACAGCAACCACAGTTCACCAGCAGCCCGCCGGCAGTATGCAGGTGCAGGGTGTGGCGGGCAGCGGCTGCAGCGCGACCAGCCGCTCTCAGGCAGCGCCCACCTCCGGGCGGTCATGGCGTGTGACCACGCGGCTAGCAGCGGCTCCCCGGCAGCAGCAGGCACCCGCCCGCCGCGCCGCCGCCGCTGCCGCCAGCGGTGAGATAGCGGCCTCCATCACCCCCGGCATCAAGCCCGATGCTACCGCCATCATTGGCAACACGCCCATGGTGAGCGGCAGGGTCAGATGCAAGCGGGCTGCTGATCGGCAGTCGCCGCGGTAGTGGGCAGGGCGCAGCTGCCTGGGCCCTGCTGCCGTGCCGTCCCAACGCTGCCATGACGGCCACACTCGAGGCGAACCGTGATCTGGCATAGCTGCCAGCCTTAGCCTGGGCTGGATGTTTGGTCGGTTCTGCATCAAGCAAGGCTGGCCCTTCATGCAAGCGGCCCCAGGCATGCGCCACCTGCCCGCTCTGCTGCGCTGCTCGCCTGCTCACGCACCAAGCCGCCTGCTTGCGCTGCCTGACCTGCCCCCCTGCTGTGCCGCTGCACCCCCGCAGGTGCGGCTGAACAAGGTGAACGAGATGTGCTTTGCCGACGTGGTGTGCAAGCTGGAGTCGATGGAGCCCTGCTCCTCAGGTGGGTGCTGGCTCAGCAAAGCAGCCTGGCAAGGCGGCAGCACAGCACTGCTACCTGGTGGTGTCGCTGCCGCAACTTCTGCTGTGCAAGCCGGAGCTGATGGAGTGCTGGAGGCCTTGTGTGAGCGCTGGCTCCCAATCAGGGCAGCACTACCTGTCTGTCCTGCATGCCACCTGCTGAACGGTGTGCACGCTGGAGCAGATGGCGAGTGGTACTGGCTGAAGTGCAATGTCGGCCACGCTGGTGTGCTGATGCTGAGTCCTGCTGCCCGCTCCACTCATCAGCACCCGCTCCTCCCATCATCCGCAGTCAAGGACCGCATCGCGCTCAACATGATCCGGCGGGCGGAGGAGGCGGGCCTCATTTCGCCCGAGAAGACAATCCTGGTGGAGCCAACCAGCGGCAACACAGGTGGGTAATTATGCCTCAAACTCGCGCTGCTTGGTACCGCTGGGAGGTGTTGTGCAACAAGGAAATTGTGGTGGAGCCCACCAGTCGCAGAATGGTGAGCATGCAGTGGAATAAAATCGAGCGCCCAAGCGCTTCTTGGCCCTGCACGTTGCCAGCTGCTCATGGCCACAAGCTGGTGCTGCCTGCGCCAGCCTGCTCTCACTTGCATGCTTGCAACAATCTCAACTGCCCGCAGGCGTGGGCCTGGCCTACATCGCGGCTGCAAAGGGCTACAAGCTGGTGCTGACGATGCCAGAAACCATGTCCACTGAGCGGCGGGTGCTGCTCAAGGCCTTTGGCGCGGAGCTGGTGCTGACCAGCGGCAAGCTGGTGCGTGGGGGATCGCTGGGTGTGCCTGTGTGATGGCGTGGTTTGCATTTTTCTAAGGCGCATGGAGCTGGTGCTGATTACCGGTAAGCTGGCGCGTGGATGGTTGTGGCTGGGGTTGTGCTTGCATGCTTGGCGGCCGGCATGCACGAGGTTGCTGCTTGCCTTGTTTTGTGGTGCTCTCACCTGCTGCTGCTGCTGCAGGCATGCGCAGGCGTGTCCACGTTGCACAACTGCTGCCACAGGGCATGACGGGAGCGATCCAGAAGGCGGAGGAGGTTGTGCTGCTTCCACCAACGCTGCACGATCACTCCACACACACTTTCCAATGCGACCGCTTTCTGCCGCAGGGCATGACGGGAGCGATTCAAAAGGCGGAAGAGATCGTGCGGACGATGCCCAACGCCTACATGCTGCAGCAGTTTGACAACCCGGGTATGCGCTGCTGGTGATACTGGGGGAGGCAGCGTGCAAGTCACGGGCAGGGCAGGTTGGCGCAACGCCTTGGCAGCCCAGCGCGGCCGCTGCTGCTAGCCGCACACGCCGCGGCGGCCAGCCGGGAGCTGGGCTGTGCTGCTTGCCGGGCATTCTAACCATCTCACCAGTGGCCCAATGCTCCCTCCTGGTGGGATGATGGCCCGGGTGATGAGGCAGCCCACGCCCGTGCCATGCCGAAATGGAGGGGCCCTCTGCCGCAGCCAGAGCAATGTGGCCTGCTCCCTCCCTCCCCTCTGCAGCCAACCCTGAGGTGCACTACACGTCCACTGGGCCGGAGATCTGGCGGGACACAGACGGCAAGGTGGACTTCCTTGTGGCGGGCGTGGGCACCGGCGGCACCATCACGGGTGGGTGGCGCTGGGCAAAGGGCTGGCAGAATTGCAGATGTGTCTGTGGGTGTGTGCCGGCGAGCGTGGCGTCCTTGTGGCGGGCGTGGGCACCCGCGGCACCATCATGGGCGGGCGGACGGGAGGCGCCAGGGTGAGGGTTTGCCAGGGGCTGGTGACAGCTCAGCACCACAGGGAGCAGACGCCCTCGGTACCGCTGCTGGCTTTCAACTTTGCCGACCTGCATGGCATGATTGTTACATTGGCCGCATGGTTATTACATTCTCGCAGGCGCGGGCCAGTTCCTCAAGGAGCAGAAGGCGTCGGTGCAGCTTGTGGCGGTGGAGCCCTCGGAGAGCGCGGTGCTCAGCGGCGGCAAGCCCGGATACCACCAGGCAAGCCGGGCTTTGCGCGTGGCCAAGCATCATTGATTGGGGGTATGGCCAATGCGTGCGGTGCTCAGCTGCGGCAAGCCTGGGCACCACCAGCAGCAAGCACTGACTGGTGTGCAGCCACTCAGGGCGCCCTTTGCAAGGATTCAGGCGTGCGACGGCGTGCCGCAGGTTTCCCAGCGCTGCTCCCTTGCATCCCTTCCACACGTGCTCAACATGCTGTGTGCATCTCCATCCCCACCCGCCTGCCACCGGCAGATCCAGGGCATTGGCGCCGGCTTTGTGCCCAAGGTGTTGAAGCGGGAGCTGATTGACGAGGTGCAGCGGGTGACCAGCCAGGAGGCGGTGACCATGGCTCGGCGGCTGGCCACAGAGGAGGGCTTGCTGTGCGGCATCAGCAGCGGCGCGGCGGTGCAGGCAGCCATCCGCGTGGCGCAGCGGCCGGAGAACAAGGGCAAGATGGTGGTGGTGAGTTGTTGACGAATGGGTTGGTGGCTAGCTACTGCGGGGGGATGGGGTGAGCAGGGGTGGAGCAGCCTGTGACAGCGGGGCCTGGTAGCCCGCACCTGTGGCCGTCCCAGCAGGCCATGCAGACAGGCAGCACTTATGTGCCCCCAGGCAGTGTTGGCCGATCACCTGCCTCTTGCACCCCATTCCTGTGCCCCGCAGGCAGTTTTGCCCTCGTTTGGCGAGCGGTACCTCTCCACCGTGCTGTTCAACCACATCTGGGGCCGGTGAGCGCGTGGGCCTGCGGTTGGCGTGTGCAGTCTGCCTGTTTGCTGGCGCGGCATGACCGCCTGCGCTAGTGCAGCCTGCGCACGGTTCAGGCTCCAGTGCGTTCGGCTCGCACAGAGGAACCCAATGGCAACACCCCACCGCACGCCCACCGAATCAGCCTAACCCTCGCAGGGACGCTGACGTGGACGATGTGCCGCCCAACAGCGGGGTGGCATGTACACTTTGCGGTCGAGCGACATGCCATCACTCAACCTCCGTTCCCTTGTTGCTCACAGGGATGCTGACGTGGACGATGCGCTGCCCAACAGCTGGAAGGAGCGCAGCGGCCAGGAGAAGCCGGCCACCCAGGAGGCCAAGCTGTAGGCTGGAGCCGTTGCTCAGGCATAAGCTGCCATTGTGATCTTCTGTTTGCACGTGCGTTCCCTCAGGCTGCTAGCCACCGCAGCCACTAGTGAACAGCGCGTAACTGCTCTGCTTATGTGTTGCTCATCTGGCAACCCTGTGAAGCATTCATGCTTGTTCTTGGCGTGCCTGTTGCCCGCCGGTCGACCTGCCAAATCTGCTTCGTATTCCGTCCTGGGGCCGGCGCCGCTCCGATGACTGTGTACTGACCTAGCTATGGTGACGAGCGCTGCACCATGCCCATCGTGTGTCAGCTACCAGCTGGCAAGTTTAAGGAAGCTGTCCTGCTGCAGCTCACTGCTGTGCGTGAGCACCGGGTAGCGGCAGTCAGAACAAGCAGGCATGGCTCGAGACAGCATCAGCGCTCGAGCGCGGCCGGCGTGCTGTCGCGGCGGCGCTGATGGAGGTCGCTCCAGCCCTTCAGCCTGATCTGCATTTCAATCCTGTGGCCATTGCACTCCTTTTTCGAGCAGCCATGTCCGGGCCAGGACATGCCCTCCCCTGGGAGGGCCTCAACGAGCAGCTGGCGGCGCTCCTGCCGCGCTGTGCCGTGCCAATCGATTCAGTAGCAGCTCAGAACCTGCTGATCGAGGCGATGAGCCTTGGAGCGAGCGACGGTGCGGTTGCCCGGCTTCTAGACGGCGACCTCAGGCCCACAGACTCCGCGGCAGAGGCTTTGAAGAGGTGGGGGTTATGCAGACCCAGATCGAGCAGTGCAGCGACCCGCAGGCTGCCCGCCGCTGGCCGCCGCAGCAGGCCGGCGGCGCCGCGGCGGTCTCCAGCCGGCACAAATGTGCTCGCTTTCAGACAGTGCGTTGCCTGTTGAGCGCTGACCCTGCCTCATGCCGTCCAGAGACGATCTTCAGCCTGTATGTTGCTGCTACTGCAGGACCATGTCCTTGGCTGCTGCCACGCTGGCAGCGCTGGACTCCAGCCTGCAGGGCCGCGTGACTGATCAGGCCACAGAGGCGGTCATTGGCGCGGGCTGCTACATTGTCATGGCATGCATTCGGGCCATGTGCGTTACCGGACTTCCGGTGCCGTCATTCCAGGTTTTATCGTGTGCTCGCTTTGTGCTGCACAGCGGCGCGGCGGCGCAGCATTACATGCGCGCGGCCTTTGCCGAGGGACAGGCGAGTGCCACTGATGTTGCCGGCGGCGTGGGCTCTCATGCCATGGCCCTTGACTGCTGGCTCCAGCTGGTGGGCAGCCTGTCAGCCCACCCCAGTTCGGCCGCCCTGGCGGAGCAGTGCGCACCGCCTGCGCTGCTGCACCGATGGCTTTGGGAGATGCTGGCCAGCCTGTGCGCACTAGTGCAGCCGTCCTGGAAGCCAGGTGTGTCATTTCATCAAGGAGGCATGGCTGGCTCCGGTGCCATCAATGGTTTCATTTGCAGGTCAGCCTGACGCTGCGGCTGTGCTGCCTGCCTGCAGATTCCGCCTACGCACACGTCTGGCGTGTGCTGGCGGGGGAGCTGTCCAGTGTGTTCCTTACACCCTTATTTGTTGCGCACGCTGGCCGGCTGCTAGGGGACAAACAGCTGTGCAGCCGCCTGTTCAGCTTGCTGCTGCCTGGCATTCCTGCCATGGCAGTTGGCCTGCAGCTGCCTCCAGAGCGCCGCCCACGCGAGTGCACATGGCGCAGCGCGGCTGACGTGGCTGGTGTGCTGTCTGTCATGGGAGTGACAGCAGGCCCTCAGGTGCTTGCTGCTCAGCCGGAGGCAGCCACCCGCTTGCTGCATGCCGCTGTGCAGCTGCTGCAACACTGCCCTTTGCCAGCACTGTACGGCGCGCCCGACCGGCTGGGCAGCATTTCCGACAGCTCTCGCTTTTCATCACGCTGGTGGGAACAGCTGTCGCCCCCTTCAAGCCCAGTGGGCAGCGGCAGCCAGACGTGCAGCTGCCGCAGTCCTCACGGCTCGCGCTCCAGCTTCTGGCTGCCCTGCCTCGAATCGGCGAGGCGCTAGCTGCGGCGGTGCAGCCCCCGGACATGGGAGACCGGCTGCTTGAGGCGCTTCACTCTGCAGCCAACAGTGTTGTCAAGGCTCTGGCTGGCGCGTCCAGATCGCAGGACAGCTGCACCCGCCCAGCGCTAGTGATGGCGGCGGTTGAGCACCTGCCAGCGCCGCCGCTGCCCTGCGGTGGTTGGCCCTGGTTGAGGCTCTTGCCGCACACTTGCAGCAAACTCAGGCTGGCTCAACGCTTACGCTAACGCAAGCTTGGCCGCTGCCGAGCAATGCGCTGGCGCTGGCTCAGCATGTCACCCTCAGCGGCTACTTGGCCTTGCAGCAAGCCGCGGCAGGGCCGGCAGCCGGCAGCCCAGCGCAGTCTGAGTGCCTAGACGCCTGGTGGCAGCTGCATACGGCCTCCTGCCGGCTCGTCCACTGGGCGCTGGCTGATGGCATGCCCTTGCTGAGCTCGGCACTTGACAACTCGCCGCTGAGGCTGACACATCTCATCCAGTACCAAGTTGCAGCAGCGACGGAGCTGCTGGCAGGCAACCTCCCACCCACTTCATCCCATGAGGGCAGGTGAGTGTGGATATGCAGCTAGATGTTGTAATGTTGTATGCGCTACGTCGGCACCTAGAGACCTATGTTGCACCCCATGCAATGCGATGCACAATCGGCGCACACAGCACTGGTTGCCGCATGTCTGCCGTGCAGGCTACTGTGTGCCATAGCTGCGGCTCATCATGAAGCATCTCTGGCCATTCTAAATGGATGCGGAGCTCATGAGCAGGACCAGCGTGCCTTCAAGCAACTGCTCGGCAACATCACTGTGGCGTCCAGCCTTGGGACTCGGCTTCTGGCGGCAGACAGCCAGCTGCAAGCTGCAGTGGCCACGTGCCTAGCTCGCTTGTCGCAGGCATGCGAAGCAGAGGTGCTCCTCCGAGGAAGATGTGATTTTTTGCCCCTGGCTTGGCTTGCTGCGTATAGACGTCCAGTCCCCCTGCGCTGCTGTCTGTCGTGCAGGACAGTGCGCTGGATTGGTGTGCCAACCCTCACTGGCCCAGTGCTGGGGCAGCGCTGCAGCCTTACGCTGCCCTGTTGGTGGCGGAGGGGCTGCTGGATACTGTGCTTTGTGCCGCGCACGACGAAAACGCAAATGGCGGCCTGGTGTGGCATGCCATGTCAGCTGTTCCGCACATGCTGGACCTGCTGCTGCTGGCAGCAGCTGGTGTTGCAGCAGCCGCAGCCGGGGCAACAGCAGCAGAGGCAGGCTTGGCTGCGGCAGTCGCAGAGGCGGCAGCGGACATGCGGCGCGCACTGGGTGGCAGCACAGCGGCAGAGGTGGGTCCGCTGCTCATCTTGACAGGCTCAGATGATTGGCGGCTGCCTGCCCGCCGCCTAGCCAGTGCGCTGCTGGCCTGGTGGAAGCGGCCTGAGGCCAAGCCTGCGGCAATGCTGGAGCTGGCACAGGCAGCGACTGCCCGGTCATGTGCCTACCTGCGCTGCGCCAACCTGGGCGGCGAGGGCGGACCAGCGGCAGGGCAGGGCGTGGGCGGCATGCGATGCAGGTGGGTGGATGGAGCGTTGTGCGAGAGTTGGGCAGGGTAGCACACAAGTGCTTAACGCGTGAATGGCTGCTGTACTACTGTCTCCGTGCTGAACCTGCCCCTCGCTTTCTCGGATGCAGTGCCTGCCGTGCGGTGTGGTACTGCGGCACCGCCTGCTCGCACGCCGACTGGCGTGCGGGGCACCGCCACGTGTGCAAGGCGCTGGGCGCGGCGCGGGCCGCAGAGTAGGAGCGGCGGCGGCAAGCGGCGGCCGAGGCTGCTGCTGACCAGGGCAGTCCCGCGGCTGTGGAGCAGGGGACATGAGTGCTGCTGGGCGTGCCCACGTCCAGTTGAGACTGAGGCCAGCTGAGCGGCTCTATTCTGATGGCCAGCGCAGCATTCACAGCATGGGTGTTTGCAAAGCATGTACAGCCGGTGTGTGTTTTGTGCTATGGTTTCAAACGCCGTCATTTGCCAGTTCACACAGCTGTCAAGCGTCCCATGCGCCGGGCGGCGCCAGCCCATGCTGCTGCGTGTACCGCCGCAGCCGCTTGACGAGCGCCGGGAAGAACCATCGCTCGGTGACGGCATTGGCCAGCCAGGTGGGCACTGTGTCGCGGCCCAAGTCCAGCCAGTTGATGCACTGCATTTCAAGCAGGTGGCGGTGCAGGTAAGTGAATGGCCCCGCTGGGGCAGCAGCAGCAGCAGCAGCAGCAGCACCAGAGCATCAGACGGGCGCAGACCCAACCAGCAGCAGTTAGCAGCAGCTGCAGCAGCAGCATTTAGCGGCAGCAGCGGCCCACCTGCATGCGAGTGCGGCCCGGCTGGCCGGGCACCTCTTGCATCCGCATCGCATACAGCAGGTTGGCGCGCACCATGCCCTTCTTCCTGCAACAAGCACACGCGGCAGGACAGCAGGCATGGCTGGTGGTTCAGGCATGGCATGCTGGGCAGCCTAAGCGCTGCTGCCCTGCACAGCCTCCACTTGCCCTGCCCCATCTCACCCAAACCTGCACTCCCCGGCAAGCAGCTCCCCCCAGTGCACCCAAATCATCCACACTCACGGCGCAGCGAGCGGCCCCTCAGGCACCTCACACGACTTGCACACAAAGAGCCGCTCCTGGGTCGCCGCCGCGTCACACCTGCAGCACAGGGATGGCCGTCGACATGTGCAGGCACAGCACCAGATTGATTTCGTGCATTCCTCCTCTGTGCAGCAGCGGGCCTGGTAGCAACAGCACGCAGCAGCACGCAACAGCTCACAACCAGACCCAGCAGCTCAAGTTACGCACTCCCCAGCAGCTCACGTGACGTATTCGCGGGGCCGCAGCAGGCCCCAGAAGCGCGGAGCCTCGCTGTACACAACCTTGGCATCGCCCGGCAGCGGCATGCGCAGCGCCTGCAAGGGGAGGGCAGGAGGGGGCTGGAGCTCAGCTGCCCCCACCCTCGCATTGCTTGCGCCTACACAGGGCAGGCAGGAGGGGCCTGGAGCTCAGCTGCCGCCACATGGCTGGCGCTGCGTGGAGCTGCGGTACCTGCTCCGTTGCAGGACCCTGCCTGCCGCCATGCATGGCAGGTGCGCGGCATGCACGCTGTGCATGGGCCCCGCTGATGGAGATGTGCCTGTCCAGTGTTGAGTTGACACCAACACCACTGGGACAGCACTCGGCCCTATCCACCTCACTGCTCCCCACCTGCGCAAACTCTCCATGGTGCATAGCTGTTCCCCACCTTCACAAACTCCCCACCTCACTGTCCCCCACCTGCACAAACTCTCCATGGTGCTCCCGAGGGAAGGGGTCCACGATGCAGCGCCCATCCTGCGGCGCACGCAAGGCGGTTGCATGGACGGGCTGGGGTTGCGGCGGCAAGCTGGGAGAGACTTTTGGGTTGTATGCATGCAACAGCAGAGGGCTGCTGCGGCGCCCAGGTATAGCCATACGTTCAAAGGCATGTCCAGCTTCATCCAGCAGCCCAGAAAGGACCACCCACACCTGGGTGTGAGCCAGCAGCTCAAACAGCTGGTCTGGCGGCAGCGGCACCTCAACCTCCAGCCGAGACATGGTCAGCTGCAAAACCAACAGCGCGAAGGGGCGGTTGGGGAGCTTAGCAGGAGCACCAGACCAACAGACGCAAGGGCACCGCCCACAAAGCCGCCAGGCGCACAAGGAGCGAGGGGCAAGCCAAGCGAGTGCATCAACGCCCGCTCGCCGCCCCATCCGCCAGCTCACTCACCCGTCCACCCTTCAACCCACCTTCTTGCCCTGCTCCACAGGCCGCTTGTACACTGAAAAGCCTTTCCGCCGCTCCACCAGCTGCCACCCCTCTGCTGCCGTTGCAGGGTCGCTGTCGAGCACGCTGCGGCTCTCGCTCAGCACCCGCTTCAGGTAGGCTTGCTGCTTGCTGGGCTTGTCAACAGGTTCAGGGGGTAGCAGCGGCGGCAGCGGGTGTGACTGCGGGTCCCCTAGTGGCCGCCACGCCATCGCGGCTGGGGCTGCTGTGAGGCAGGGGGAGCGGCGGCGGTGGCGGCGGCGGCAGGGACTGCGGCGTTCTCAAGTGCCGGTGCGACTGCTGGATCTGCGTCGCGTGTCAGCGCAGAATGCGGGAAAGGCACGACCAAGCACAGTCGGAGCCACGAGGCGAGGGCGCTTGGGGTTTCGCTTTGAGCAGTGGCGAACGGCCCTCCGGGGCGTTTGTCAGACCAGGAGCCGTGTGAAGGGCCGAAGGTGGGATCAGGCCCTCAGCGGCAGGTGATGGCGCCGACGGCCGTGCAGCGCGCCGTGCCGGTCGGCACGTGTCTAGTTGCCCACGCTGAGCAGTCAGCAACTAGTGGCTGTGTATGATCAACTGTTTACAACGATGTTCAACGAGGTCAGGTCGGTCAGTTCATAGCGGAGTAAAGCTGGTGGGGGGAAAATCAGCGGCAGAGGTACGAGAGTACGCACTCAGAACGTAGCGCTCAGCGGCACGACGGGAGCCATAAACAAATGTGCAGTCAGTCCAGTCCACTCAGCGGTGGGACGTTCACTCTGCAAAAAGTTATTGTGAGGCAGGACGGCCTAGCCTCGCAGCGCGCGTCACTGCTCCGCAGCGGTGGGTCGGCGGCAGGGCAGACTAGGCAGGGGCAGCGGGTGGGGGCAGCTGGGAAGCCGTGACAACAAAGCGAGGAGCACCTGGAGGCCGGGCCCGACGGGTCAGGTGCGGTACGCCAGCCGCTGCCTAGAAGTCTGCCGGCTTGCGCTCGTTGATGATCTTCATCACCTCCTCCGCCTCGTACTTCTCCTCCTCGGTGCGCCAGGCCTGTACAGGGCAGTTCAGGTGGAGGAGGGGTGTCCAGATTTGCATCAGTCTGACTGGCTAGTAGGCTGCCAGCACCTCCTGCGCCTCGTACGTTCCCTCCTCGGTGCGCCAGGCCTGCGAATAGAGGAATGCAGCAATCAAAAGGGGTTTGACGGGGCTGAACTTTGCCTGCCCGTCGCTGCCGTGCTTCTTCCTATCTCCACAGGACTTTGAAAGGACGGAGGTGCGGCAGGGGGGCGGCCGTGCAACACAAAGCAGTGCGCATTCGATCGCGCGGCTTGCTGTGGCGTGGTCCATGCACACGGCGATGCCACAGCCAATCAAACGAAACGCTGAGCAGTGGCAGCAGCCATGCCTGTCCTCACCCGGTCGCGTGAGTTGCTGTCGGGGTGGTACATGCGCACGGCGGTGCGGTACGCGTCTCGCAGCCGCGCCGGGTCACAGGGCACGCCAAAGATGCGCAGCAGCTGCAACCAATGCGAAGGAGGAGACGACGCGGCGCCAATGCTCGGATGCAAGCACAGCGATCAAAAACGGCCCGCACTGCTGCACATGCACTGCTAGACCTGCTAGACCTACGCCTGCCTCCTGTCGCCAGGGCACCACCTCAATGCAACAATCCCTCCGCCCCCAAAGCCACCCCACCTGCACAAAGGAGGTGCAGCCCTCGGTTTTGCGGCGGCAGGCGGTGCGCGCCCGCGCCCGGCTGTCGGCCGCAGCCTCCTCCGCTTTGCGCGCTGCCGCCGCTCGCTCGGCTGGCCCGGGCCGGCGCTTGCCGCGCACGTTGGCAACGTGGTCCATCGGCGTGCGCTTCTGCTTGGTCTGCTGGTAGGCTGCAGACACGGCTGCCTGCTCCTTGGCTGCCTTCTTTATCTCAGCCTTGGATGGCATGTTTTTCTGCCGCCACGCCGCCGCCGCCTGCTCCCACGCCGCCTTCTCTGTGCGCTCCCCAGGGCTGGCACGCTTGGAGAGGCGGGAGGCTGGTGCACCGGCTGCCGCACGCTTGGCGCCTGCCTGGCCCCTGCCGCGGCCCCTGCCGCGGCCCCGGGCCCGGCCGCCCCGAGCGTCTGGGGAGTTGAAGTGCTGCCTGAACTGCCGTGCTGCCTCCGGATCCTCGAAATGCAGGCCGCCCTCGCTGCTGCCACCGGCACTGCCGCCAGCCGAGCCGCCTCGGTCGGCAGCCGCCGCCGCCGCTGCTGCTGCCACGCCGCTGCTGCCACCACTGGGGCTGCCCTCGCTGCAACCTGCTGGAGTGCCCTCCCTAACTGCAGCTCCTGTGGCAGCAGCGGACAGCTCGCCGCCCTGGTGCTGCTGCTGCTGCTGCTGCGCAGGCCGGCCCGGTCCGACACCCGCAGCTCCCGGGGGCAGCGGCGGCCTGCCCCCACGTGCAGCTGGCTGCTTCTGCTGCTGCGGCTGGGCGGCCGGGTGCTGCTGCGCAGCCTCAGCCCCGCTGCCGCTCTGGAGAGGGCTGCCCTGCTCTCTGCTGCCCTCCTCCACGCCGCTGTCGCCACTGCCGCCCTGCTGTTCGCTGGCTCCCGCACTGCTGCTGTCCAGCAGATCAACCTCCTCTGGAGGGCTGCCCGCCTGCTGAGGCAAGCCTCCTTGAGGCGAGCCCTCCTGCTGCTCAGGCAGCTTGTCGGGCAATGCCTCGCCAGCAGCAGCAAAAGGCGTCTGCTCGCCCTCAGCCATCTCCTCTTCGGTGCATGCGGGCTGCGCCTGCCGCTCTGGCTGCCGCTGTTGCTGCCAAGGTGGCGGGGGTTGCTGCTGCTGCTTGGGCGGTTGCGCCACATGCTGCTGCTGCTTGGGCGGTTGCGCCACATGCTGCTGCTGCTTGGGCGGCGGCGGTGCACGCTGCTGTGGTTGCCGCTCCTCCTGCTGCTGCTGCTGGCAAGGCGGAGGCGCAGCCGGCACTTCCTGCTGCTGCTGCTGCTCACGTCTCTGCTTGGGCGGCGGTGCTGCACGCTGCTGTGGTTGCCGCTCCTGCTGCTGCTGCAGGCGAGGTGCACTCTGCTGTGGTTGTCGCTCCTGCTGCTGCTGCTGCAGCCGAGGTGCAGGCGGCGCTTGCTGGTGCTGCTGCTGGTGCTGCTCCTGCCTCCGCTTCTGCGTCAGCATGCGTCTCCGCTTGGCTAGAGGCACATCTTCCTCCTCTTCTAAGCTGCTAGCGCCTGAGCCGCCTGCCTCCTCCTCACGAGGGTGCTTGCCACCCAGCCGGCCAGCCGCTGCAGGAGCTCGCTGCTGCTGCTGCTGCTGTTGGGCAGGCTGCGGCTGCTGTTGGGCAGGCTGCTGCTGCTGCCGCTGCACGTGCTGTGCCCGAGGAGACGGCGAGGGAGACACCTGCTGCTGCTGCTGCTGCTGCTGCTGCTGCTGCGCCGGCTGCGCCGGCTGCACACGTGGGGACGGCGAGGGCGACGCTTGCTGTTGCGCCTGCTCAGCTGCCTCCCCTCCCTCGCTGCCTGCTGCCACCCGCTTCTTCAAAGCCTGCCAAGGCGTCAGTTTAAGCTTGGGCTTGCCGCTGGCTGTCGTAGCCAGGTGGAAGCGACCGGTGCCTGCCCCGCTGCCGCCGGCCCGGCCGCCGCCCGTAGCTGCTGCTGGTGCCGGCTCAGATTCGTATGATGCAGCAGCCGCGGCAGCCGCAACAGGGGCAGCAGGAGGCTTGGACGCTGTGGAGGCTGCTGCGCAGGCGGAGGAGGGCATGCCGTCCGCGCTGCCACCGGCGCCGCGCTGCCTCCCAGGCCGCGGTGGGTGCTCAGCGTAGCCCCCTCCCTCAAGCTTCACTGCTGGGTGTCGCCTGCCTGGCTGCGCGGCCGCCAAAGTGGACGCTGCTGCTGCTGCCGCCACTGCTGGGGCTGCGGGGCCTGCCTGTGGAAGCGACGCTGCCATCGCGGCCCCTCCTTGGACAGCGGCATGTGCAGTCGGCGGGTGGGCGGCAGGAGGCTGGTAGGCGGCAGCAGTCCCAGGCTCCTGCTTGACTGCCGGATGGCCCCACTGCGGCCAGCCCTGCGCCGCTGCTTGGCTCGCAAGCTGTGAGCGGTGAGGCTCCTGCAGCAGAGTGGAGCAACAGGGATGGTTCAGGTTGTGGGAGGGCTTGAGGCAGGCCCTGAGAAAGAAAGAAATAGGATCAACAGGCGCGTGGGGAGAGCGCCGCTCACCGCCGTCGGGTCGAAGCCGAGGACCGCCACCACCCTGGGCTTGAGCAGCTGCAGCTCGGTGAGTCGCTGGCTGGCCTCCTGCATGCGCTCCTGCAGCGGCAGAGGGCGTGGGGCGCTCCGGCGTAAAGCTGGGCCCGAGTGCGGCGGCTGTGTGCACCCAGCGCGGCTTGCAGGCGGCGGCAATCACTCACATCAAGTCGTACATACGCCAGCTGGGCTCGCGCAATGGCCTCCGCCAGGCTTGGCTGCTGGCCTGACTTCATCGCGCCTGGCCGCTGTTATCTCTGCTGCATGGTCGACTGGCTTTATGGGTTAGGCTGATGCTGCAAGCAGAACGGGTCTGCGATGTGCGAGAGAAACCCCAGCGGCGACGCCAGCTCAGCCGCCGGCCCGAGGAGAGGGCAAGCCCGTGGCTCGGTTCGGGCTGTCCTTCCACCAGCACTTACAGAGCATCTGCAACTTCACATTGCAGTTCTTACATTGCGCTACACTTCCAACCATCTACAGCCGGGTGGGGAACGACAGGCCGTCGCCCTCCGCCGCCGCTCGCCCCGGCAGCAGCCAGCACAGCAAGTTGTCCCCGCACACAGCGTGCAGGTTGTCATGCACACCCAAGTCGAACAAGTGGCCCCGCGGCTTCCCACCACCGGCCAGATACTGCGCCACCACGCCTGCACGCAAGCATCGGCGGCAGGGGAGGCACGAGGGCACTGGGGATCAGGCAGCGCACTTGGCTGAGCACCGGCGCGCCAGGCATGGCAAGCAAGCCATGCCATGCATGACAGGCCAGCGCACTGCAAATTATTACCACCCAAACATTCATTAACTCCGTTCCTCCAGCAAGCAGCCACTCACCCTCATGGTGCTCTATCGTTGTTACGTTGCGCAGGAAGAGGTAGGCATTCCACACCAGCAGCACCACCAGTCCCACGGCTATGGGGAGCCCGAGCGCTGTGGCCGCCACCTGCGCCAGCGCGTGCAGCCAGAAAGGCCCCTGCCATCCAATCCTATCTGCGCTGCTGCCCGCCGTGTCTGCTGCGCCTGCTGAGCTGCTGGAGGCGGCTAGCACCTGGCTGTCCTCGTCCCAACCCAGCGCCAGCTGCGAACAGGAACAGCAACAGTATGCAGGCTTCATGGAACACATGCGGGCAGGGCTGTTTGCGGCACTCGCGCTGCTCAAACGGCGCTTCGCAAGTTTTCCAGCCTGCTGCTCAGGGCCATCTGAGTGCCCAACATGCACAGGGCGCCAGCTCAGCCCACTCACCGACACCAGGTGTGCATTCATTTGCAGGATGAGGGCCAGAGCGTGCAGGCAGGCTACTGCCAGGTAGATGCACATCAGCAGGAAGGCGCGGTAATTCCCGTGGCCAACACAGTTGTTGGTCCATGCCTGCGGTAGCAGGAGAGGAGAGAAGGGCGCTGGGGCGGCTGGTTGGGGGTTGCAATGGGACGAGCATGCGGCGGGCTATAGCGGAGCAGCATCGCTGCTCGGAACTCCGCTGCTCGGAGCACTCAGCTCGAACAGCCAGGGCGCAGAATTCCCAGCCCCGAATGAGCACGCCTGAAGCGGCAGCAAGGCCCCACCCCTCCCCAGGTCTCACGCAGTGATGGTCCATGCGCAACACACAGTGGCCGCACCGCCGGCAGTGGTGGGTGCGCGGCGGCTTGTAGGCCGCGCATTTTTTGCAGAACCGCGCGCCGCCGCCCCGCCGCTTCACTTGCTGCACCGCCTGCTGCTGCTCGGCGTCGGGCTGCCACCCCGGCGGCACCCGGCCTGCAAGTATGGGCAGCGGGAGGCGCCATAGAGCGGGGTTACGTGATGACTGTCATGGGCAGGTTGGCATGAGCATCGGCGACATGCCATCAAACGCCGCACCGCCCTGCCTGCCTGCATACCCTGCGGCGGCCAAATCTGAAACAGTTGGCTGGCCCACCTGGATCGGCATAGACGCACTGCAGGTAGAGCCCCGCGCCCAGGGCCGTCAGGAGTGTGAGCACAACAAAGTTCCCCACGCCATCCGCGGAATAGCCCATTCGGGGCACGATCTGCATCGCAACAGGAGAGGGAGCGTGCTCAGCTGCCACGCTTCACGGCTAAACGAGGCGAGCAAGAGCGGCAGCGGCAGCAGCAGCAGCCAGCGCCGCGCACCACGTTCAGGACCGCTGTTGAGTACAGAAACAGGATGACGACCAGGCAGCCGCGCGTGGTGCGGTTCTGTGAGCGCACGACCTCCGCCGGAGGCAGGACGGCCTTCATGGCTGCGAGGCGTCAAACCGAGTGCCGCCGCTCGCCGCCGCCGGCAGCGGATCGCGCTGCCGCTGCTACGTTGCACACCAGCGGTCGAGGAGCTGCGGCGATCACTTGCAGCCCCTGAGAGGCCGCAGGAGGCCGGGTCGAGGCACGACCCGCGGTTGTTAGCAGCGGGAGCCCCTCGGTGCGTGCGGTGCGCAGCGATCGGAAGCCGACGGCGCCTGCAGGCTGGACAGCCAACGCAAGCTGCCGTCGCCCCTCAAATGCCTGCCGTCGCCGCCACAGCGCCGGCAGCAGGCCTGAGCAGGCGCTCGGCCGGGAGCACAGGTTTCCAGGGCCAGACTTGCGGTGTGAGCCTCCTTGTCCTGTGTTACAAGCAAGCACAGGAACGCCACGCTAGGCTTTGTGTCCGCAAGCAGACATCGTAACGGTTTCTGGTCATTCAAGCCCTGCCGTTGCTGCGCAGCAGCAGGATCACCACCGTGCGTGCTGCGTGCCAGGCCAGGCATGCAAACAGGCAGAGCTCGGGTACGGTTGGACAGGGGACATAGAGCAGCCGAATCGCTTCGGCTTTGGCCTCAGCCGTAGGCCTGCCTTGCTGCTGCGCACACAGGGCGTTAATTCGGTTGGCCCAGAACAGGCGACGGGCGCGGCGCTCCAGCCGCGCTAGTATGGACAGGGGGAGCGCAACCGCAAACACCAGCAGGGACCAGGCATTGAGCACAATGCACTGGCCAGCCTCTTCAGGGATTGCAGGCACCAGTGGGGCAGGGCTGAGAGGAGCCCTACAGGCGACGGGGGAGGAAGGGCAATGGTGGCTCATGGAGCTCACTGAGCAAGGGCTTGTCAAACCAGCTAGCCCGCCTGCAAATGCCAGCCGTAACTGGCATGCGCGCACGCACACCCCGCCCCTCCCTTCTCACAGGGCCAGCCAGTCGAGGGCTTGAAACGCCACACCAAGGGGCTCGCGCAGCCCAGGTGCTTCCAGCACCCGCTCGCACAGCCTGCCACTGTAGGCCAGCGCCGGCAGCGCCAGCAGTGGCAGAGCGATGCAGTTGACGGAGTGCAGCAGGCGGGCGTGGAGCATGTACAGTGCCACCCACAGGCTGCTATTGCCTATGATCAGCAGCGGCACTACGCGCAGGGGGCTGCCGCCGGCAAGCTCAAGCAAGTTGGTGCCTCCATGAAAGGCTGCAGTGCACAGGGGTGAGAGGTGGGAACCCGGCACGACTGTGGCCTCCAAAAGGCTGTAACAGGCGACAACCCCAACATGGGTTGAGCCGCATGCCACACACTGGCAACTGCACACAGCGACACTTGATTGCTCACCACTGTTGAGGCAGATCCACACCAGGTGCGCGGTGGCGGCCAGCACCCACAGCTCGCGGTAGCGCACATAAGCAGCCCGCCGCTTGGCAATCATCAGCACCAGCCCCTGCTGCACCACGATGTGCGTGCCGTTTTGCAGTGCCAAACCTGTGCGCACGGTTGGTCAGTCAGGGGAGTTTGCAGCGGGCACGAACAGACATGTAGAGCCTGAAGCAGCGTGGCCTGACGGCTGGGCCGCATGCAGCATGTCGTGGTCACTGCTGGCAAAGGAAACCTTGAATACCGGCCATGCAGCTGGCACGCACCCCACAGCTGCTCTTGTACGATCGTCTTGAAAACCAGCAGCGCCAGCAGCACAAGGCTGCCCACATGCCACAGCGTGCGGTCAGCATCCGCCGCTGCCTGGTTGGCGGCCCAGCGGAAGGGCGAGTCGCGCCAAGCGTGCCACCGCTTGGCCCAGCCGTGCAGCCGAGCCTGAACAAGCATAATGCGAGTCCCGCTGCCACGCCGCTGGCAGCGTCGCTGCTTGGCGCCGCCGCCGTCGCTGCCGCTGCCGCACCGCTGCTTCAATCAGTGCTCAGCTGCAGCCGTGAGGGGAGCGCCCCTGTGCTGGCTCTGCGTGGCTGGGCGCTGTGCTTGCAGCAGCAGCAGCAGCTTTGGACGCACCCCTGGCTCGTGCTGGAAGGCCCCCGCCACTCCTTGAGAGGTGGATTGGCTCGTGGGGAGTGCATTCGAATTAGCAAGCATGAACCTAGCTGGAAGGGTTGCTCGGGAGCTGTTGTGCCAGCTGCTCGCCACAGCGCACCGGTGGCCCGGCCCACACTCCCACTTGACAGACATTTGAGGCTGCATACTGTGCATCCAATCCCTCCAGAAGACATCACAGTGGGAGTGCCAACATTGTTACATGGCATTGAATGAGGCAATCAGGCCGACAAAGCAGACACGATGTTGGAACGCACGTGCAGGCAGGAAATGGAAAAAA
This sequence comes from Chlorella sp. Dachan, assembly GCA_006782975.1. Taxonomy (NCBI): domain Eukaryota; kingdom Viridiplantae; phylum Chlorophyta; class Trebouxiophyceae; order Chlorellales; family Chlorellaceae; genus Chlorella; species Chlorella sp. Dachan. Next base: position 1,802,095 of record RRZL01000083.1, on the reverse strand, counting down.
AACTGCTGCCAAGTAACCCAGTGTGCGTTGCGTGCAGAGGGTGCAGGTCATACCCAGCTGGCGTGCAGCAGCATCACCACCGTGCGTGCTGCGTGCCAGGCCAGGCATGCAAACAGGCAGAGCTCGGGTGCGGTCGGGCAGGGGACGTACAGCAGGCGAACCGCTTCTGCCCTGGCCTCTGGTGTCGGCCTGCGGCGCTGCTGCGCACACAGCGCGTTAATTCGGTTGGCCCAGAACAGGCGGCGGGCGCGGCGCTCCAGTTGCGCTAGTATGTGCAGCGGCAGGGCGATGGCAAACACCAGCAGGGCCCAGGCATTGAGCACCATGCACTGGCCGGTTGCGTCGAGGAGCGGCGGACACAAGGGCGCGGGGCTGAGCGGTGCCCTGCAGGCAGCAGCAGCATGGGAAATGGAGCTCTGAATGCAGCTACAACCACTCACAGGACGGTGCATGCGCATCGCACACAGCAGCAGGCACTCACAGCATCAGCCAGTCCAGGGCGGCGTAAGCAGGGCCCATGGGGCCGCACAGCGCTGGGATGGCCAGCATGCGGCCGCACAGGCGGCCGCTGGACAGCACCGCCGGCAACGCCAGCAGCGGCAGCGCGATGGTGTTGACTGGGTGCAGCAGGCGAGCATGAAGCATGTAGAGCGCCATCCACAGTCCGGAGTTGCCAATCAGCATGGCAGGCACCACTCGCAGGGGGCTGCCCCCGGCCAGCTCCATGCAGCGGTTGCCCCCGTTGAAGGCTGCGGGGTGAGGTGACAAGAGGGGTGGGGCGATCAGCACTTTCCAGGATTCGCCGCACGAGGGCATGCCCATGCGGCTGTTGCAGGTGAGCAGGTGCAGCAGGCACAGCAGGGGACCGCCGGCGTTCTGGCCACTGAGCATGGTCTGCTGCCTCAAACTGCAGTGAAGCAGCAAGCTGAAAGCAATTGGCTTACGCCCCCCGAGCGCCTCACCGCGGTCCAGGCAGACCCACACCAAGTGCGCAGTTGCCGCCAGCACCCACAGCTCTCGGTAGCGCACATACGTAGATCTGCAGCACCGGATCATCAGCGCCAGCCCCTGCTGCACCAGCAGGTGCGTGGCATTGCGCCACACCACCACTGTAGCAGGGGGCGAGGGGAGCAAGCGGGAGGAGGTGTTGGCGGGCCTGCTGTGCAAGGTGGCACACAGCAAGCAGACGAGCCGCGCTCCTAAACACAACAACTGGACAGCTCCCAACATGCTCCCATGCGGTTTGAAACTGTACACAGGCTCACCCCACAGCCGCTCTCGCGCCGCGGTTTTCACAGCGAGCAGCACCAGCAGCACGATGCTGCCCACGTGCCACAGGGTGTGATCAGCATCGGCTGCCGCCTGGTTGCTGGCCCAACGGAAGGGTGAGTCGCGCCAGGCGCTCCATGCCTCCTCCCGGCCGCCCCAAAACCGCCGCAGCATTGGGGCGGCGGTGGCCCTGAAGCTGGTTTCACCGCCGCCGCCGCTGCGACAGGCAGGAAGGCAGGCAGGCACCAGGCGTGACACTGAGGGCATGCGGTCCACCCCCATCGGCTGTGTTGGCGGCTGTGGCCGGGCAGGGCCTTTGGACGTGCCTGGGGTTCGAGTTGGGTGTCAGCGTGCCTCTCCAGCTGCAGGCAAGGCCTGGCTTGGGCTGGAGGCGCGTGCCGAGCCAGAAGGCTGAACAGCAGAGCTTGGGTTGCGTGGAAAAACAAGTGCTGCAAAACGCCGCCGAGGTGCCGTGCATGTTGACGACCTGACTGCTTGCTACACCATTAGATGCATGTTTACAACGGGCTTGACACACGAACAGGATTAAAGCCAGGAAAACGAAGGCCTGGAGAGTTTGGAGAGTGAGGCGAGTGCCAAACAGGGCGTTGTGCAGCCTTTGACCATTCAACAACAGGCCGTCGAGCACCGCTCCATGCGGAGCAAGGGGAATGGCGGCTTAGCACACTGGAGGAGAGTAGTCATACATCGGCATGCATTTCAGGCAAGCTAACTACATCCTGAAGACGTCTGGGGTACATCCACAGCACAGAGGCCAGATTCAGGTCGCCCCACCGCACAGCAGCATCACCGCCATACGTGCCGCGTGCCAGGCCAGGCATGCAAACAGGCAGAGCTCGGTTGGAGTTGTGCACGGAACATAGAGCAGGCGAACCGCTTCTGCCCTGGCCTCTGGTGTCGGCCTGCGGCGCTGCTGCGCACACAGCGCGTCTATTCGGCTGGCCCAGAACAGGCGGCGGGCGCGGCGCTCCAGCTGCGCTAGTATGTGCAGCGGCAGGGCGATGGCAAACACCAGCAGGGCCCAGATGTTGATCATCAGGCACTGCCCAAGTACGTCAGCTGCTGGAGGCGCCAGCGGGCCGGGGCTCAGCGGCACCCTGCGGGCAGATGGGTAGGGAACGGTCGGTTAGGGCGTTTGATGATGCACGGCTCCCTGCAGCTCTCGCTAGCCCCTTGCAAGCTACCATATCAGACAACCCTGCCCCCATTCAACGCACAGCATCAGCCAGTCCAGGGCGGCGTAGGCAGGGCTCATGGGGCCACGCAGCGCTGGGATCGCCAGCACCCGCACGCACAGCCTGCCACTGTAGGCCAGCGCCGGCAGCGCCAGCAGCGGCAGCGCGATGGTGTTGACGGGGTGCAGCAGGCGGGCGTGGAGCATGTACAGTGCCACCCACAGGCCAGAGTTGCCGATAAGCATGGCCGGGACCACTCGCAGGGGGCTGCCCCCAGCCAGCTCGATGCAGTGGTTGCTCCCATGCAGGGCTGCAGGTCAAGGGGGTGCACAGGGAGGTCTCTCTGTGATTGACCAGGGATACGATGCATGGTGGACTGGCCACCACGCCAGGTGGCCAGCCAGGCATGTGCTCCCACAGCTGCTTGGGCTGCCGCCGTCATGCTGCATGAATAATTAAGCACGCCGCAATCCATGCCTTCCACGCCTTCCTGCCAAGCACTCCGCAACACCACGTGTGGCTGTACAGGCTGCCTGTACAGCCTTGTGGCTCACCCCGGGTAAGGAGGATCCACACCAGGTGAGCAGTTGCTGCCAGCACCCACAGCTCTCGGTAGCGCACATAAGCAGCCCGCCGCTTGGCAATCATCAGCGCCAGCCCCTGCTGCACCATCACGTGGGTGGCGTTGTGCAGGGCGACGCCTGCGCGGGAGGCGGATGGGTTTGGGAGCTGGCACGGGTTTGGCGAGCAGCATGTAATGCAGCGCAGAGCTCGTCTTTCCCGCTGTGTTGTTTTTTCAGGCACTTTAGCCTCCAAGCTTGATGCACCGACCTTTTGACAGAGCTCACCCCACAGGCGCTCCTTGGCGGCGGTCCTGAGTACCAGCAGCATCAGAAGCACAGCGCTGCCCACATGCCACAGCGTGCGGTCAGCATCAACCGCCGCCTGGTTGGTGGCCCGGCGAAAGGGCGAGTCACACCAGGCACGCCACTGCTTCGCCCAGCCGTTCAGCGCTCGGCGCAGCATTGGAGCGGCGGCAGCGGCGGTGGCGCCGCCAGCGGCTGCCCGCTAAGCAGGCAGGCAGGCAGGGAAATGGGTAGGCCTGATCGGGCTGCCCGCTACGTGGCAAAGCAGCGTGCAGGCCTAAGGAGCCTTGGAGAGAGTTGGGTTGAGGGCGAGCAGCAAGATGGCCCGCTGCAGCCTGCCTTCGCACTTTGTGGGCTTGCCACACAGCAAAGCAGCGCTCCTCGAGCTGACTGAGGTCGCTGGGCACCTTGTTGTGGCACTGGCACAACAGCTAAACCCTACCCTCAGCTTCCCCTGTCTGCAGTTTGCCAACTCGTGCGTGCCCTCCTTACATGGCCATAGCAACACATCAGGGGCATGGTGCATGGAGAGACCAGCTGGGCCTATTGGGGGAAAAGCAGAGCTGCTGAAAAAGTGAGTGTGTGCATGAGTGGGGCGGCTGGAGGCGCATGCGAAAGGAAGGGCAAGGGGGAGGGGGGAATCCAGAATCGTGTGTTGTTCTCAATTTTTTCTGCGGCAGCGGAAGTTCCTCTCTTCAAGAGCGAGCGTATCAAAGCAACCTGAGCAGGAACTAAATGCGGCGGCAGGACGGGCTGCACTTTGGGGGCGGGTGCAGACGCTCAGCGGCAGGGGCGGGCGGGGAGAGAGAGCGGACATCAGATGATGACAGTTGGGGTGGACAGGGGCCACGTGTTGCAGGGCCCAAAGTGGGGATCGCTAGGGTGCGGCAGGGAATGAATTGGGGGAATGGAAAATGGGGCGGGCGGGCGCGCCGGCGGCGCACGAGGGGCAGGACTGGAGACGCACGCAGGCGCGCCGCCGCCGCCACGAGCGCCTCCAAATGGGGAAAAGCAAGGCGGTTGGACGGCGGGGCAGCGCGCCAGACGGCACGAAATCTAGTGGTACACGCGGAACTGGCGCAGCTCTTGGGGGGCAGCGCGGGCAGTTGAGGGAGGCCCTATCTGAAAACAGGGTGTGCACCCTCCCGGCAGCTGCCCTGCTGTGCGCCCCACAGCCGCATCCAGTGCTCCAGCCTGCCGCCCTCACACGCTGCCAAAAGTGGAGTTGCCCTGCCCATAGCCCATCTGCCGGATCTGGTGCTGCTGCTGCGCCAGGCGCGCGCCGGGCGGCTGCAGCGCCTGCCCATACGGCTTCTGCACAGCCAGTGCGGAGGCCGAGCGGCGCTCCACGGCCCTGCGGGATGGGCGGGAGTGGGGGCGGCAGGGGGCTGTTTCAGGGGCATGGGCTGAGTGGCAACAGGTGCCAGTTGCAGCAGCAGCCTGCAGGGTAATCGGCTACTGTTGCTTGCAGCGGTGCGTCGCGCGCAGTTGCCAGCAATGTGGCGTCCCTACGGAGACAACGCCAGGGCTCCGGTGCGCCCACCAACCAACAGTGCTACCAGCCTCCCAGCCCGCTCACCGCTGCACCGCCTTGCACCAGCGGGTCAGCTCCTTTGCTTCCAGAAGGATGAAGCCTCGCTCGCCATACTCGCGAGACCACAGGCGCAGCCTGCGCAGCACGCCCGCCACTCCCAGGCCAGTGCGCTCGTCGCCGGTGCAGGCGCCGGGGGCGGGGGTGGCGGCCGCCGCGCGCGCAAAGGCGGCGTCGGACCGGGAGAAGGCCATGCCTTCCTCCTCCTCCTCCTCGCTGTCGTCGTAGAAGCTGTCGCCAGGTGGCACCGCGGGGTCGGCGTGCACGCGCTCGTAGTCAATGTGGGAGAGGTGCGAGGGCATGAACACCTGCAAGAGCGAGGCAAACAGGAGGTGGGTGAGCCGAGCAGGACAGCAGGATACGGCAAGGGGGGAATGCTCGTGTGGGCGCGAGACATGCGGCAGGGCAGGGACGCCGGGGAGGAGGGAGGTGAGGCTTGTGCGGGAGCGGCGTCACGTGGCGACGGCAGAAACATGCAGGGGTGGGCAGAGGCGACAGCGCCCCTGCAGCCGTGCTGTGCCCTGGTCAGCACCCGCCGCAGCAGTGGCTAAAGGCAGACTATGTGACCCACCTTGGAGCCATCGTACTGTGGCACCAGGAACACGAGGTTCTGTGTGACGATGCGCCGCGCGTCGCACAGCCGCTGGATGCCGCTCAGCACTGCAGGCAGGCGTCGATACAGGGCAGCAGGCGGGGCAGATGAGGCGAGGTCAGCTGGGTGTGGGCGCAGCAAGGCGCGTCGGCAGCGGCAACTGTGAAACAGTCAGCCAGCAGCGCGCCTGTGGGCACGTGGACCTCGGCCACGGCGGGCAAGAATGCCGCCCACAAGCAGCGGCAAGGCACGAAGCAGGGGTAACACTAGGCAGACGGCGCACCGGTGAGCACGTAGACCTCTGCCACCGCTGGCGGCATGCCACGCAGGTCAATCGGCTGGTCCGAGTCGAGCTTGAAGGAGGGCACCAGGTTGCTGCAGGGAAGGGGGGCCCAGGGAGCCAGGGGCGAGTTGGGAGCCAAGACTTGCGAGCGTGGCAGCGGCAGGTTGGGGGGCCTGCACACAGCCATGAACTGACAGAGTTGAGTTGGCACCAGAATCGCCGCTGTCGTGACCCAGACAGGCTGCACCGCCGCTGTCGCGACGCAGGCTACAGGCTACAGACCGCTGTACAGACTGCTATAGCCCACCCACCTGATGATTGCCTCTTCGAGGATGCTGACCGCCTGCACATGATACACTGACTCCACTCCAATCTTTTCCTGACGTGGCACAGCTGCGCCGCCGGCGCCCAGCTGTGCGGCGGCAGTGGCACCGAACATGCCGCCCAGCTCGGGGCCAGCGGCGGCGCCGGGGCCGCCATAGGAGCCCAGGCGAGAGGGGTGCTGGTGCGGCAGCAGCGCCTCGGCAGGCATGGCGGCGGCGGGGGCGTCGGCCGCCTGCAGTGGAAGCGTGGACACCAGGAGTTGAGCAGGGCAGTGGGCAACCCTGGCCCTCTGCGTGCCCTGGAACTAAAAAAAACGTGCTGAGCTGCTGCACTCCAGCGACCCAGCCCGCAGCTGCTTGCCCTCCCACGCCATGCGCATGCGCATGAGCACGCAGCCTGCTGCTGCCTTTCCTCCCCGGCCTAACCAGCCTCCCACACATCCACAGCCACCCACCTTGCCCTCCCACGCCACGCGCATGCACATGAGCACGCGGTTCAGGGTGCACATGCTGGGCTTGCCCGCGTTGGCCACTGCCTCCCGGTAGATGGCAAATGCCTGCGCACAAGTGTGTGGGACAGGGGGTTTATGAGGGCCACACGGAGAGGGCAAGGGTTGCCTGGGAAACGCTTGTGCGCGCTGCATCGCGCTGCAGACGGGGCAGCGAAAGCAGCACGCAGATGCAGCCCAACATGCCTGGACGCTGCTAACACTTGCTTATCAATTCATTTCCTTTCACAGCAGGACTGCTATGCCTGGTAGCTGCTGGTGCTCTCGCCACCCACCGTGCGCCCGCCAGGTCACCTCCACAGGCTCCCGCAGCTCCACGCACCAAGCCCACAGATCCAAACAACGGCAAGGAACAACAAGCAGTGCTCCCACCTGCGCCAGCCAGGCCACCTCCACAGGCTCCCGCAGCTCCACTCGCCGCCCGCGGGGCGTCAGCGCCTGCAGGGTACGGGAGACCACGTCGCACAAGCCATTCAAGCATGGAGGCATCGGCGGCTGCAGAGCTGCCTCTGTAACCAGTTTGCAGCCTGCTGCCCAGCAAGGCCACAGGCAGCAGCTGCCCAGGCCTCACCTCCAGCAACCGCTCCCGCTCCTGGCTGCGGCGCGTGCCGGGCAGGGCGCTGGTGGGGCCCGCCCCCGCGCCCTCTGCCCGGTTGGGCGGGTACCCGCCCGCCACCCACGACTGGCGCAGGCGGTTGTAGCACATGCGCAGCAGCACGTTGGCGTGGGACTCATCCATGCGCACGCCGTGCAGCGTCATCAGCCTGCAAAAGGCAGCCGCAGGGGTGCAGCACGCGTGAGGAGGTAGCAATGAGGTGGCAACGCAGGCCTTGTGCCGCTGAGCGCTGGGCGCACGCAGGGGTGGGCAGGTGGGCAACAAAGCACCCTGGACGCGTGCGGGGGCGGGCAGGCAGGCAACGCAACACCCCGCCCTGCCCCTGCCACCCCGCGAAAATGACCTGCACTCACCGCGCCACATCCAGGGCGAGCTCAGCCTCGTCGGCCCTTTGGCACGCATTCAGGATGGCTGTGAAGGTGAAGGCGTCGGGCTTGCGGCCGCCCTCCGCCATCTCACACACCAGGGACACCACGTCTCCCAGCCTGTGGGGACAGAAGGGGCGCAGATGCAACGTTTGTGATGCAATGGGCCAATCATCTCACACACCAAGGACACCACGTCTCCCAGCCTGCGGGGACAGACAGGGACAGAGCGCAGATGATCACACACTGAGTGAGGCTAGCAGCAGGTGGTTGCAATGCATCGGCCCCGCCGTCTCACACAACGAGCGGCCTGCAGCGCTGCACCTGCAGTGCACAGCAGCGCCTGGGCGGCGACAGCTAGCCTTCCGTCCGCGCAGCAAACCAGCCACCAGCCTGCCCACCTGAAGCGGTTGGCGTACGCGTTGAGCAGCGCGTTGAGGGCATACAGGTCGGGCCACTGGCCCGCCGCTCGCAGCGCGCGGTACTCGCTCTGAGCCTCGGCCAGGCAGTCGTTTTTGATGAAGACGGCGATGATGGCAGACGACGTGCCCTGCACAGGGCGGTCACAAACGATATAGGCAAGCGACGCTGGATCCATCAGCCCTTGTAGGCAGGAGATCAGGCCTCCCGTTTTGGCGTGCTGGGCAAGAGCCCATCATGCCGTATCTCCCACTTGCAGGCCCAGCACCGCGCTCCCCACCCAGCCCATCCAGTCAGAGAGCCTAGCCCAACCCGTCATGAGCCCAGCCCCTGCTCACCGCGCAGGGCTGCAGCCCGTCCCGCCGCATCTCCGCCTGCAGGCCCAGCACTGCTTCCAGGTCGCCATGGGCGCCCACCGCCCGCATCAGCATGCCGTAAAACTGGTTGTCGGCCAGGACGCCGTTGCTGCACAGCAGGCAGGCACAGGGAGCTGCGGCTCAGCACGCAGACCACATGCAGGTTGCAGCAGTGCAGACACACCGGGTGCGCTCATGGTAAGCCACGCCCGCAGCACCCAGGCGTGTGGTGCACCAACACCAGCCCGGGGCCACCAGCCCCCCGCTAGGTATTGCTGTAGTTGCTTGGCTCATTCCGCAGGCAGGCTCAATTCAACAGCAGTAAGTGCAGCTCATTGCTGCCACAACCCGCCAGCTCACCGCTGCATGTCGCTGTAGATGTTCATGGCTTCGTCGCTGTCGCAGCCACCAGACGCCTGCAGACAATGGGGGAGGACAACGGCACGGAGACACGTCAGAACAGGGCTCCCTTGCCTGGAGCTTGCACGCACCGGCAAGGGTCTGCTGTGCAACAAAAATTGTGCACCTTTGCGGCAACAAAGACGTCCCCAAGCGGAGTGGCAGTGCAGCGCAGCGGCAGCGCCAGCCGACCTGGATGCAGGCAAACACAGCCGCGCTATAGACCATGAGCGTCGAGCCGCAGCCCTCCCGCTGCGCTTTGCGGTACACCTGCGGGGCAGGCGGGGCAGCGAGGCGACAGCCCACAGGGCTTGAGCAGGCCAACCAGGACGAGGCGGCTATGCATGCTTTTGCAAGCTTGGAGGGTGCGACTTGTGTCCCAGCTCGCGCCGCTCCTTACTGCACACATGCACCAAAGGCACCACACACTGCCACCAAACCCTGCCACCAAACACTGCAGCATGCCTTCACGCCCATGGCTGGTCCCATCCCCACTCCACCCCAGCGGCTCACCCGCAGCGCAAGCGCCTTGTCGCCCGCCCGCGCACAGGCGTCGATGAGCGAGGCGTAGGTCCAATCGTTTGGCCGCGTGCCGGACCCAAGCATGTCTTCCAGCACGTTGAACGCACGCTGCAGCTGGCTGGCGCGCCCCGCCGCCGTGACCAGCGCATTCCACACGGCAGCGTCCGTGGGGATGCGGGCGCCCTTCATGTCGTCAATCAGGGCAAAAGCGCGCTCCAGCAGCACTAGCTGCTTGCGCCTGCGGCGTGGGAACAACCGGTCGAGACGCGCCGGGTTGCCGACCTAACGGGTTGCAGGCGTAGCTGCAAGCTCAGCATGGATGGCAGGCCTGATGCCAGCGCACAGCGCACAGGACACAGCCGCCGCACACAACCGCACACAGCAGCAGCAGCAGCAGCAGCAGCAGCAGCAGCAGGAGCAGCAGCCGCAGCAAGCAGCAGCAGCCGCAGCAGCAGCAGGAGGCGCAGCAGGAGCAGGAGCAGCAGCCGCAGCAAGCAGCAGCAGCCGCAGCAGCAGCGGCGCGCGCACCGCTCGGACGGGGGCAGGCGGTCGATCTGCTCCGCGCACGCCTTGACCACTGCACTGTACACCATCTTGTCTGCCGCCACGCCATCCCCCTTCATCTGGGCGTAGAGCTGGAAGGCCTGCTCCGCGTCGCCCGCCGCTGCGCACGCTACAGCACGTCAACCAGGGGACGGGCGGGTGGGGTGATTAGTGGAAGCATGGTGGGAACAGTTGAAGAGCGAGGATGGCACAGGCTGGCAAGTGTGCGGCAGGGCCCTCAGACCTGCGGCGCAGCGCATGCAGGCGCCGCTGCCGCTGCTGCCCCGGTGAACCAGCCCAGCCAGCCAAGCCAGCCAGCACACGCACAGCCAGCCAACCAGTGCGCACCTGAGATGAGCGTGGTGTAGAGGATGGAGTCCATCTTGAGGCCCGCCGCCTGCGGGGAGCGGTGCAACGGTGTGCGGGCCAGTCGGTGCCTGCCACTTTCGCGTTGCCACTTTCGCGTGCCACGTGTACTTTTGTTTCAGCAAGCGGAAGCCTATAGGCACAACGTCGGGCCTCCCCCTGCCCAGCTGAGCAGGCGGAAGCCTGCGGGCAGCGCGTCGGGTCTCCCCTCCCCACACCTGCAGCATGTCCGCCACATGCATGGCGTTGCGGAGGTCTCCAGCCTCGGCGCACACGCGCAGCTGCAGGGGCACAACACAGGAGGCAGTGCGTTGATTGTGAGGCCGCAGAGCGGGGATTGACGCACAGCCGTGGCCATCATTGGCAGGCGCTGTCGTCATGCAGCTTTAGCTCCCACAAACGAAGGTGCGCCGCTGTTTTCAAACTCCGCAAACTCCGCAAACTCCGCAGACTCCGCGAAGGTGCACAATTTTTGTTGCCCAGTTCCCAGCGCCAGCTCACCAGCATGTTGTATGTGCGAGCATCCACGTACTTGCGCGGCAGCAGCTGCACAAAGCGCAGCGCCTTGGCCACCGCCTTGGTGGAGGCGGCGGGGCGCAGGAAGCGGTAGTGCTTCAGCCTGTGCAGGGGGGAGGGGGAGGCACCTCCAAACGAGTCAGGGAGGAGCTGGCAAACTTGCGCTCGAATGCAGGCGCTGCACAGCCAGATGGCAGCACAACACAGGCACTGCCAGAGGTTGTGTTCAAGACTGGATTGGCCCCAGCCCCGGCCCAGCCGACCCATGGGCGCACCTGCCCAGCGCGTCTGAGCGGCCGGCACGCACACACTCCTTGACGAGCGTCAGAGCATCGTCCAGATCCCGGCGCTCGCAGGCCGCCTCATAGGTGGCCAGGATGGCTGCCAGCTGCGCCTGCTTGTAGTCTCCAAGGCTGCGTGCGTTGGGCGCTGCCAGCGAGGCGTCCCAGTCCGCGGAGGGCGAGGTGCGTGCGGGGGCATCCTTGCGCCGCCGCGGCGGCCGCGACCCCNAAGGTAGTGGTGCCGCCGGCTGGGTGCACCGTCGTCCTCGCTGCTGCTGCTGCCGGGCGGCGAGCGCGGCAGCAGCGCCGGTAGCTGCACGGAGGCCACCTGGCGCTGGCCAGGCGCTGTCTGAGGCAGCACGGCAACCCCCTGCGGAGCCTGCTGCACGTGCGCCGCCGCCGCCGCGATGGCTGATGCAGCGGGCGCGGCGTGCGCCGCTGCCACCTCTGTCTCCCCACCAAAGTGGTAGATCACGGTGCCATCCCGCTGCGGCTCAGCTGCATGCTGCGGCAGCTCGTGGCCATGCGAGGCCGCTGCTGCCTGGTCTTGGGCAGCGGCCGCGGAGCGCACGAGCCTGCGGTCGGGCGGCAGCGGTGCGGGCAGCAGCGGTCGGTGGGCTAATGCGCGTCTGCCGCCGCCAGACACTTGCATTGACTCCACAAATGCGTCTCATGATGGCTGCCAGGGGCTGGCGGGCTTGCAGGTCAAGAGCGTGCAGCGGGCGCACCTGGGCTGCGGCTGGGGGGCCCTCGACCCCCTCCTGGCGCTCAGGCACGCCGCCCCGCCGCGCAGCAGTGCGGCGGAGTGCGGCATAGGCCCCAAGCGTGGCTCGGCCCCCGAGCGGCTGGCTTGCTCCGGCCCGCTTGCAAGCGCTCGATGATGCCGGCGGCTGGCCGACCTTCAAATCGCCGCGCCGAGCAGCGCCACGACACTGCGGGCCAGTCGAGCCACGGGGCCACGCTTCAGATGGCCGCTGCTGGGGCCGCCACTCCCAAATAAGCTTCCGCTGGCGCTCACAAGTCGTTGGATCACAGCCGGATGGGGAATGGTGGTTCACATGGCAGCGGCTGAGACAGCTCAGCAACAAGGCAGTGGCCAAGAGGGGCTCCGTTTGCCCATGACCCATGCCCACTTGACAGTGAAATTGCAGCATGTGGAAGGCGCCCGCCGGCCGCTCGGGCCAGTCCAGCCCTGCCGCCGCCGCTGCCGCCTGCAGCTCGCAAGGGCAGGGCCCGGGTGCCGGATGGCCTCCGTGCTGCTGTTCTTGTCGCAGAGAGGTTGATTGGGAGGGAGGCTTGAGCAAAGACACCGATGCTGTGGTGCCAAGCGGCACCATGTTTGCCCCCAAGCTAGCGCTTCTCTTGTACACCCCTCCTGCACGCTGCACTCGTGCCGGCAGCAATCCAGCCCGGCAGTTCCTGGGCCTCCCGACCTGTGTATGCAAGCCCTACGCACACAGGCGAGCAGGAGCCCCAAGCTGGATGTGTGTGCACGCCATCATTGTTGATTGCAAGTTTGATCGTGCGCGCTTCGCCGCCTTCCGATGCTGCATGGCGAACGGGATGAGCGGCGCCTTGGGCATGCGCTCAACTGCACAGGCCTGGATAGCACCAGCCCAGGGGAGCCTGCATATCCTCATAAACCCTCACCAGGCAGCAAGGACAGCCCCGGAGGGCAGCCAAGTGGCCCTCCGCATACGCTGACCGGGCGTGGGCGGCGGCAGGCGTCATTGCCCGCGGGGCGCCAGATCCCGGCAGTTTCGCGCTTCGCTGCAGTCTCGCCCCCACTGCTGCGTCGGTTGTGTGTTGTTTGGAGACGCGCCGCGCCCCGAAAGCGGCAGCAAAGGCCGCAAATATGTCCGCGCGCTTGACTGTGGAGGACGGCGTTGCGGTTGTCACCCTCGACAATGCTCCCGTCAACGCGCTCAAGCCGGCGGGTGCGAGACACGGGTTGGCGCCCTTGCCGCCGCCGCCGCCGCCGCCTGCCGCCGCCGCCTGCCCGCTGCTGTTCACCCCCATCCTTGCCCCGCGTACACCTGCAGTGCTGGACAGCCTGTTTGAGCAGCTGCGCAAGGCGCAGCGCAACCCAGAGGTGAAGGCCATCGTGCTCACAGGCGCACACGGTGAGACTTGAGGGGCATAGTATGGCCCTTGGGTGGCAGCCGCCCTTGGGTGGGTGGGGGGCGGCAGCTGTGCCTCCACCTCCGGCGCCGCACTGCCCAACCACTCTGCCAAGAACTTGCCACACTCAAGATGCATCGCACAGTTGCGCAGCCGCCGCCTACCCCGCCCTCTCCCCACCCCTCTGCCTCCCCTCTGCTCCCCGCACCGCAGGCAAGTTCTGCGCCGGCTTTGACTTCACGCTGTTTGGCACGCCCCAGATGGCCGCCATCCTGGACAGCCGGGAGGAGGCACTGAAAGAGATGGGCGCCCTGCTGGAGAACGGGCCCAAGCCCACGGTGGCAGCAGTGGACGGGGCCTGCCTGGGCGGCGGTTGCGAGCTGGCCATGGCGTGCAACGTGCGTGTCAGTGCTCAAGGTGTGTAGCGTGTGGGCGGTGCGGGTTGGGATGGTATGAGTGCGAGTGCCCATGTGTCGTACAACGTACCGAGGCGCAGGTCTGCCGACGTTGAGTCCCACCCGCAAGAGATCCAGACTCGTTGCTGCGTGCGCCCTCTGCTGCTGCCCGCAGGCGTGCAGCTGGGGCTGCCGGAGGTACGGCTGGGCCTGCTGCCGGGGCTGGGTGGCACCCAGCGCATGCCGCGACTCGTGGGCATGGAGCAGGTGTGGCTGGTCAAAGTTCCAGGGGCGGTTGAGCGGGGCAGGGCAGTGGCGGTTGAGCGGGGCAGCTCAACGCAGCACTGAATGAATGCGGGCAGAGGCTGCAGCCTGCCAAGGTTCCAGGGGCCTGCCATGCCGTGCATACCAGCGCGCCCTGTCTGGGCTTGGCATCCCGCCTGTCATGCCGTCCGCCGCACTCAGAAAGGCCCGGTCCCCCCTTCTCATTGCCCCAGGCGCTCAACCTCATGCTCAGCGCATCGCCAGTCTCAGCAGAAGATGCGCTCACAATAGGGCTCGTGGACGAAGTGGTCCCCTCTGGCGAGCTGACGGCGGCTGCTCGTGCCGCCGCTCTGGAGCTGGCCGCCGGCAGCCGGCCGCGGCGCAGGACGCTGCAGCTCACGCAACACATGCCGGTGGGTGTGGGGGTGGGGGCGGTGCTGGGGCGGTGCTGTAGCTTGAGCGGCGCTGGGATCAGCGGGGGCGGGAGGAACGTGCAGAACTGCGCCGGCATGCAAAGGGCGCTCGTGCAGGCAAATAGAGGCTCAGCCTGCAACCTGGCAAAGGGCAAGTTCACAGAGCAGCACAGCAACCGGCCCTGCTCATAGGGCGGCTCCGCTTCCCGGCTGCAGGCAGGGCGGCGAGGGCTTGTGCCTGCATGCATTAACGCTGGCCTCTCCACCCTGTACCCCCTTCCTTTGTGGCAGGCCAGCGGCGAGGGCTTTGTGGCGGCAGGGCGCGCGGTGCAGGAGGCGCAGGCGCTGGTTTCCCGCAAGTTTGCGGGGCAGCCGCATTTCGATTACCTGCTGGAGGCGGCAGCGGCGGGGCTGGTGCAGGGCGCGGGCGCCGGCCTGCAAAAGGTGTGCAACCAAAGGGCTGGGGGTGGCGGGACGAGCAGAGGGGGGTGTTGTGTCGCCATGCCTCCAGTTGGCAGCAAGTTGTGCTGACGTAGGGACATGGATTTGAGCCCGGTACGGCGACCTCCTGGCCCCCAACCGCTATCAACCCCTAGTGCATGTGATTCACTCACCCCAGGATGTGCTCTGCTGCCTTGCCCAACCGCCGCAGGAGGGCGAGGGCTTCCGTGCGGCTGCCTCCTCACGCATGCACCGCCTCACGCTGCACTTCTTCAAGGCGACCCGCGCGCTGAAGCGGGCGCCCGCCCCGCTGCGCCTGCTGATCCAGGCGCGTCAGGCAGGGTGGGGGGAGGGTGGGGGAGGGGCAGAAGGAACCACCTGCGGGCAGGCTGCCTGCTGCTGATGTCAAAGCTGCGTAGCTGCTGCTGATGTCGCGGCTACGTCCTCCAATTCTGAAACGGCGCGTACGCCTCCTGGGCAGCTTGCCAGCAGCGCAGAACGGCCATCAAGTTGCTGCGCATCACTCGTCCCGCCACCCCGCCTCCTGCCTCCACCCAACAGGTCTACCTGTTCCTGGGCTTTGTGTTCATGTACTTCTACGTGCGCGTTGCCTACATCCAGACTTCCTTCGTCCGGGGCTACAACATGGCGCGCAAGAAGGGCGACAAGAAGGGGTCGGGGGCCAGCAGCGCCGCGGGTGGCGCCAGCGGCAGCGGCGCAGGGGGCGGCAAGGCGGCGGCGGCGGGCAGCCGCAAGAAGAAGTGAGGAAAGAGCCGGGCGCAGCAGCTTGGTGGCAGCTGAATGATCAGTGAAATCAACCCTTCTCTGACCAATAGCAATGATGGAATGGCCTGGGGCAGGCCGTGTAACGATCCACACCGAGCCTCAACAGCTGGCGCCAGGGCGGCATTCATCTTCATCCCGCTTGCAAGGCGGCGCTCGGCCCGACCTGGTCGCATCGGCTGCTGCAGGCCCAGATCGGGGTGCCCAGTGCAGATCCAGCTGTGCTAGGGGCCGCTGCTGCCAAGCACGAACGGCGCTTGTCTTGCTCCGCAGCCCCCTGTCAAGCAGACGCCGGTCCAGCGCTGCTTGGATCTGATCGCGCGCCGCCGCCTGGCGCCATCGACTGCCGCCGCCACCGCCACTGCCGCCGCCGCCACTTGAGCCGGCCGCCATGCCGCACGCCTGGGTGATGGTGCTGGGCGATGTGGGGCGCAGCCCCCGCATGCAGTACCATGCCAGCTCCCTCTGCAAGACGGTGCGCATGCGGCTGCGCCCTTCTGCCTGCTTGCTGTTGCCGGCCCCGACGCTGTTGCCGCCGCCTGCGCTGGGGCTCGGAGCGCCTGGAGAGACCTGGCCTGTGCGTGTTCCATCAAGCGCCGTCTGCCGTGCCCCTATTTTGCTACCTGCAGCCTGGCTACGAGGTGACCTTGATCGGCTACCGGGGGGCTGCCCTGATTGAAGAGCTCAAGGCGCCCGCCGCCGACGGCCGCCTCTCACTTGCATACCTGCCCGACCTGTAAGTTGGGTTGTGTTGCTGCTTTTGAAGCACCCAGCCCGGCTGAAAGGTGCCATGTGCCACACAACCTGAGGCTGCACACATGTGGCTGTGAGCAGGGCTGCTGGCCCAGCCAATGCCCTGTGCTGTCTGATGCCCTGTTTCCACCTCGCCCCAGTTCCGCCTCTCCATTTCCATTTTCCATTTTCCATCCTCTGCTCCGTCTGCAGGCCCGCCGCGCTGCGCCGCCTGCCGCGCGTGCTGCAGCTGGCGGCCAAGGCGCTGTTCCAGCTGCTCACCATGCTGTGGCTGCTGCTGGTCGCGCTGCGCCGCCCAGACGTCATTCTGCTGCAGGTGGGTCTGCAGTTCTGGCTTGACAATGCATTCTGCTGGCTATGCATGGGCTGCTTGGCTGCTGCTGCTCGCCTGCCGCGCCCAGACGTCATTTTGCTGCAGGTGGGGGGGTGGGCAGGTTGGGCTGGTTGGGTGAGCACAGCCAAGGCTGGTTGGGTGACCACACAGCTACAACGGTATACCCATGCCTGCGGCAAGGGGGAGTGTGGAACGCCGTCCTGTGCTGTGCACCGGACCTGCCTGGGTGACCCTGCAACACAGCTTAGCGCAGACTTGCCCTTCACCTTGCAGTATGCCTGCACCACTCGCAGGTGCCCCCTGCGCTGCCCGCCGTGCTGGTATCCTGCTGCCTCTCAGCCTAGCCACCCACCTTGACCTCTGACGCCCGCGCCGCCTGTCCAAACTGCTCCCGCAGCTGCCCCCTGCGCTGCCCACCATGCTGGTGTGCCGCCTGGCGGCGCTGCGCCACCGCGCCCGCCTCGTCTTCGACTGGCACAACTTTGCTTACACGCTGATGGCAATCGGCATGGGGCGGGGGCACCCGGTGGTGAGCTGAGGAGCGCTGCACCTTGTTCTGGTGTAATCTGCTGGATGTTGATGGAAACCGGCACTGCCTGGGCACCCAGTGGCGAGTGGAGCCGGGTCTGGCTCTCTCCACATCTTGTATCGGCAGCATGCAGGTTGTCTGCAGCAGTGGCCACCAGGACCCCCAGCTGAAAGGGAGCAGTCCATGGCGGTCACATCCAAATCAACCATGTTGTGTGTAGGTGCGGCTGGCCGAAAAGTATGAGAGGCAGTGGGGTCGCTCCTCGGACGCCTCGCTGTGCGTCACCCGCGCCATGCAGGTGGGCTAGGGGGCTGTTGGCCTGGCCTGGCTTGGCCTGGCCTGGCCTGCGGCTGGCCGTGCATGGTTCACAGAAAGAGGGCTGTTCATCCGGCAGCTGGTCACAGGAGTTGGCTGCCTCCGCACCCGGCTTGCCAGCCCCAAGCCTGTTCAAGTCACGTCCTCCATACTATGCGCACAGTTTCTATGCAGCACGAGCTGGCCAAGGGGCCTGGCCGTTTTGCGCCTGCTGTTCATAGCGAAACCATGCCTCGATGCCAATTTGGCTGCTTTGTATTCTGAACTGCAGCGCGAGCTGGCCAAGGGCTGGCGCGTGCCCGCCACCGTGTTCTACGACCGCCCACCCGACTTCTTCCGCCCAGCCACCCTTGAGGTGTGTGGCTGGCTGTGTGCTGGATGGCAGTTGTGCCTGGCGGTGCGGCTAGTGCTAGCTGATGATGCCCGCGCTGTGTGTGGCGTGCACTGGGGCCCCATCATTCTAGGAAATTCGGTGCCAAAGGAAAACGAGTGCCCTGCATCCGTGCTGGTGCATGAACCCACCTAACACATCAACCTTGTCACCCGCCCTGCCGCAGCAAACACACACGCTGCTGCTCAAGCTGGCTCCATCGCTGTCCCAGCCCCTGCACCCTGCCGACTTTGTGGCTGAGATGTACGCGTCTGGCCAGGTGGCACCCGGCCAGACGCCCTGCACGGTGCGCTGCGGTGCGGTGTGGGGGCTTGGTGGCTGCTGCTGTCAAACCACGCGGCGCCCGGCAACGGCACGTGGCCAGCCCCTCAGTCCCGCAAGGCTGCTGTCCCAACCTGCACCAGCGCACTGCACCGCCGCAGATGATGGAGCGTGGCGGGCGTGTGCGGGAGCGCGAAGGCCGCCCTGCGCTGGTGGTCAGCAGCACCAGCTGGACCCCCGATGAGGACTTTGGGCTGCTGCTCAAAGCCGCCGAGGTGGGTCTTTGAGGACTGTGGGCTGATGCTCAAAGCAGCCGAGGTGGGCCTTTGCCCACAGTCCTTGTCGGCAGAGGCAGCAGAGGTACAGCTGGGAAAGTTGGTTTGGCATCCATACGCAGGCCTATCCTCGCTGAAGGGTCCTACACCTACATCCACGCTGCAACGCAGTGACCACCGTCCCCCACGTTGCTA
>RRZL01000083.1:1761655-1783595 GCA_006782975.1 Chlorella sp. Dachan | reverse complement strand
TGCAGCTGTACGACGGCCGCGTGCGGCGGTCGCGGCACCCCGGCCGCTACCCGCGCATCCTGTTCCTGGTGACGGGGCGGGGGCCGCAGCGGCAGGCGTACGAGGAGCGCATGCGGGGGCTGGACCTGCGCCACGTGGCCTTCAGGTGGGAGAAAGAAAGAAAGAAAGAATACGCCTTGGGCTTGGATTGAGGGGGCCAGCTGGGAGCCTTCAGGTGTGAGCCCCTTGCTGGCCATTGCGTTGGCCAATAGTGCTGCGAGGACGAGGAGGAGTGCACAGCCACTGCGATGCATGTGGCCAATACGTAGGAGGGTTGCCGCTGGCCCAGAGTCAGAAGCCAGGCAGCTGCCTTGGAGTCGGTATCGCAGGGCAGAGGGCTTCGTATGCGCTGCGGCTGCTCAGCTTGCATGGATGCCGAGCTGCACAAGCCTGGGCGTGTTGCTGCAACGTGGTTTGATTCGGCTTTCCCTCCTCCCCACTTGACCCTGTTGCCGGAGGGCGACCCGCGCCTGCTGGGCTGCCTCCTGCCTTGCTCCACAGCGTCCCTTCTGCTCTCAACGCTTCAACCTGCAGGACGCTGTGGCTGGAGCCAGAGGACTACCCGCGCCTGCTGGGCTCTGCTGACCTCGGCGTTTCCCTGCACGCCTCCTCATCCGGCCTGGACCTGCCCATGAAGGTACGATTGCTGAGCTGGCGTGCTAAGGGTGCTAAGCGCTGGACCAGCCTGGCGATGCTGGCTTGCTTGGATGTGGCCTGCCGGTGTGCGCCCCCACAACTGCATCATCCGCGTGCCGGCTCCAGACCACCGCCCCGCCCGTTTGCATGCCCCCTTCCCACTCTCAGGTTGTGGACATGTTTGGTTGCGGCCTGCCGGTCTGTGCTCTCACGTACAGCTGCATCGGCGAGCTTGTGTCCCACGAGCACAACGGCCTGCTGTTTGCCACGCCCGAACAGCTGGCGCAGCAGCTGCTGGATGTGTTCCGCGGCTTTGTTGGGAGGGGAGAGGAGGCCGGTGGGGAGCTGGCAGACTCGGCAGCAGCTGCTTCTGGTGCCACACCGGGTGGCCGCTGCCGCGGCGGTGCGAGTACAGCCGCGCCCGCAGGCGCCAGCAAGGCGGCCGGTGGTGACAGCCAGGGCGGCACGCTGTTGGCACAGCTTCGGCGGGGCGTGGCGGGCAGCAGCATGGCGCGGTGGCACGAGACGTGGCAGAAGATCGTGCTGTCGGTGCTGGAAGGCGCGCCCTCGGGTGCGGCATGAGGGCCCAGCTGTGCTGCTGAGTGGCAAGTGCTCGAAACATGCCCAGTGGTGTTTGCATGAGTTGCGAGCAAACTGAGTGTGTGTGTACGTTGCAAGAAACGAAGCAGTAGCAGTGCTTTTGGGCGCAAACGGGCCAGAGAGGCTGCAGCACGAAGGGCAGGACCTTCTGAGGCGTCATTCTTGGACATGCATACGTCGTAGTAGTGCATGTCAAGGCGGGTTTGCAAGCTGACGACCCGATGTGTGTTGGACTTGTCGCCACTGCGGACAGGGAGGACATGTGAGCCCTTCCGCGTGTGCTCCGCCACTTGCCCTGCGCCACGCCGCCTCCCATCCATCAAAAAAGGTGTATACACGAGGAGGCTGTGACTCTTATGGAAGGGGCTCCACGGCAGCAGCGCAGCGTGCGCTGCTGTTGCCGGCTGCGGCGGTGGCACTACGTCCGGCACTAGCTCCGCAAGCCCAGGCAAAGGGCGGTACCGCTGTTATACCGACGTGACCAACAGCGGCATGGCACGGTGGCATGCTGCCTGGCAGAAGAATGCTGCCTCTCCTGGTACATACCCTGCTTAGAGCCCTACCGATGCTGCCAGGCGCACCCTCGGGCTGCATCACGGTGAGCATGCTGCTGAGCAGCGGCCGGCAGGTGTGTATGCCTTAATTCATTGCAGCAAGCTGAAAATGCTCCAAGCTGAATTAAAAAGGACACTGGATGGAGGTGCACACTTGATTGCCACTCGGGAGTCGCAAGTCCGGCCGCGGCGGCGGGGCACGTGCTGGGCACCGTGACGCTGCGGGCAGCTGCATTGCAGGTCCCACCTCGGCCCCTACGCGGCCGCCCCAAGCAGCGCCCCACGACATTCACACCACCTAAATCAAGCTCTAAACACACTCCAACCGCCGCGATGACCGTCCGCCACCTCGCCCCGCTCGTCACTCTCCTGCTGGTTGCTGGGTCTGCCGCTGCAGCGCGCACCCTCCACCAGGCGAGACGCGTGACTTGCCAAGGGGTGCAGTGGGCTCTCAGGCGTCCTGGACCGGCTGGGCGCGTGCCAAGTGCTGCGCTCCCGAGTCCATGCGGCCAGTAAATCACGCTTCGATAGTTTCCTGGAGCCATCATGGACCATGAAGAGGCGGGCGGGCGCCCTGGTGCTCCCAGGAGGGTTGGGCGGCAGGGGGCGGCGGCGGACGGGATACCGCCGCCAACGCCTGCTCAATCGCATGTTGGCGAGTGAATGCCCAACCATCGCACCGCTCCCTGCGCCTGCGCAGGTCAATAACTCCTCCTCTCTAACCAGCACAACAGAGCCCAACACCTACCTGGAGGCCGCCTCCGTTCTGAGCAGCGCCACCGCTGGAAGCGCCGAGTCCTGTGCCAAGTCCTGCATGGACACCAGCAACTGCTACGTCTGGGCTTGGTGCCCCAGCACTGAGGCCAGCGGGTAGGCCCTTGCATTCCGGCGGGGCTGCCCGGCATGTACTCACAGCGGTTCGCCTGGCTGCTCAGCTTGTGTGAATCACCTTGTAACCATGCACCTCCCAACCGCCACTCCTCTGCCCAACCTGTGCAGGTGCTCCGTGTACTACGGCTCGGTCGGCCCCATTGACCCTGCGCCACCCACACCCGTCACAATCAAGGCGGGCACCTGCCAGCTGTCCACCGACGTCTCCAACGGCATGTTTTCGGTGTTTGCCTCACGCGGCGACAAGGTGCCCTTCACTGCGGGCATTGTGCGTCGCCCTGCGCCCGAACCCTGGGTGCCGCCCGACGCAAAGAATTCTTTAACGACACGCCATCGTCATCCAGTCTGAGTGAGCCGTGTGCTTTGGTGCTGCATGGGCGGCTGTCTGCCTTCAGCTGTAAGCGTATGCATCTCACCAAGCTCTAAGCCCCTGCCCACTGGGCAGGTGGGCAGGTGGCACCCACGTGGTGTGCCTCCGACCAACCCTCTTGCCCGCAGTCTCATTTGTGCCTGTGGTTGACCACGACTGCCTGCTCTCTTGCAAGAATGCTGGGTTAGTTGCGGTTGACTTCGGCGACTCGGCACAACAAATATGCGCCGTCGCCCTCAACAGCAGGGACTGGTGGGGCGAGTGCCGCACGGGGCGCTGGCCGCGACAGCGCTTCAGACGCACCCGCTGCTGGCCGCAATAGCGCGGACGACACATCCAGCGCGGTTGAGGTGTGTTTCGCTTATGCTTTATGTAACCCGTTCTTGCCTCTGCGTTCGCAGGCGTGCACCAATCGGGCACCAAGGCATGCTTGTACTCTGCAAAGGCTGCAGACGGAAACATTGCACAGCAGGGGAAGGCAGAGACGGCGGCCGGCGCAACTGAGGCTGCTTATCGGTGTGCATGCATCAAAGAAGAGGACAAGCCGAGAGCAGAGTGGAAGGAGGCGCTCACCTGCCCTTCGGGTTACTCCCCACATGATAAGGACATCCACATTTGCCGCGTCAACTACACCGTGTGTTACAATCACCGCACATGGTCAGCCCTGTCGGACCGGGATGCGGGGCGGGGAACCGCCATAAATGTGAAATAAAGCGGATAAAACTGCAGCAAGTTGAGGCCCGAGAATCTCAGCGTTGGATGGATTCAAACAGGTAGGCAGTCGAACTAGGTTTCAGCTGGCTGCTAGAATGCTGCAGCGACGGCTTGACCGCTTATCGTTCATCCTCTGCCCACCAACCCGCAGATACCTGCTACTTCAAGCTCATCAGATGGAATTATGGCGATCACACTCAAGTCACTGGCGTAGGGGCGCCTGCGTACATGGCGGTGTTATGCTTGAATTTCTGAGCGCCCTTCATGCCTTGAAACCAAAGGTTGCGAGCACCTCGCTGCCTGCACTTCGTGTTGAGCCAGCCAAAGTTGGGCACCATGCACCGAAACATTTCAGCCCACTTGAGGCACCCATACTTTCCAGCCCACTTGCCCCACTACTGCAATGCCACTCACCACGCACATCCTCGGCTGCACCTCACGTCTCGTTCATTTGCATCTTGCATTTCTGTTGCCGCCGCCAGCAACCATCTCTTGCTGAGGACAGGCTTGGTTGATGTCTAAGAGCTGAGGGCAGCAGCATTCTCCTGGTTGCAATTGCATGCTGCAGCCCAGCATTCCCAGGCATGTGAGGCAGGGTCTCTGCGGGGATGGATCAACGCGGTTGACAAAATGCCGCCTCGCTACGCTGCCGCTGCCGCCCCGCCGCTATGAGCTGCTGCCGAAGCGTCGTTAAATCCCAAGCCAGCCCACTGCTGGCTCTGCTCTCAGGCTCCTCCATTCGTCCAAGAACTGCTGAGGCTCCTGGCTGGCTGCACACGCACGATGGCTTCCCAGCCCGGCTCCTCCGCGGCTCCCCCTGCCGCCCCACCCGCTGGGCAGCAGGCTGAGAAGGTGAGCAGGCACGGGGTGGGCAGCAGCAGGGTCCCGAGGGCATGTGGCAGCATTGGAGGCTGCCTTCGCTCGCCGCCGCCGCCCGCCCGCTACCTCCTCCGGCGTGTCGGCCTGACCCGTCAGGCTGGCAGATCCTGGCAGACAATTTACCCGCCTGCGTTGCAGCCGCTGGGCCAGGTATTGATGTCGCACTTCTTTGCCCACTGGGGCATAGACGAGGGGCCGCTTCCAACCTGTAGGTTGGCGCTTGCCACCTTGGCAGGCATTCGCGGCACCGTCGAGCGCCAGCTGCAGCAGTTCCGGCACAGCGCCCTTCCAAAGCCAAGTGCAGAGCAGCTCGAGGCAGCGCTCCTGTTGCAGGTGGTTCAGCTAGAACTCCAGCAGCTACTGCACATGATTGAGCCGCTGGTCAAGCGGTGTGTGCCTCCCCAGCAGGCCTTGCCTGGAGTCGACTTGCATGCAGCGATTGAAGAGACAGCCATCGATTGCCGGCGGCTGGCGGCGCATGCGCCCTGTAACCCAGGGGCTGTGTTGGCTGCTGCTGACGGAGCCATAGCAGAGTCGCAGCTGTCGGCAGCGGTTGCTCGCCTGTCCCACCAGCCCGACCGGGGAAGGGCGTTCCAGCTGAGGAAGTGGGGCATGGATCAGCAGCTTCACGCTTTGCGTGCTGCCCAGGCTCAGCGCAGCGCCTTTTGGACAGCCACAGCCAGCTATGCGATTCTGATCCTGGGTCTCAAGCCGTTTGTCGCAATCAGCGAGGCTGACCTTGCAGCTGTGATTGCTGCAGCAGAGCAGGCGCCCGCAGCCATGAGGCGGCTGCGCGGGCTGCTGCCCCAAAGCTGATTGGCCCATGCGCAGCGAACAGCGGCGCCAGCGGCAGCCATGCTGCCTGCAGTGCGAGTGCAGCTGCAAGCTGGCAATGACGCGGAGGCCCATAGGCAGGCGTTTGAAAGCGCACGCACCGCACTGGACGAAGCCAATCCGCGCGACAGCTGCGCCTGCTCTGGCTGCGGCCAGCGTGCCCTGGGCCTGCGCCGCTGCTCCCGCTGCAAGCAGGCGGCGTGTGAGTGTGGTTGGGGATTGTGGGCTTGGCCTGCATGGTGCTGGGCAACATTGGGAAGGGTGTTGCCGGCATGACACCTGAGATTGAGCCGTGTCGCCTGCTCCTGCCTCTCCCTTTGACAGACTGCTCCGCGAGTGCCAGATGCGCCACTGGCCGCAGCACAAGCGCGAGTGCAAGGCGCCCAGCAGCAGTGGAGGCGGCTGAGCGTGATCCAAGCCGCCCTCCCTGCTGCCCCGCTTCCCAGCAGCGGCGCAACAGGGCTAGAATTGCACCCAAGTTCATCCTTGTCTCCCTGCCCTGCCGTGTGCGTCACATCCATGTCATCTTTGCCACCTCTCCTCGCACCTGCTAGCCGCATCCTTGCTTTGAAACTTGAACTCGCGTCCATGCTCATCAATCACTGTAGCGATGCATTGGGGCAGGCAGGGCAGGAGAGCACTGGAAAGAGATCACAGCGAGGGGCGCAGCTGGCGCCGCTGCGGCTGCTGATTGGGTGCTGTCGCAGCCTTCTGAAACCTGGCGGGCTTCTGAACCTTCACACGGGCGCATGCATGACATGAATTGGCGGATGCTTGCCGCCGCCACCCCGCTGCCTCGCTGGCTGGCGTGGCGCCCTTGGGCCCGCTGCTGAAGCCTTCCAAACCCCAAGCCAGCGCACTGCTGGCTCTGCTCTCGGGCCCCTCCATTCGTCCAAGAGCTGCTGAGGCGCCTGCCTGGCTGCACACGCACGATGCCGTCCCAGCCCGGCTCCTCCGCTGCTCCCCCCGCCACCCCACCCCCCGGGCAGCAGGCCGAGGAGGCGAGCAGGCACGGGCTGGGCAGCAGCCAGCTGCCGAGGGCATGTGGCAGCACTGGGCCTGGCGCCGCCGCCGCTCACCGCCGCCCCCCACACTGCCTCCAACTATGCAGCCCGCCGGCGCGGAGTTCTTCCGCCGCCGCCTGCAGCGTGCCATGGCAATCCCGCCAGAGCAGCGTGACCCGGCGGTGCACGCCTTTGTGACCAGCGTGCAGCTGATGCACGCAGCTGATGAGCTGCTGCCGCTCACGGCTGATGGCCTGCCGGCACTGTCGGCGGACACGCTTGCGGGGCAGCAGGCGGAGGTGCAGGCGATGCTGCTTGGCGCTACAGCGGCTCACACTGCCCTTGACCATACTGTCATTTGGGATGGTATCAACATCGACCGGCTGGGCCGCTATGTGAGGCGGCGCCTCAGCCTTGTTGCCCTTGGCAGCTGGGATGCAGAATACCTGCCGGCTTTGCAGCCGCTGGGCGGGCTACTGCTGCGCAGCTTTGATGAGTATGAGGCGGCTGACTTGCTTTTGGCGCTTTGGAGCGGAGCAGCCCAGGAACTGGCAGTTGGGGCTCCGCCCTTCCGCAGCGCAGTCAGCCGTCAGTTGAAGCAGGCTCAGGCCAGCACGCCGCATCTGCTGCCACAGACAGCAGAGCAGCTGGAGGCAGTGCTGCACTCAAGAGCAATAAGCTTCGGCGTGAAGTTTGTCACTAGGTGGCAGAAAGGTGCAGCGCTGCCCGGGCTGCCAAGCCCCGCTCCAGCTGAGGCGCGCGTTCGCATTGCGAGCGCCTTGGAATCCAGCGCCCAAAGGTTGCTGGCGCTTGAACCCAGCAACCCTGAAGCCATCCTGGCTGCAGTGGGGGCCCAAACGTCCGGCCATGCGCTTCTGCGCCCTGTGTATGATGCCTACATAGACAGGGATGCTGTGCAGCAACAAACCAGCCGCCTCCTCCGCGTCTTCCATGCTGCCCAAGCCATGCCCAGCCAGTACTTTGCGGCGATAGCCGCCACACAAACCTTGATCTGTGCCTACTTGGCGGGCATCGCAGTGAGCAGCGCCGATCTTACTGCTCTGGTGGCTGCAGTGGAGAACGCACCCACAGTTGTTGAACAGCTGCGCAGTTTGCTGCCCAACGTCAATGTCGCCTCCTTGGAGGCATGTGCAAACTCGGCACTGGACATGCTTCTAGCAGCTCGCAGGCAGTTGGCGGGCGGTAGCATCGACGCAGCACGGCGGCAGGAGGCTCTTGGCAGTGCCGCAGCACAGTTTGGCAGCATCGGTGCACGCTCAACCTGCAGCGGCTGCGGCCAGCGGGCACTCAGTCTGCGCCGCTGCTCCCACTGCAAGCAGGCGGCATGTGAGTATGGTTGGGAGTGTGGGTGCCACGTGGATGCAAGGGCATCGAGTGCTGAAGAAACGAGCATTGCTGTCGGGCATGGTGTGGCCGATTTTGGGGTTATTGCTTGGTCAATTATATGAGCCCAGGTGGACAGGGAAGGTCTTCCAGCCAGCTTGCCAACAGAGCTCTCCTACCTTTCCCGCCGTGCCCATTCTGCACAGACTGCTCCCGCGACTGCCAAGTGCGCCACTGGCCGCAGCACAAGCAGGAGTGCAAGGCATCCGGCGGCGGCCAAGCGTAAGGCAGCGCGCTGTGTGGCGAGTGGCGCTGCTGGTCCCTTAGCTGGGCGGCAGCGTTTCGGTGGCCAGCCTGCCTCGCTGTTTGTGCCATGCACAATGTAAATTTAGCTCAACCTCCCTTGCGCATGCACCGCCCGATTGCAACGACCTTGCAACCTTGAATGCCGCCATTCAATGCTCACATGGTGGTAATGAGAGGCTAGCTGCTGCCGCCGGCACCCTCAAGGACGGTGGGATGGGCAGCGACTAAGAACTCGCTCCTGAGGCTGTGCATGACATACACGTTGTGCAAATCAGATGCCTGAGACATGCCACCGTGAATGACTTTGGTGGGCGCAGGTCATGAGAGCAGGCAATCTGTGGCTCACTTGCGCATGCGCTGCGTATGACACTGAAGCTCAGCAGCTGCCGCTGTCAGCCGCACCGCTGCCTGTGCTGACTGGGCTGCACCCATGGCTGCCTCTACTGCTATGGCTGCTGCTCAACACTCACTAAGCGGCCCTGAGGCTCCCGGCTGGCTGCATATGCACGATGGCTTCCGAGCCCCGCTCCTCTGCTGCGCCCCCCGCCGCCCCACCCCCCGGGCAGCAGGCCGAGGAGGCGAGCAGGCACGGGCTGGGCAGCAGCCAGCTGCCGAGGGCATGTGGCAGCACTGGGCTTGGCGCCGCCGCTCACCGCCCCACCCACCCGTCTGCCTCCAACTCTGCAGCCTGCCGGCGCCGAGTTCTTCCGCCGCCGCCTGCAGCGTGCAATGGCCATCCCGCCAGAGCAGCGCGACCCAGCGGTGCACGCCTTTGTGACCAGCGTGCAGCTGATGGAAGCAGCCGATGAGCTGCTGCCCTTGACAGCCGACGGCCAGCCGGCACTGCCGGCGGGCACACTCGCGGGGCAGCAGGCAGAGGTGCAGTCCATGCTGCTGACGGCCGCGGCCACCTTTGTGGCTCCAGAAGGTGCAGAATGGGAGGGTCAGCAACAGAAGCGACTGGCATGCTACATGCGGCGCCGCTGGGAAGGCTGCTGGTGGCTTGGAGAGGGCCTATCTGCCGGCCCTGCAGCCGCTGGCCAGAGTGCTGCTGATGGTGACCGTCATGAAGCCAGTTGCTGGGCTTGTGCAGAGAGTGCAGGATTGGGCTTCTGCCCTGGCAGAGTTGGAGCTGGATCGGGCCACCATCAGCCAGCAGCTGCAGCAGGCGCAGCGTGGCAGCAGCTACCCACTGCTGACTGCAGAGCAGCTGGAGGCGAAGCTGTGTTACAGCATGGCAGCCCACGGCGTCAACGTGCTGGCTGGGCTTGACAGCAGCCGACCCAGTCCGCTTTCCACAGCCATCCTCTCTGCCACCGCTGCCGCAACACTGGCGTGCAGCGAGCGATTGCTGGTTCTAGAGCCCAACAGCCCCAAGATGATGATGACTGCAATCGCGGGCTTCATGGCTTGCCCTGCACAGACGCCGCAATCTGTGGGCGGGCATGCACAGCCAGATCCAGCAGCTGGCACGGAGCAGCTGACGCAGCGCATCCTAGACTTGTACATCCGCACTTTCCATGCTGCCCAAGCACAACACAGCCTGTACTGGACTGTCGCAGCAGCAGAGCAAGCCCTGCTGCTCGCGGCCGTGCCGTTTTTGGTTATCCGCCATGGCGACCTTGCTGCCCTAGTGACGGCAGGGGAGGCAGCACCGGCTGCTGTCAAGGGCGCTGCCGCACTCTCTGGCGGTTGCATTTGATGGCAACATAAAGGCAGTGTGCTCGGCACTTCCAGTCGCGCGCCTGCGGCTGCGTGGCAGCAGCGGAGCAGCCTCTGAGAGGCAGGCATGCACGACAATGTTAAACGCACTCAGCAGACAGGACGGCAAAGTTGAGAACGCACGCATCTGCTCCGGCTGTGGCAAGACGGCTTTGGGCCTGCGGCGCTGCTCCCGCTGCAAACAGGTGGCACGTGAGTGAATATGACCTGGGCTATCAGCTTGCGGTTGATGGAAAGTCCGGCTGCAAGCAGATGCAGAGTATGTAACTGATCTCAGGGTGTGCTTCCACGTCTGCCCTGCAGCTGCTCCCGAGAGTGCCAGGTAGGATGGGGCATTGCACTGGTGGATTGTACTGCTGTGCAGCCCTTGATCTAGTGCTGTTGTTTGACTTCACATTCAATTGTCTTCCCTTCTGTGGTCACAGGTACGTCACTGGCCACAGCACAAGCGGGAGTGTGCCCAACTGGTTAGCACAACCACCACCAGCGCCTGAATGAGACACGGCAGTTCACGGCCTGCGGGACTTTAGGCAGCTCACCCGTGCCAGACCCCTTTCGCTGCCCTGCCGCGGAGCCGCTGGCCTGCATCCTCGTCTTGTCACAACTTCTCTAGGCTCCAATGGCGCACACATGATGTGCATGAAATGAAAGCGACCGGCAGATAAAGCAAGGGACAAAGCAACAATGTAAGGCTACGGACAACACTGTGCACACCGCTGCCGTCGCCGCTGGCTGGGGTGAGCACAAGCAGGGCTCGGGTGAGACCGCAAGCCTCAGCTACCACAGGCTAGGTGGGCAGCAGGCGCGAGCATGGACAGGCAGCAAGGAAAGCAGGAATGGGTGGCTCTCAGGCTAGCTGGCCAACAGGCTGGCATCCTCATGCAGCCGCGGGCGCCGCCTTCTTGCCCTTGCCGCGCGAGCCGCCATTCTGTGCTGCCTCCGCCTTGCGCCGCTGCTCCTCTTCGATCGCCCGCTGCTTGGCCTCCGCTTCCGCCGGCTTGAACCTGCACACACGTAGGGTTGAAGTGGTCTCAGTGAGGTCGATGCGGGGACATCCAGCAGCATGGCAGGGTAGTGCACATGACAAAGGTTTCGAAGTGCAGACCATGCAGGACGCTGCACAGGCATCGTTTAAACAATCTGCCCTCAGCTCACATGTACACGTTGTAGATCACATTGCGGCGAATCTGCGGTAGATCAAGGGGGGGCGGGCACATGTGTCAGCGGCGGCCGGGCAGCAACGACGGCAGCAGCGGCAGCAGCGGCAGCAGCGGCAGCAGCGGCAGCAGCGGCAGTGGCAGCAGCGGCGGCAGCAGCCGCGGTATGTAACACCAGATGTGCCACGCTCCATCCATTCGCGGTCAGGCCGCAAAGCCAGCTGCTGTCGATCCAGGCCACCTCTGCACCCGACTGCCGCCATCGGCTTCACAAACAGGGCGGGTTCCGCCCCTCCAGCTTGCAGCCCCATGCGCACACACAGCCCGAGCCCGAGTCGTCCCCAGCAAACCGGGGCCGAAAGAAACGACCGCCTTGCAATGAACGCACCTGCACCATCATCTCCACAAGCAGGCTAGGCTGTGGCCCTCCAGCTTGCAGCCCCACGGGCACATACAACCCGAGTGCTGAAGCACCGCCGAACACAACCCACCTGCGCCATCATCTCCACAAACAGGTTGTATCCCTCCAGCTTGTACTCCACCAGCGGGTCGCGCTGCGCGTAGCCACGCAGGCTGCAGGCAGGGGATGAGATGGGGAGGCGGCGGCACGTGTGAGTGCTTGCATGGCTGGAGAGAAGCAGGACGGCAGAGGGTGTGGCTGAGCATGACCGCGCAGGCTGCACCGGCAGGTGCAGCAAATGCATGGGAGCGCAGTGCATTGAGCAGGCAGTGGATGCAGGGCAGCCTGACGGCAGGTGCTCGTTCCCCACGGACGGTTGCCCAACTGCCCTCAGCCACACACTGAAATTACTAAGCACTAGCTGCCCATACAACCCACCTGACCGCCTGCTGCAGGAACTTGATGGCCTGCAGGTGCTCCTTCCAAAGCCTGCCTGCTTTCCCCATTCAAACCAGGTTGAAGATCACTGCAAACAGCGCCCACCTGACCGCCTGCTGCAGGAACTTGATGGCCTGCAGGTGCTCCTTCCACAGGTTGTCTGTCTGCACCAGCACAAAGAAGCGCTCGGCCTTGGAGGACAGGCCCGCCTCCGCGCCCTCCATCTCCTCACGCTTCCGCTCGTACGCCTCCACGCCGCGCTTCCTGCACAGCCAGTTGGGGCGGGGGAGGCAGGCTTGATGTTACTAGGGGGCAGGCGCTCCTCAGAGCCCTCCATCTCCTCCTGCACGCGTAGCGAATCAGGTGTTGAGGAAAGTGGTTGTTATTAGATGAACAATGGCGCACCCAAGACGGCTCCCACACATGCCCCCCATCTGCTGCAACCCTGGACTCACCGCAGGTAGGCGCGCATGCGCTCGTAGTCGCCGCCCGCCTCTGCCGCCAGCGCCTGGGGCGTCAGGTCCTCCAGCAGGTAGCAATACCTGGGCAGTTGGGAAGGGAGGTTGGTTGCGTTGTTTTTGCAGTTCGACTGGGCTGGCAGAGAGTGCATGAAGGGGAAGTGCAGTGAAGGGAGAAGTGCACCAGCAGGTGCAACGCCTGCGGACGAGGGTCCACGTGCTGCTCAAGCCAGCAACAGTTGTACATATGCAGGCTCAGGCGTGGTTGACGCCAGCCAGTCGCTTTCCAATGTGTGCCAATGCTGACAGCTAGCTGGCTGCTCACTGGCCACCAGCGGCTCCAGCTTCATGCACACACGCAGGTGCCACCCCCTGCAAACAAACTGCACACCACTACACCACTCACTGCCGCAGCTTGGCCACCAGCGGCTCCAGCGGCCACTCCTCGGGCGGCGTGGCGGGAGGGATGTTGGCCTGGGTGCAAGGGAAGGGTTGGCGGGTGTGGGCAGGTGGGCGTGGTCACAGGTTGTGCACTGGGAGGCCAGCAGAACGGGGCAAGACTGGGTGCGCCAGCGGAGGTGCAACCCAGAAAGCGCAGATTGCAGCAACGCCACCGCGGCTCGGCGCTCCTTGCTCAGCAGAGCCAGCATCTCGGCCTCAGTGCAGTTCAGGGCCCGCTCAGCAAACCCAATCCAGCAGAGCAGCTGGCGCATGCCAGCAGAGCCAGCAGCTCAGCGTACCTCCAGGATGTCGTCAATGGTGCGCTCCGCATACTCAATCATGAGGGGTGTGAGGTCAGAGGCCTCCAGCGCGCGCCGCCGCTCCGCATACACCTTGTCACGCTGTAAGGATGTGGGGGGATCAGAGCACGGCGAGCGACATTAGGGCGTGCCGAAATGCATTGAGACGGTCCAGGCAATGTTGTGCTTGGCAGGGAAGCAGTGGGGTGAGCAGGGCAGGTTGGCTGTGTGCCGAGAGTGCTGTAACCGACGGGTCGGCCCAGGACTCGTGGTGTGTGCAATTCGCATGGCGCACGATGCCCAAAGCGCCAGCACTTAGGCACACAAGCAAGCACCCAGGCAGGCTACAGGCAGGTGCCAGCCGCACCTGCGTGTTAAGCACTTGGTCGTAGTCGAACAGCTGCTTGCGGATGTCGTAGAAGTAGGACTCAACCTGCGGCAGTGGTTGTGGAGGGGCGGAAGGGGCTAAGCACATGATAAACTCCACCTGGTGCGGCGGTTGCAGGGGAGGCAGTGCGGATGGGGAAGCACCTTCGAGCTGGGCATGCCAGCACAGCCAGCGGCAAACCGCTTGAAGTGCAGGGGTTAGAACAGCGTGGAGCATTGAGGACTAACAACCCTGCCCTGCTGCTGCTCCTGCTGCTCCTTGCTGCTGCTGGTCCCTGCTAGACCCACCTTGCGCTGCGCCTCGTCTAGAGCGTTGGTCAGCATCTACGGCAAGGGACATAAGGCAAGGCAGGCAGATCAGCGATTGGCATGGCAGAATGACTCGAAAGCACTGCCTCCCCTTCCCATTGGGTACCGGCAGTTGATGAGCGGGCTGCTGCCACTGGAGGCTCCCATGCCCAACAGCTCAGTTGCACCTTGCAGGCAAGTCAGCCGCCCACCTGGCTCTCGATTGGGCGGATCCTAGGTGCAAACTGAACCAACTGAACCGACTGAACCGACTGAACCAAAGGCAACCCATCTTAACCAAAATCAGGTCCCACCTGGCTCTCGATGGGCGGGTTCTCGATGCGGACGGAATGCATGCAGCCCGTTCAACTTTTCAAATGGCAATACATGTATGTCCTCATTTCCTCACCTGGCTCTCAATGGGCAGGTCCTCGATGCGGAAGGCGCTCATCAGGCCCTTGATGCGGTCGCCGCCAAAGATGCGGAACAGGTTGTCCTGCGCGCAGCGAGATGCGTGCAGCTCGGTTGACAAGGTAGCGGGTGGGGCGCAGTTGGTCCTGCCGCCCCGAGCAGCTGCCTTGCCACCCATCAGCCTCCCTCCCCGCCACACACAGGAAGGGATTTGCCCACGCAAGGCAGGGAGGGCAAGGGGCCCACCTCGAGAGGAGAAGCAGCGAGTGACCTCCCTCCACACCATGCACCCGCAGGCACTTGGCCACGCAAGGCGAGGAGCCCAAGGCAGGGAACCCACCTCAAGAGACAGGAAATAGCGGGTGGAGCCGGGGTCGCCCTGCCGCCCCGAGCGGCCGCGCAGCTGGTTGTCGATGCGGCGCGACTCGTGCCGCTCCGTGCCCACCACGTGCAAGCCTCCCAGCTTCTGCACCTCCCCCTTCTCCACGTCTGCACGAGCGAACAAGAACGTGTGTATAAACAGAGTCAGATCAATAAGCCCCCCCCATTCTGCACCTCCCCCTTCTCCACATCTGCATGAGCGCAGCAAAGGGTGTGTAGAACCAGTCAGACGAACAAGTTTCCGCCCAGCTCTGGCACCTCGCCCTGCTCCACATCCGCACGGTGCTGTGACATAATTTCATGTGTTTGGCATGCTCCCATGCACGGGTTGACGGTTCGCTGTGCACAGCCTTCCAGCGCGTTGCTGCAAAGCGGCCACAGTGCCGGCAGCCAATCAGCAATCGCAGCGCCATCCAAAACTGCACTCACCCGTCACGCTCTTGTACTCAGCCTCCACCTTGAGGAAGGCGGCGCGGA
Source organism: Chlorella sp. Dachan (assembly GCA_006782975.1). NCBI lineage: Eukaryota > Viridiplantae > Chlorophyta > Trebouxiophyceae > Chlorellales > Chlorellaceae > Chlorella > Chlorella sp. Dachan. The sequence continues at coordinate 1,768,565 of RRZL01000083.1, read as the reverse complement.
TCTGCAGGGCCGAAGCAGCAGCAGCAGCAGCAGCACAGTGGGCAGGAAGGCAGCTGCTGCTGGGCACGCCAGCGCAGACGGCCACAACTCAGCAGGGCAGGCCGGCAGCAGCAGCAGCAGCAGCCATGTCACAATCGTTGTCCGTGCACAAGCTGTGGGCCATCGCGCAGACCCTTCAGAGGTGGATGCATGCTTCCCTGAACAACCAACGACTCGCACCTTCTCAATCACGGGGTCGGATGTGGGCGCCTTTTCGCAGGCAAACGCCAGCCGCTCCTCTGCCTCCAGCTCATCCAGCTGCCGCTCGCCCCAGCCAGTGACCGCCGCCCTGACCGCGTCTGCAAGGCAAGATGGATCGACGGGCTTTAGTTGTAGTGTGGTGCAGAGCCTCCAGCTGGCAGTACGGACCAGGCAAAAGCAGGCACAGGGACCTGCACTCCATGCCCGACGCCCAGCAGCTTTTTGCCGTGCCAGGGGGCGGATGCCATCTTCGAGCAGCCAGCCAGGCAGCAGCCAGCCAGGCCCCCAAGCCGAGCATAAAATTCCCAGTGAGACGGCATCTCATGCCCACCCTGGCACAGGGCCTTGGCCTCCGCCGACAGCTCGCAGGGGAAGAGTGCGGGGCTGACCGCCCAGCTCTTGATCTGNGGAGGTGGGCTGAGCATATGGACGGGCAGCAGCCATGGCCACGGCACCAGTTCCAGCACAGCATCGATACCTGTCAGCCTGTGAGCCCTGCCATGTACGCCGGCCGTAAGCAAGCACTGGCCGCAGCGCTGCGACATGCGTCCCCCATGCCACGCTGTGCGTGAGACTGTGGGTACAAAAGGCGCACTGTCACTGCACATGGCGCACCTTGCGCACGCGCACAGCCTTCTTGTCGCCGCCCTCCATGTCAACCTGCACATCACCAATAAGCGCAGCCAAACACCCTAGGGTCGACCTATCAGACAGCACTAAAGCTGCGGGCCTGGACGAGAGTATTCGTTCCAGACACAGTCGAGAGCCGCAGGATGAGCAAGACAGAGGGCCGCAGGACGAGCAAGGCAGCGCCCAACCATGCGGGAGGCGGGCACTTGCGGTTGAAACTCAGCCTGCCCTTGACTCTGGGCCGGCCCTTGGCTCTCAGCCTGTCCAGCCCACCTGCGACACCACCTCCGGCATGAGCAGCTCCCGCAGCTTGAGCCGCGCCATGAACTCTGCGGGTTGAGAGGGCGAGTTGAGAGGGCGGGTTGAGAGGCAGAGCGGGGCTGGACGTAGGGCCGACGGTGAGGCACTTGCAGTGCTGAGCAGCGATGCACCCGCAACAAGCAAGGCTGCGCCTGCGCGCGCAGCGCTGGGCCAGCCAGGCAAACGTGTCCAGAGCCGCCTGTAGACAGTAGTGACGCAACATAGCATGAGTTCAAACCACATGAATCACGGCACACACTCACCGGGGTTGCCGCCCAGCAGGATGTCGGTACCGCGGCCCGCCATGTTGGTGGCGATGGTGACCGCGCCGCGGCGGCCAGACTGCACAGCAGGGAGGCGGGGCGGGATGAATGCTTGCAGCCAGGCAGGCAGGCGGCAGCTGTGCTCGCAGGCTTGTAGGTGTGCCGCCACGCTGGCCGCCAACATTTCATGCCGATAGCTAGAAGGGCACTCCCATGAGCCAGGCTGAGGGCTAGCAACTTGGCAGGAGACCAGCCACGTATGTGCATCAAGACCCAAACCCACTGAAGCTCAATCAGCTATCGAGACCCTCCAGCCCGGCGCCTCAAACCCAGCCTCACCTGCGCAACAATCTCGGACTCGCGCTCCACATTCTCCGGCTTGGCGTTCAGCAGCTGCGAGGCGGGAATCACGGCAAACAACTTTGACGGGATTGACCGGCAGCAGATTCGACACCATGCACCATGGCGGTTGGTTGCAGCCATCTACAGATGCCCCTTGGGCTGCTGCAGCTCGGTGTGACTGAACACACCTGGTAGGGGCTGCCCTCCTCGTCCAGCCTGCCCCACCAACGCGCCTGGTATCTACTGGCGCACGACCAGATTGACAACCAACCAACCCCATGCCTGCTCCACACCACCCCGCCCACCTGGTAGGGGATGCCCTCCTCGTCCAGCTTGGCCGCCACGATCTCGCTCTTCTCCACAGACGTGGTGCCCACCTGCAGGGGGATGGGGGCAGGGCGGTTCAGGCTCGGAGGACGATTCAGGCTTGGCCACAGCTGGTGCAGCGGTCCCTTGCTGACGTGGCGGTGGCCCCTTGCATGCCTCATGCCCGCAGCTCGTGCTATGTGATGTGCGCTGAAGCCAGCATGCCATAGTGGACGGCGTGCGAGTTAACATGCGGCAGCTTTGTCTCGACAACCATGCCAGGGCTGGTGGCTACAGGGCGGGTGGCTACAGGCCCAGGCCAGCACAGCAGGCGCACCAATCCCCTCACCAGCACGGGCCGTCCGGTCTTGTGCATGCGCCGGATCTCCTGCACCACCGCCCTCCACTTGCCGCCCTCGTTCCTGCGGGTGGAGAGCAGGGCAAGCTTTCAGCGCGAAGCAATGTCGCATACGCCTGGCAGCCGCGCAGATGCAGGCGCCGAAGGACAGTGCAGCGGAGCAAGGGACGCCATCAAGGCTGTTTACTCCAGCAGTAGCAGCAGCAGCAGCAGCTGAACGATCAGCAGGGAGAGTGCAATGGTGGACAGCGCACACTGCCTTGCAACCAAGCATGAGCAGCAACAATGCTTGCTCAAATACAACACTCAAACACGCTCACCGGAACACAACGTCGGGGTTGTCGGTGCGCGACACGGTGCGGTTGGGCGGCACCACGGTCACCGGGAGGTTGTAGATCTGCGCAGCAGACGGGGGTGTTAGGTGAGGGGCAAGGGGCCAGGCAGGTGCGCTCCAGTCGACATTGACATTGAGCAGCCAGATCATTAGCAAGCAGTGCAGGCGTGCTGCTTGGGATGGAGACTCGGCTCTAGGTAGGTGCAGAGCTGAAGCAGTCCACCACCATCATTGCCAGAGAACTCTGCCGGCTTGGTGGGAGGCCAGACCCGCCGGCAGTTGGTGTCCACAACAGCTCAGCCCAGGGCTTCACTAGAGCTAGTCGGCTTTCAAAGCAAACACATTACGATACACACCTGTGAGAACTCTGCCGACTCGGTGGCGGCCGTGCCCGTCATGCCAGCCAGCTTGGGGTAGGCGCGGAAGAAGTTCTGGGCAAGGGCAGGTGGCAAAGACCAGGGGGGCTCAGGAGGGGAAGCGGCGGAGCAGGGCTCACAGGTACCGGCTACAGCGAACTTAGCCCCACCAGGCCAACCTGTGCCTCAAAATTCCGGGCTCCCACCCCACTCATCCTGCAGTTGCTCACGCAGCCAATCAGCAGCCACACCCCTCTAAACCCACCTGGTAGGAGATGGAGGCCAGGGTCACGCTCTCGTTCTGGATCTCAAGACCTTCCTTGGCCTCAATGGCCTGCAGGAAGCGAACTTTCAGAGAGAATCAGAGAAGTCGCGCACGGAGGGTGGGGGAGCAGCCGTGCGCCCGGTAAGCTGCAGGCCGCAGGGCACGCGCGACACGCCGTACAACAGGCCATGGTGCATGGCCTGCTCCCCTGCGCTGTGCATCCCCTTGCGCTGTGCTCCACTTGCGTTGTGCAGGCGCTGCTCAGCCGGCGCTGTGCTCCCCCCGCGCTGTGCTGTCCGCCCACCTGGTGCAGGCCGTCGCTCCAGCGGCGGCCGGGCATGGTGCGCCCCGTGAACTCGTCCACAATGACGATCTGCATTTACATGGGTGGGGGCGGCGCAGCAATGTTACCAGGGTCTGCATTTCCTTCGGCGGAGGAGCACAGCAATATCACCAGACCTGGAGGCAAAGCCTTCAGAAGTTGTGAATCTCGATTTCTCCCACAAAGTGAAGCCGGGCGGCTCAAGGTGCGCTTGGCCCGGAGCGCCCCTCAAGCTGGCACCCGGGTCCCCGCCGCATCTAGCGCAGGCAGCCCGCACCTGGCCCTGCCCACTCCTACCAAACCAGCATTACTATAACTGCCTCACCTCGTTGGCGCGCACGATGTACGACACATCCCGAATGAACAGCTCCTTTGCCTTGATGGCGTTCAGGACGTAGGAGGCCCACTGCTCGCGCGGGTCGTACAGGTCCGACACCTGCACACCCAAAGCGAGCGGCAGGGCAGCGTCTGCTTAGCAGGGCTGGGTGTGTAAGCCACCGGGGCGCAGATGCTCCAATGCTCGCGAGCCAGGTCATACAGGTCTGACACCGGCGGGCCACAGGGTTGGGGAGTAGGGCAAGGTTGGCCGGTTAGCTGCGGCCATAATCTGCCCAACAATTCGCAGTCCGAGGCAGTGTGCACATGGCATGCACATGAGCGCACAACCCGCCCCCAGCCCGCCATCAGCACGATCCACACAGCCTAGCATCTCTCTCTGGCACCACTCAGCAACCACTGCCGCGACTGGTCAATCAGGATGGAGTCCACGTGCAACACTCTCACCTGCAGCACATCCTCCGCCGCCTCGTAGCCCTCCTCAGTCAGCAGCACGTTGCGCTGCTTCTCGTCCACGGTGTAGTGCACAGCCTTGGCCAGCGCGCCCGCCAGCTTGGCCGCCTGCACGCCCAGCCAGCAGTCGAGGGTGTGGGAAGGTGAGCTGTGGGCCAGCCTGTCCGCAAGCCCGGCAGCCCCCGTCTGCTCACGTTCCAGCCCATGCCTCAAACCAGCAGCAACCAACCAATCATCTCCGAGCCATTGCACACCTTATAGTACTTGTCAGACGGCTTGTCGGCGGTGCCGGAGATGATGAGCGGCGTGCGCGCCTCGTCAATCAGGATGGAGTCCACCTGTGGCATTTGGGCGGGACGGGGTGTTGCATTCCGGCCAGCAGAACGTGATGAGCGGCGTGCGTGCCTCGTCAATCAGGATGGAGTCCACCCCTGCTTGTGGCGCGTGTTGACGGGCCTCCGTGAATGCAGCACAACGGCCCTACCAACCCAGGCCTTGGCCCGCCAGTCCAGACGCCGCATTTCCTGCCTGCAGATGCCCTGCCTTGCTGGGCATACACACGTGCCCGGCAGCATGCACGCTGCGCCTGCTGCTGCGCCCTGCTGTGGCCCTGCTGTGCGCTCACCTCATCGATCACGCAGAAGTTGAAGGGCCGCAGCACCAGCTCCTCCTTGTCCTGCAACGCATTTGGATCGGGTTGCGAAAGGGTGTGTCTGAGAAACCCAAGCGTGGATTGCCTGCAGACGCAGCAGCAGCGGCCACGGTCGCGTGCACAAGTTGTCGCATTTTCGCGCACACCTGGGCCAGGTTGTCACGCAGGTAGTCAAAGCCCAGCTCGCTGTTGGTGACGTACGTCACGTCTGCGGCATATGCCGCCCGCCGCTGCTTCTCGTTCAGGCCCTGCAACACAGGCGGATTTGCGCAGCATGTGTGTGCGTGGGTGGCGGCAAACCTGAGGGTGGCGTTGATGGCAGCAGCGGCAGCAGCGGCAGCAGCAGCGGCGGCGGTGACGGCGGCTCAGATCGCAACAGCAGCAGCGGCACATGGACTCCAGAGTAACCTGCTATATCAGGCGCACCTCCAGCCCCAGGAACGTGTGCATCTGGCATCTGGCCATTCCACTCAACAACTGCTAAAATCAGTAAAGCAAAGTCGGCCTGGGCTCACCTGCTGCACCAGGCCCACCTCAAGCCCCAGGAACTTGTGCACCTGGCCCACCCACTCGCTGTCGCGGCGAGCCAGGTAGTCGTTCACCGTCACCACGTGCACGCCCTGGCCTGCGGGTCGGCACAATTAATTGCAGGGAGGCCAGCCTGGGTTGCGCGGCAGCTTGCACCTGACATGTGGAGCAGGCAACCGGCATGTACAGCAGCTGCCAGGCAAGCATGCAGCCGTGGCCAGCAAAGCAACGTGGGCACAGCACACCAGCACAGCACAGCACAGCACAGCGCAGCACAGCGCAGCGCCCCCGTCGCACCCGACAGCGCGTTCAGGAAGGAGGGCAGCACAGCTACCAGCGTCTTGCCCTCGCCCGTCCGCATCTCGGCAATCTGAAACAATCACACGCAAACCAGTAGCAGCAGAGTGTCGGTGTGTGCAACCCCCGGTGGATGTAGCGTGGCAGCAGCGGCAGCCGCGGCAGCGCAGCAGTCGAGCAAACAGTTGCCATGCATGGCACATCTCCGCGCCACGCATATGTAAGCTCTGCGCACGGTTTTGCCAGCCAGGTATGGCGGCCGCACCCCACGTGGGCTACACCAGCTATCCCGCAGCGACTAACACCAGCCGCGCCAAAGCAACAGTAGCACCAGCCACCGCGCAGCAACAGTACACCAGGCGTCCAGCCGCACCTGGCCCTCGTGCAGGATCATGCCGCCAATGAGCTGAACGTCAAAGGGCCGCAGGCCCAGCACCCGCTTGCTGGCCTCGCGCACCAACTGCAGTGAGATTATTTTGCAGCAGTCAACCCTAGGGGAGCACAGTGGCGGTGCGCCATGGCGGCAGCGTGCGGCAGCACGCGCTCCAAAAGCGGCCGCTCGTTTCAAAACCTCGCATGTGGCGGCGGCGGTTGGGCGGCAGGGCTGGCCCGACCTGGCTAGACCTCAGCTGCAGGCACCTCAGCTGGCATCTATCTATCTAGATATCTATAACTGCATCCACTCACCGCAAACGACTCGACGAGCAGGGAGTCGAGCGACTCGCCCGCCGCCGCGCGCTTCTTCAGCGCCTGGGTCAGCTCGCGCAGCTGGGCATCCGACAGCCGCTCCATGTCTGGCTCCAGCGCGTTGATGGCGTCCACCCGCGCCTGGTACTGCTTGCGGGTGCGCTCCGCGGGGTCGTTCTTGAACATGGCGCCCAGGCCGCCCAGCAGGGCCTGCACGCGGACGGTGCCGCGGCGGCGGCGG